>OZ025303.1:142921915-143314415 GCA_964019185.1 Maratus speculifer
TTAGGTGCGTTCGTAATTACGTAAATACGTAGCACCTATAATTGTCGTTCAGTCCGTCCGTCTGTTCGTATGTCAGCACATAAAAACACAAAAACTACCCAATCGAATCGTTTGAAATTTAAAATATATAATTATTACATAATTTTGTTGAGTCATTTCAAATTTTATGAAAATCGCATGCATAGATCAATTACAGAGACAATCCAACGTATTCCATTGCATTACGGTTAATGGGGGAAAAAGTTTCAAATGCATTTTAGTCGTTTGAAATTTAAAATGCATAATTATTACATAATTTGTCGAGTTATTTCAAATTTTATCAAAATCGGACGCATAGTTCAATTACAGGGACAATCAAAAGTACTCCGTTACATTACGGTCAATGGGGAAAAATGTTTCAAATGCATTTTAATGGTGTTACACTCATTCGAACATAATACAATTGATATGCATCTATAAAGTACATATTATAATATACATTTTGCATAATCTGTGGTGCAAAGAACATTTATTGTTGATTTACAAGGCCACACAAAAGTGTTCCATTATATCGAGAATTTTGTTTGTTTCGCATTTTAATTGTAATTAACCATTTACAATTTTATGAGATTGATATATGAGAGTGATATTTTTAAAACTTCGTTATCGTACGAGCGCATCTCATTTGCTACGCTTCACGTGCAATTTTCAACTTGTTTTTCTTTTATTGAATGGTGAGAGCAACAGAAGTTATTCTTGCATTAGATTAAGGCTGTTTTCAACAGTTTTGCTCAATAAGTGCGAAACGTTTTGACAGATTTACAAATTCATTTTTTAACGGAAAGATATCAAGTTAGAAGGCGTGACTATTGAAGCGTTTTCGAATCGAACTAAGTTTTTCCATTTTATAAAAATTAATTTACTTACTGAGTTATGAACTATTTTGATCACATAATCATATAATTTTCTTCCTTTCGTTGACTGGTTTCTCTGATTTCGTCGGAAAATGCGTTCAAAACGTCAACTTGGACGGCTTATTCTGAATTATTTATTGCGTTTGAAAAAAAAAAAGAAAAGAAAAGAAAAGAAAAGAAAAAACAGAAAAAACAGAAAAATGAATGCAATTAGATATTTCTGAATAACAACACCTGCTAGTTTCATGCATTTCTGAACAAACCAAACAAAAAAGAAAAAAAAAGAAAATTTATGTTACAAAATTGTCTTTTTGATTTAAGTACACTCTTAATGTCAGAAACTAGGCGTTTGGTTATTAAGTTTCCTTGCTTTCCTTCAAATTGTAGCGACGCTTGTCGCGCTCAAACTTTTACATTGCTGTTTCAAACTGTTAAGATAACTGTTATTCAAGGAATTTTTCTCTAAAGATAAGATACATTTGTATTATGAGGAAATTTACTACCGTTCAATAACGGTTTGAAAATGACTGAACTCCTGATTGTTTCAAAATTCGACAACAGAGAAAGTGTTTCATTTTCGAATGATGGAGTAACTCTTATTGGAGTTACTCTTTCAGGAGATAATGTTTGAAGTTGGGAATTCTTTACAAGTTGACAGTACGTTAGTTCACTGCTACAGGTGTGTTATTGTTTGCTTCGTCAATTCACGGATGTCTGCTGAAATGTGGACTGCATGTAATGCCTTCCTTATACAAGATCCCCACTCATGCAAAATCATCAACACCTGAGACTACAATGGGCTCAGGAACATAGAGACTGGCATTCAGGTAGGAAACAAATGCTTTATTCTGATAAATCCCGCTTAATGTTGTGGTACCATGATAGCCGCAGTAGTGTTAAGCTGTTATCAGATTCACGAACTTTAAGCGCAACAAACGACAAACTTTTCAGCCGACTTTAACCGCAACTTTTTCCCGTTCAAAGAGAGAGAAAAGTTGCAATTGTCTTGTAAAAAGTTGGAGGAAAAAAAGGAAAACCAGTTCTATTAGTACCAGGCGTTAATATTTATCGCCTATTCGTATCAATCGCTTATCTCTGATTCGTTGAAATGTTTGATGTTGGATGAAAAGTCTTGCCTAGGGGAGACTTGGAACTGCAGAGGAAAGTTGGAGGACACTGCTGTTTGCTATCACACAGAGTTTTGGGCGGACATTTCGTGAAAAGTTGGAGGAAATCATGTGTTGGATCAAAAGTCTCTCGAAATGTTGGTGAATCTGATAGCAGCTTTAGACGCTATGCCGGTAAACGCTATCTTCCGGAGTGCATTATAGAACATCAGAGTTGACGAACATTAAGAATTATGGTCTGACGTGCGATTGCATACTATGGACGATCATAGCTACTGCTAATTGTGGGTAATCTGATCAGCAATAGGTACATCATTGAAGTGCTGGAGACCGAAGTCGTTCCTTTCCCTCAAGGCATTCTTGGAACTCTCTTTAAACAGGACAATGCACGTCCACATATTGAAAGGTATTTTCAAGTCATTTTGTCAGCAGATAACATACAGCCTCTTCGGTGGCCGGCAACTTCGTTGGATATGTATATGTCGCCTATTGAACTTATGTCTGATTTCATTAAACAACGTGTCGCTTGTGATTCTCGTCCTAGAAATGAACTTTGGTTATGCATACAAATAATATACACTTTCCCTCCAGGCAGATGTTCAAAATCTGTTTGACTCCGTGTCACGACGTATAGAAGCGTTTATTGCAGTGCATCGTGTCTACACCAAATACTTATTTCGGGCGTCGTTTGTGTATTAAATTTAATTTAAATCTGATGATTCCTTTGCGGTGTTGCAATTTTTAGAAACACAAGTTTATGCAATTTATAATGACTTAAACTTTATTTTTAAGTTGCATAAATCCCCCTTTATAATTTTTATATTCACAATTGTAGATGATGCTTTGTAATGGTCTATAATGGTTAGATATATATATACAGTACGTGCCAAAAGTTTAAGCACAACAGAAAATTTCAAAATAAAATTTTATTAATGAGTGAAAGTTAATTTCCTTTTCACATAATCTACAAATTGTAGTTTTAAAAAGATAGTTAACAGATTTATGTTATAATATTTATCTTAAATAATAAAATTTATCAAAACAACAAAAATGAGTGTGTCAAAAGTTTAAGCACAGTAGTTTTTAGTCTTTAGCAGAACAAGAATAAAAAAAATTAATACTTGATTATTGCTCCTTTCTGCTGAATTACTTTAAATATACGGTCTTCCATCGATAAAATGAGATTCTCTATTATTTCTGGTTCAATTTTAAACCAAGCTTTCTCAATCGCATCGTTCAAATCTTTAACTGAAGAATACTGCTTTCCATTTGGATAAACTGCATACATATTTTATATAGCGTTTAAATCAGGACTAATTACCGGTCATTTCAAAACAATTACTTTTTTCGACTTAAGCCACTATGAAATTTGGTTTGAGGTATGGATAGAAGCATTGTCATGTTGAAATAACCATTCTTCTCCCCTCAAAACCTCGGCAACAGGAATAAAATGATTGGAAAGTGTCTCTTGATAGTTTTCAGAGTTTTCATGATCACTGATGAATGCTAGAGATGTCTGACCATAGAAAGAAATAGCCCCCCACACCATTACAGAACCACCATTATGTTGTCGGCTAAATACACTCCTAGGTTCTTTGCGGAGATCATGCCAATAGTACTTAAACCCATCAGTGCCATCGAGGTTCCATTTTTTTCATCACTGAATATGACATTCAGCCACTTTTCACCAAACGATAAATGCTCTTTGGCCCATTGTAATCTAGCTTCTTTATGATGTCATTTGAGACACGGTAATGGAGCCATTTTACTGTATTTTATTTATTTGAATTACAAAACTCTTCCATGAACAGTTTTTTTTTTCTATATTTGTCCTCCAACTGCATGTTTTATTTGCGAAAGTGAGTAATTACCAATTGTAGCCAAATTTCTGATACGGCTATCTTCGCGCAAACTAGTCACCCGCGGCTTTCCTGAACGAAATTTTCGTTTGAAATTATTACCACGAGCCAAAATTTGATGAATACCTCGTTTTGATATTTTTAATGTACTTGCAATTTCAGAAACAGACTTAGATTTCGCTCTCATACTCCATATTTTTATCACCTCCTCCTCTGAAAATTCTTTCTACCGAGGTATTTTGTACTAACTCATAAACAACTAACTGCTTCTTATATACCCAGAAATTATTTGCGTGCGCAAGCGCTTACGTCAGATTGTAAAATTTGCATAAAACGATTTTATGCTTAAACTTTTGACACGGTTATTTTTGTTCCATTCTTAAACTCCATGGTTTGAAATAAAATTTAAAAGTTAATTTCAATGAATATGATGTTAAAATAGATATTATTATCATATACAAGACAGATATTGAATTAAAGTGAATATTTAAAGTTTTATTTGAAAATTACTATTGTGCTTAAACTTTTGACACGCACTGTATATATATATATACATACTATTGCCCTTGGTGTTACAATAAAAGATATAAATAACATTTAAAAGACCGAATGAAAATATAAAACCCACACACGCATGTATATCAAGCTTCATAAATTTCAAAGATATAAAACCTTTAAAATAGTTTTGTCATAAAATCCTTAAAAAATCCAATTATAAGACATTTTTGTTGGTTTAAGAAATACTTTTTGGAGCATTTCTCCTGTATATGACAGCATAGAATGTATCTCCACTGCACGTCAATTGAAAAAAAAAAAAAGTTTTAAAAATGCTTAGGTTAAGTCAATAAGTGATAATTAGTTAATTATCTTTTATTATTAGACAGTAAATTTATTATGTATATATTATTTCTGGTTATAATTAGTCAGTTATGTTTTCAAAGGTAAAAAATATTTTTGTGCGAGAAATGGTTTTTAGAAGATACTTTTGCATAGAGTATTGTCAATGAAATTATTTCCTCTCAAAATAGGTTTGAATAGAGATTTTTTCTCTAATAGTTAAATTAATTTGGAAAGACATATTTTTCAACTTGAGAAACGTCATATTCTTAATTCTAGAGATGTTTTATTTTTAGACATACATAGGAAAATTTATTTCCATTAAAATGCATTTGACATGAAAACATTTTTTGAATTTGCTTTTCATCACCAACCGATGATAAATCGCCAAATAACGAAATTTTCATTGTTTTTTTACGGACAGGGTTCAGAGGTTCCGCTGAAATTTTTTTCATAAACGTATATATCCTCATGAGAAGAACATTCTGTAATTTTTTCAGATTTTTCGGAGTATGCCCGTATGGAGACCTTCCTTGTCAGTTCTAACTCTTAAGCGAACCCTGAAAATATACAGAGACTAATCTCCTTATTAGAGGAAATTGATGAAGGGGAATTTTCAAGGAGGAATATGTATATTTCTTAAGTGAACTAAATTTCGATATGTATGCATTAATAGATATAAATCTATGTATCATACACAGCTGAAAATATAGGATAATTTCCCGATTGTAGATGGGAACAGCTGAAGTTGAGTTTTCAAACGTGTTAATGTGTTTCCAATGGATGATTTAGATAGAATATATTATTTTTTAAATGGAGTAGTTTTGTTACATTAGGGGCTATGCAAACATAACGTTATTATTTTAGGGTGGAGGATATGATATGATTATGATATCGTAAGATATCTCTAGGGGGAAGGGGTGTTGTCTTTTGATATCGATATCATTTTTGATCTACTCAAAATTCTCTCTTTTTATTTGCAACATATTTTTTGGTACAAAATAGCATGTTATTTTTTTAGCCTATTATCTATTTTTATGAAAATAGAAAATTATTAGTAAAATCACTGAATTATTATAAAAGTATTTGATTTTAAAATATGGAATACCCCGACGTTTGATATTAATATTTTTCTTCAATGTATGTGTATGCATCTATAATCACGGTTCGAGAAACCATAAGTGAAATATACCTGAAATTAAGCTTGTGTTTACTAATAAATAAAAAGAGAAAGAGAAGAAATGTCACCCACTTGTTTTCTTGAAAATAATTTCTACCCCCCCCCCCTTTTCCGCTCGGGGAAGGGCAATAAGACTTTATTATTGTTGAATGTTTTTTTTTTTTTTTTTTTTTTTTTAGCTAAAAGCTATTATAAAATACTTTTAAATAATAAATATTTCTTTTAATTGTTATTTGATATAAAGTTTTTCATATTCAAAGTGATATTTTATCGATTTCTCTTTATTAGAATCATAAAAGTATGCGAAAAATAAATGTAACCAGTTTTGTAACGATATCACTTCGAATAAAAGAAATAAATTCTATAAATCAAAAAACTTTTACACATTGATAACAATATCCTTACTGGGGGGGAGGGGAGGTGGTTCGAAGTACGATTATAACGCAAGGGGAGAGGGGGACCCAAAATTTCCAAAAAGTTGATAATGTTATATTTGCACTTCCCCTTATTCTGAATGTGTTGGTAAGAGTTCATAATCTATGCTTGATTTTTTCTTTCTTGTCTAGATATGAAAATCCTTAAGATAATTAAGCTAACTAGTTTTTCAAGGTGAATTAGTATTAATATTTAAGAAATGTTTCTAAAAAGATTAAACTGCGCCAGAGTGTCATCTGAAAATTTACTTCCGTACACAGTTTTAACATTGATTTTTATTGAACATTGAATTAACATTAATTAGATTAATTAATTAAGGAAGCATGCAACATTTTATTCGAAGTTATAAATGGATTTCTTGTTGTTTTTATCACGCAAATCGAAAGAGAAGTTATAGACGTTAAAATGTTACAATGTTAATATTTATTATTCATATTATTCATAATAATTAGTACTATTAACATTGCAATTAGCATCTCAAGGTGAAAAAGAGCTATTATTTATAATAATTATTGCAATTCATGAAATATTTCCTAATTGTGTCATGATATGACATATATATATATATATATTTTTCATTTAATATCAGTTCCATGATTATTTTTAATTCTTACATTAAGTTTTTGTTTTAATGACAGGAAATAATTGTCTTTAATTCAAAAAATACATTTTAGATTTTTTTTCTTCATGACAAAGTGCATCTCAATAACCCTTTTTAATTTCATTATGTTTGAAGCATCGTGACATTATTAATATACATTACAACCGATTATTCTGTATTTTTTGTTCGTCCCTGTAAACGAACAATTAATCCTACTTATTTATTATACGAAACTGAGAAAGTATGTTACAGTCCATTTCAATTATACATATTAATATCTTTAAGTTTGGAACATCATAACATCAATAAAATGCCCACCATGAATGATTTTTCCTTTTAGATTGGAATGTAACGAAATTATTTTGTTTCAACCTGTATGCGAACTATAAAAGCTAGATACTTCCTTTTCAATACTGATTATTTTATACACTGTATTAAAAAAAAACTGCAATTTTACCGATGTAAAATTACGGAAATTTTTATGCTAATTAAAATTTTATGTGTGCAGAGTACAAAATATAAATCTACAAAACTAGTTTTTGTAGAGCTACAGAAATCCGAGGCTTCATAAAAGAAACTACTAGAATTACAGTAATCATACTAAAATTTTATCTATTACCTAGGTTGCAGTTACACAAAAAGTTCTGGTCATCCCAGTTTCTTTAAAAATTCTTATTTGTAACCTTACAGATTTTTTTTATGTACAGTGCAAATGTGTACCTTTACACATGTGCATCTGTTGCACATTTGTTACACTCTGTGATAATAATTGCTGAAAGTGCGTTTTCCGTTGTTTTACGGGTTTTTATTATTATTATTATTTGTTTAATATTACTTAGTGTGTATAAATTCTATAAAAAATACGCAGATCTGCACAAAACATCTGAAGTGCATTTACGTTTATTGATCGAAATTGCTGAAAAAAAAAATTTACTATACTATGTTTTTTGTAGCTAAATTAAATTTCAGCATACTATGTATTATATGATAGACGAACATTAAGCTTAAAACTGCAAGGGTCGTCCGATGGCTTTTTTAATTTAATGAGTTTCTCTTTTACATTTATCCAATGACATCTTTCCTTTTTTTTGGGGGGGGGGGGCGAGAATAAAAAAAGAATTCTTTTTTTTTTTTTTTTTTTTTTTTTTTTTTTGCCGTTTTTATAAGAAAGTAGTTAGCATTGAAAAAAAATGTGGAAGAATCTACAATGAACCGTGAAACACCACAATCCGCGAATTCTCCGGTAGTACAGTCGACTCTCGTTAATTCGAAATCGGATAATTTAAATCTTCGCTTAATTCGAACAAAACATCAAGTCCCGAAATTTTCAACGGCAGAATGACATTAAAATTTTTCCTTAATTCAAACTCATTTTCTCTTGACTTCGTTTACTTCGAACTAACAAGAATTCCAATTTTTTTTTTTTCTTTCTCTCTGATTTCAGCTCATTTGAATAACTTCCTTTCTTTGATTTTTGTGAAAATTGTTCCGAACGAGTATACACACTGTGAAAAAAAATCTGTAAAGGTACTAAACATTTTCTAGGAAACTGGGATTCCAAGAACTTTTCATGTAACGATAACAGGAAAAATCCATGAAACCGATTCTAAAACTTGAGTTTTTGTTGTTACCGTTACAGGAAAAGTTCTTGGAATCCCAGTTTCCTAGATAAAGTATAGTACCTTTACAGATTTTTTTTTACAGTGCATATAATCCCATTCATTTCATATCCACTTTCTTTGAATTTGGTCTGTCCACCAGTGATGTTTCCAATTTTTCTTCCATTAATTTTGTTTATGTATTTATACATTCGTGTATGTATTTATACATGATTTGTTTATGTATTTATATATTCTAATTTAATATTAAGTCACATTCTAATGATAACTGACAAAAGAAATAATAAAAAAAAGAAACACTATAACATTAATTTTTTGTAATATTACATATTAAGCATGTTATCATTTCATACGTTCCATAATTCGAACTTCGGATAATTCGAACATTTTTTGCGGTCCCGACGAGTTCGAATTAACGAGAGTCAACTGTATTTGTTAATACAGATGCATTAAAAGACTATTATCTTTTTTTTTTTTTTTTTGATAGGAATTGCTGAAATGGCAAATATACACAAATGTTTTATCGCATTGAACATACTTATTCGTTGAAAAAAACGCAAACTGAGAAAAGTCTCTTCAGAGAAATGGAGAAAAGAAATGGATTGTGGCATTTGAAGGGACAATGGTGTAATAAAATCGTTTAAATTATTTTTTATTACTCGGATCTTTGCGAAATTTCGTAGAATGTACACTGTAAAAGAAAATCTGTAACGTTACTAAACTTTTTCTTCGAAACTGGGATTTCTGGAACCTTTTTATGTGACGATATCAGTAAAAATTCATGTAACAGGATCATTTACATGAATTTTTCTGTTACCATTACGTGAAAAGCTCTAGAAAGCCCACTTTCCTAGAAAAAGTTTAGTAATGTTACAGATTTTTTTTCCTTTAACATTGTACTAGGGATAATGACATATAATTTATAAATAAACAAAAAATATAGAAAATCGATATTTTCGTCATTTCTAGAAGAATGAAGGATACTAAGTCACTTTGAGGCAGTTCTAAAATCAAAAAGGGCAACTTTATGACATAAGTTAAAATTTATTTTTGTGATGCATGATACTAGCAGGTGTTGTTATTCAGAAACTACCTAATCGCACTCATTTTCCCCTCCCCCTTTTTTTCCTTTATAAATACAATTGAAAATAGTGATTTTTTTCTGAATATAGTATCACAGTGGACGTTTTGAATCAAATTTTTACGTAGAAGTAGAATAACCACTCAGAAAAACGCGTCTGTCACTTGCTCGAATTCGCTTATAACTCAATAGGTAATTTATGGATCACAAAATGGAAAATTCTGTTCGATTTTAAATCGCTTCTATAGGCATGCTTTCCAGTTTCATATCTTTCTGTTAAAAAATAAATTTGTAAATGCGTCAAAACCTTTTGCGCTTGATGAGCAGTGCAATTGAGAACAGCCTCAAGGCAAACTTCTATCTGGTCGTTCGAAAGATGATTTCGGTGTGGGAAAACCAAGCCGGAAAATTCTGCCAGTTAGTTATTAGACATTGGATATCATTTATGTGCATTAATTAAATAATAGAATTTTCCGGTGCGAATTAATTTTCCCCAAAATTGTAATTTTACGATGTAAAGTTACGGAAATCTGTACACTGTTAAAAAAAAAGGACAATTTTACGCAGATTGCAGTGTTAATCCGGGCGCCAGTACAATACACTGTTTTTTAACGAAAAAAAATCCCGTAAATTCCAGAAAATGTTCCATTTAGGAATTTAAGGAATTTTTCCTTTAAAAAACAGTAAATCGTATTGGTGTCCCGATTACTAGAACAATCTCTGTAAAATCGTTCTAAAATCGTCTGGTTTTTTTTTTTTTTTTTTTTTTTTTTTTACAGTGTATGTTTATTGAAATTTTATTTGTACACTGTACAGAAAAAAAATACAAGTCTACAAAACTAGTTTACCAGCTACAGACTTCTGTAGCTTTACAAAAGGATCTGCTATAATCACAATAAAGTAATATTATTAAAACTTTATCTGTAACACGAGTTGCAGTTGCATACAAAGTTCTAGGCATTCTCTTTTCCTAAACACTTTTTAGTATAACTTTGGAGATTTTTTGATTTACCGTATTTACTCGTGTATAAGGTGCACTTTTTTTCTAAAAAATTAGGGCAAAACTCCTAGGTGCGCCTTATACACGGAATAATTTTTTACTGTTGAATGCAGTCGAATGATATACATATGAAACAAGAAATTATTCAAAGAAGATATTAAAACTCGGAAAATTTTACTTAATTGAAGTTTTACTGCATGTTTATTTCATTTCTTGCAGCTTTTTATACAACAGAGCTAATGACATTATCTAAACGCTAATTAGCAATTCTCTTTAACGTCACTCATTCCTGTTTCGTGTCATTCTCTTACAACCCGAAGTCTAAAAATGCATTTTCGTCTTGTTTTCTGGTCTGGTATAATGTTTATTTCGACTTATTTTTTGCGGAAATTCATTTGGTCATTCTTCATTAGCATATCAAATTTATGGTGCGCCTTATATACGAGATTTTAAGAAATCGCCATTTTTACTTGTAAAGTAGAGGTGCGCCTTATACACGCGTGCGCCCTATACACGAGTAAATACGGTACATTGCCAACGTGTATCTGTTATATGAATTTTTGTTGTTGCCGTTACAAAAAATGATCTAGGAATTCTAGTTTCGTAGAAAAAATTTAGTAGCTTTATAATTCAGATTTCTTTATAACTGACTTTTTATAACAGTTTTTTTTTTTTTTTTTTTTTTTTTTTTTTTTTTTTTTCACAATATAAAAGCTACAGCATCCATGCAATATTATTTTTAATGGATAAAAAACAGATTGCAAAGTGGATAATTTTTTTTTCTTTTCAGAAGAACTCAAAAACTGTGTTGGTCTATATCTGGATTCGCATGTTTGCAGCTCCTAAAAATCTATTTCCGTTAAAAAAAACTCCTTGATTACAATTCATATTTTTACCAAAAAGCAATTTCAAAATCTACATATTTTCTTACACGTTAGCCATTTTTATTAACATTATTAAATATAAAAATATATCAACAAAACATAAAAACATAAAAACATAACATAATAAACATTATTAATAACAAATTGGAACACTCAATTTTTATGCCATGATTTGTGTAAAAATTAATAGCAATGATTTTTTTTAACCATTTGGAAAATGATTGTCGTTCTTGGTCTAGAGATATCTGAGACTATTTGAATCCTTGTGATGCCCTGTTTTTATTTGTTTCCTAATTCATCCATGTTTAAACCATGGCATACGTAATGTATGACTGTTATTACGTAAGCCACATTTTGACAATGATAAAAATAGCGTTTTTAATAATAGAATGCTCCTGTTGTTATAAACATTAGAAATTACAGTAATAATAATAATAATAATAATAATAAATATAATAATAATAATAATAATAATAATAATAATAATAAATATAATAATAATAATAATAATAATAATAATAATAATAATAATAATAATAATAATAATAATAATAACTCAAAAACAAATGGAGATACAGCTTTCAAACAAATTGCATTTAAAAGTACATTTTTTTTCCTTGTGCAACGATATAAAAATTAAAAATGTGCAATGTTTAGAAGTTTAAAAATTTGCAGTACCGAAAATTGTACAGTTGAAATCTCATTAAAAAAAATTTTTTATGATTGTTCCACGAATATTAACATTTAATCCATTTCGTACGTAACTCTGATATTATAAGTAATCCACGCTTTGATCATTTTAAGAATGATATTTTTTAAATTTCTTTAAAAATAGAATTTTTTATAAGTCTTAAATTTTAGCCTTAAAAAAATGTTATCCAAATAGTCGTTGTAATTTGTTAAATTACATTATTTTATTTCATTTTATTTTGACACGAATGCTACATTGCATTAAAAATAAATTTTGTTCCGCCATATATTAGAGCAAAGCATTGTTTGACAAAAATAAACATAAATCTAATTAATTTTTTTTCTAAAACAAATCTCAGAGCTCATAAAAATCAATTTAAATTATCTAAACAATAACTATGAAATGTTTATGGAACAGAAAAAACATTGAAAAAGCTAAAGAAATGCTTATTATTTTTAACAATATAATTTCTCATACATGTGCACGTGCATTAAAAACCATTCCCATTTTTATAAAACTGTAAAATGAAGAAATTGAGGATTTTTCTTTTTTTTTTTTTAAGTACAACGAAAAGATTTATTATGTAACAACACGTTAAAAAGCCTTTTTTTTATTTTAAAGTATTAAATTTATGTTTTTTTTTCAGTCACATAACATTAAATAAAATAAAACATTTTAAAAAATAAAGTAGCTTTCTTATAAGTAATTAAATGTTTTTAATTCCACCATTATATGCATTGAAAAACTTTAATGCGAATTATTTTCTCTTATTGTAATGCGTTGCATTTATTATTTTTATTCTGGAACAAAAATAATTAATTTTATAGAAAGCAGAACAATAAAATGTTTCAGCAACTTACATTATATAGATTTTAAGGAAAATACAGTTATTAATTTGCATATTATGAGGAATACCAAAGTAACGTAAGAGAAAATATCTAATTAATTTAACATCTAAATTTCATATCCATATTGAAATGTATTAAAAGGTTGCAGCGCATTTATTATTATTATTATTAGTAGTAGTAAAATGTATAACGTGAGTATGAAATAAGCAACTAAACATTTTACAACAACAAAAAAGAAATTTTGTGACATAAGATATGCAAAAAGGAATTTAAGTATTTTATCAGGCCTCTAAGAAATAGAAAAAAAAATTCTAGCAGGCACAAATTTTTAAGTCGTTAGTAATTATCCTGAACTAAATATACATTGTAACTTTTATATGTTATTAAAGTTTACCATAGAATGGTTGCTATTGAAAATCAAGTGTGTAGCATTTATATAGATATTATGTAGCATTTACACGGGCAGCCAAAAGCATTCAGTTCGATTGCAGTCAATGGGGAAAAAAGTTTCAAGTGCATTTATGCCTGGCTTTCTGAACCTCATTCTCTTATTGTAAAACCAAATATAATACGTGAGATAAAATTGGATATTGGAAACAATTCTTGAAGAAAAAACTGTCAAAAGTCGTACATGGACAAAAAGTAATTATGTTTATTTCTGAAGGTGATTAAGTGGAGGGACTTCTTTTCTGTAATATTCTCAAATTGTAAGGAATTCCCCTTTGTCTTTAATCTTTATATCCCAAATTATCAATTTAAAAAACTATCAACTCGAATTCTTTTTTCTTGTATTACGACGATACATTAGAAGATATATGTACTAAATATATATATATATATATATATATATTCTTTTTTTTTTTTTTGTTAATTACGGCTAATTATTTGATATGGTACTTCAATATAGTGTTGGGTCATAACACTTGGATAGAAATCGAGACTCTGAAAGAAAAACTATGTCCAATTTTTTTTATTATTATTTTAATGTGAATTATCATATGTGCACATCGGTTTCACTCTATAAATGTTTTTACTGTTATAGTAGTTGATCTTAGAGTGACTCCGTAAAGCAACTTTTCTTTGGGAATCCTCAGCAATGGCTCGTACTCCTGGCGCCTCTATAAGTGTCCGGTTCCTGCGGGTCTTTGGGGTGAACCCGGGAGGGGGGGAGACCAAGAGAAAGGATCGTTCGGCTATTTGCGCTGGGTCGGGTTTTAGTTGCTTCGGGCGGACTCCAGACTGGTGCAGGAAGTGTAACGTGCGTTGGGCAATGCACCTCCTTGGACAATTGTAGGCTGGCGGCGGTGCATGGGGAAACTCATTAAGTGTCGGACTGCACATTCTGGACTTCTCAGAGCCTCTATCGCCGAACCGAAGACTCACCGCTTAGCGTCGAGAGATAGTTTTATCATATGTGTATATCCAGTATATATATGTCCATTATGTATATACAACAAGAGGTTGTTGCTGTTGGTGCATTATAAGGGAACATTTTGTCATCAGAAGAATATTATACAGTTGTAACGAGATCGTTCAATGGAAACATATCTAAAAAGAAAATTAACCTTTAATTATTTTAAAAAAAAAGATAAAAATAATTATTAAAACGGTAATTAAAAAAAAAATCACAATATGTTCATAAAAATACTAATTTATAAATTTAGTCTTTTTTTTCCAAAAATCAAAAATTTTCTTTCTTTTTGGATATGATAAAAATCCATGTATTTTCTAAAGACCATGTATTTTCTAAAGACCAATCTGTTCTTTTCAATGAAAAGAACAGATTTTGTATGTATTACTCATCACTCAATGTCATACATAACTAATCCAATATCTGCCCTTACGTTGTACCAAAATCCACTCGTGTCGCACCTACGCATACTTAGTAAATGTAAACGTTTTTATGCATCATATCTATTTAAACGATAAAATTATAAGTAAAAATCCTGTTCAATGTAATGTCGACATTATTCAAAAGTATCGCTTTAAAAAATGATTCGTAAAGTAAACATTTTAGCATGGTATCAAGTGTTCCATTTAAAACAAGAAATAAAAATTATAGCCTTTACTTTTAAAATTTAGGTTGTTTCCAAGCAAAAATTATGCATTTCACGTCAAACAACAAAATAAAAGTAAGCATTCTAAAAACAACATTTTCAAAACTGAGCAAAAAATACTCAAATCAGAGTATTCCGCATAGTTAAAATGGATCCAAATAAAAATTACTCAATCTGAAAATCGCATACTCATTACTGAAAACACAGATATACTCAAATATGAGCACATGATTTTATTCTTGATTGTGTGCATGTTTTCAAAAACGAGTGTTTGCATCTTTCAAACTTGAGTAATTTCGATTCGAAGCCAGTTCACTTATACAATAGGGTGGAGCGGAAATTTTTTTTTTTTTTTTGAAAATCAAAAACGGGTAGGTGCCAAAAGTTACCTTTATACTAGTACATCAACTGCGTGAAATTTTACCGTTGAAAAAAAAATGGCTTGAGTCTGCGCTTTTGCTCCAAAAATCGAAATTTTGGGTAAAATTTGTCATTTTTTGACATTTTTTCAAAAAAAAAAAAAAAAAAAAAAAATTTCTACAGAGCTGGTTAGTATTTAAAAGTGTTGCTTAGACCTTTATATTTATCTGCGTAACATATATAAACTATAAAACAATATGTTTATTCCCTATAGCTGGAGCAAAACAGACAACTTTTAGTAAGAAAACAGCATTACCACTCTATTGGGTCATATAACGAATTGTTGTTTTTAATACAGCTCTTGTTTTCAAAACTACCTTGGACATGCGTCGTGGAGGTGGCTATATTTCCTATACCATCCGGCCCAACTATTCGATCATCTTAATACAGTGTTTTATTTATACATTGATTTGTGATTTTCTTTATAAAAAATTGGCATGTTTTCGATGCTTCCACCTTGTTCATCAGTTCTTTGCATCCACTTGCTGCTGTAACTATCTTCATGTATATTTTTACAGTTTATACAAAAAAAAAAAAAAAAAAAAAAAAAAAAAAAAAAAAAAAAATGACAAGCAGAGTAATGCACGGGAATATTATTAAAGGGATCTATTCGGCCATCTATTATATTTATCAAACTTACATTCAGTTGATGAATAATGATTGGAAGTTCTGTTACCACAACATTTTTTCAGTCAATTGTATTTTTTTTACGTAATGATTTGCTTCAAAGATGATTTCAGATATTTCAACTATAATTATGCCATCATTTATTCTACTTTTGCATTTTTTATATGTTGAGAAGCGTGCTGTTTAATGTGATGGTGATCGTCAGCGAGAATTGCAATGAAAATTTGTTCTCCATGTGTAAAGCAACCGCTGCCACAGTGGGGCAGGAAGCCTCCAAAGTTGGCAAAAAATAAAATTTACTTTGAACAAAAAAAGCACATCACGGATTCTTTTGTAGAAGAAAACTAGTAAAATTTTAAACTTTTACATAAGCTAAATAGTAATTTATTAATTAATTTACAAACCTTTTTCAATATTTTTTGTAGAAAAATGAGTTAAAAACAAGAATTTAAGATAGTTTTATACTAATTAGATATTTATAAATCATCCATAATATTGCATTAAAAAATGTAAACATAATTAGTAATTTTAATTATTCTCAAGCAAACCTTATAATGAATATTAGCGACTCGTTTTGAAGGATTGGATCAACCTTTCTCAGGCAAAATGTACGTATTACTATAAAGACAGCAGAAGAAAAATGTTTCTGTTGTTTTAGTGCTAACACACACTTCTTGTTTTCTTGTTTTTCAGATCTTAAACTCATACATGTCACGTACACTAACGAATATGTAGAACTAGAATTGTATAACCGTTTTACTCTTGATATTTTTTGTCGTCCAGAACGAATTCAGACGGAATATGAAGATGGGCACGTTTGCTTTTCATTGACGCTTCTGTTTGTTTTTCAAATCGAGGAAATGAAAGCGATTTGCCAAGCCACTCTTTGTTAATTCTAAAGCATTTCCCTTGTTTCGCCAGGCTTTTGCTCATCGGAATTTATATTAAACTTTAAAACATTTAATCTTCTTTTCATTTAAACTACTTGTTCGTAGTTTCTCCGATTATGGAGCTCTTATACCATAAAATCACATTACTTTTCAAAAGTTTTTTGTTAAAAAACGTTCCATGATAGTCAGTTTCGTTTAAATACATTGTTTTGTGTTAAACAATGCATTAAAATTCGTATTTAACAAAGAAAATATTTATAATCATGTTTGGCACACCCGTACACTAACAAAAATTTAAGAATGATTAGCTATAAAAATGACCATACAATTAAAAAAGTGGCAAAAAGGAGCAAGATTTTCTGGCATATTTGTCCTTTTAAAACTCATACTTAGTAGAAAAAATTATAATTAACACTTAACTCGCCTTAACTCATAACTAAAACCTACAATGTTTGTAGACAGTGTTAATTTTTTTTATAAATTTCACCACTATATATTCTAAGCATCTGTATATGTATAAAAATTGTATTAAAACAAATTGAAAGTTAATGAATTATTGTTACATACTTGTAGTTAAAAGTTCCATAGTCAAAAAAAAATTATTTTTTAATTATTATAGCGAAATTAACAAACGAATGTTGAAACAAAATTATTGATTTTTTTTTTCACTTATTATCAAAGCACAATATGCAGTTTAACTTCTTTTTCTAGTGACGATCAAAATAACTTTGCGCAAATTTTAATACTAAGAAGATGTGTACTGACATCTGCTCTATTAAAGTGATGTATGTCGGTAGTTCAAAATAAAATTTCATTTTTTCGATTTTTTGCCAGTTTTGAAGGCTTTTTGCCCCATTGTGCGCTGTTGTAAATAACTTTTTTTTTTGCATTAGTTTTATGCCGTTTTCTAAGTGTTTTCGTATCCAGTTAATTTCTTATTAACTTTTAGATCTTCTTTTTATGAGTGGACAACATTTGATGGTGAAATGTCCTGGGCATAAACTTATAACGCATTGTGCTTTATGAGGGAATGGACGGATATCGACTATAAGTGCTCATTTAAAATTAGGAGAATTTTAATTGTCACTGTGAACCATTTTGCATGGGATAAGCTTAGAATTGTCTATATGATATTGAATCATTCGCTACTTCAACTCCAGTGAATTTCCTCTGCGTCAATTATTAGAGAAGTCGATATAAAACGTTCTAAGCTACATGGATTCACTGGATCAATAAGGAAAATCTTTTTCTACGTAATATTCACTTCCTATTGCAATTTTTTTTATAAAATAGAGAAATTATTTTCTCAAATTGAGAAAAAGATACTCAGAACAGACTAGAAATTTCTGTCGGAGATTGCAAAGCTAATTCATAAGGAAAGCTATTTCTCAAAGAATGGGGAATAGAAATTTAGAAAACATCTCACAGAAAAGACAGCTCATAAAGTTAATAAAATTTTCCGGTTTATATAAGCACAGATTGGCAATCAGCGTCTATATGTTCACTCACCAAATCTATAATCCAAGTTTATACCGCGGGATGTTTTATACCAAATGTACTACACACCTAAATAATAGATCTAAAATCTTATTAGAAATTACTAGACTACGGAACAGTACAGGAAACGACATAAAGCATACTAAAACTTCTTTAAAAATATTGTTGTTTTACACGCAAATTTTGTTTGCAATCCTCTGTGACGATCGTCATAATATTAAACAGCTAACTTCTCAGCATATATTCAATGTAATAGGTTCAATAAATGATGGCATTCTAGAAACTGAATTCATACAATCAATTTTTAGGCAAATCATTGCATATAATGTAATTGATTGAAAGAATGCTGTGATAACAGAACTTCCAATCATAATGTACTAATTGCATGAAATTTTAATGAAGATAATAGACTGCTGACTAGGTTCAATTAAGAACATACCCAATACATTACTCAGCTTCTCTTCTGTTATACATGGTATAAAAATATACGTGCAGCAGGTCACACCAGCATGATTCAAATCATCCAAAGTCTATGAATACAAAGAAGAGATTGTTACTTTGATATATAGAAAACTTATACTCGTCTTCGGGAAAAAAATAACAATTCAATACATAAATAAAACACTGGGCCTAGATGATTGGGTGGTTGAGACGGGTGGGATAATGCAACCACCTCTATGAGTTATATACACAGTAGTTTTGAAAGCAGCTATGTAAGAAATGCATTCAAAAGAACATTTCGTTGTATGCTCCAATAGAGAGGTTAACGCTGATTTTTCACAAAAAGTTGTCAGAATTTCTCCAATTATACAGACTACAGATATTGTTTTATAGTTTAAATATGTTAAGCAGATAAATATAAAGGTCTAAGCAACACTTTTAAATACTAACCAGCTCTGTAGGAATTTTTTTTTTTTTGAAAACATGTCAAAAAATGACAAATTTTACCCAAAATTTCGATTTTTGGAGCAAAAGCGCAGACTCAAGCCATTTTTTTTCAGCGGTAAAATTTCACACAGTTGATGTATTAGTATAAAGGCAACTTTTGGCACCTACCCGTTTTTGATTTACAAAAAAAAAAAAAAAAAAAATGTTTTCGCTCCACCCTATTATACAACCATACTTAGATCTGAGGGTGGGGGGGGGGGGTCTTCTTCTTCATCTTCTTCTTCTTCTTCTTCTTCTTTTTTTTATTAATTTTAATTTTAAGACAACTTATAGAAATTAAGTATGCATAAAAAAAAATAAGAATAAATATTTCGAAACTGCAAAATTAATGAAATAATCCTTAAATTTTCCAATAAAACCTTACAAATTTCCACCTTCAAAGTCTTTCTTTTACGAATTCATTCATTTTTCGGTTTTGAAAGTTGAAGAACAAATTCTACATTTCTACGATTGTATTACGAAGGCTTTTAAGTGTTCTTCCGCGATTAGAAATGTATAAACCACCATATTTCATGTAATAAAACATTGAAAGAAGCATTTCGCTCGAAATTATAACAAATGAAATAATATGAATAAATTCAACTACACTGGTGAAATTTACAACATTTAACCCATAAAAAGTAATTTTATTTGAAACTGAGTGCTTCCAATATTTCAGAATTGAAAGTATTCGGTCATCATATTTAAAACAAAAAGTTTCGTAGCAAAATGAAGACATCGATTTGCTCAGATTTGAGAGCGCCATTTTTGACACTTTCCAACAAAGTTGAAAAGTGTTTATGATTTCGGTTTGTCTGACTATCTGTCCGTCTGTTCACTCTCGAACTTCTGTAAATATACTCGGATTGCTCTTTCTGCCCTGAAATTTTTGGACGTTAATGACGTTTACCTTCGCACGAACCCTTTTTCAAATAAAGTTTCTAAAATAATCAGTTTACTTACGAGAACAGCCAAAATTTTACCTTTATATATTACGGCCAGTGGGAAAAAATCGTTTCAAATGAATTTTAAAGACGTTACACCCTGTCAAAAATATTAAAATTTACATGCATTTACGAAGTGCACTAAAATATAAATTCTGTAAAGTATGAAAAAAATAAAAAAAAATAGCTATTATTCAATTACAGGGCCACACAAAATAATTCCATTACATAATGGTAAAGGGTGTGCGACATATTTTAATTATATTAAACTATTTTATGAATAATAAAATTGATATAGGGCAGTGTGGGGGTACTTGAGCATAGGGGATACTTGAGCCACCCCTATTATCTCTACAGTTAATTAATATTTCTTTCTAAAACTGGGAATATGATAACATATTTATAGTTCTGAAAGCGTAAAAAAGAAATCACATACCTCGGTAGCATTTTGAAAGTATGGTGATTAATAGTTGTTTTTCCCTATCTGAAGTAAATATTTAGATGCACGTTTTTTTTGTTTATTTATTTATTTTTATTTATTTATTTATTTATTTATTTATTTTGTAATCAAAGTTTTGTTTAAAGTTGCAACAATATAGATAAATTTAATAAGTATAATGTCAAGTGTATTTTGAATCTAAAATAGTTCAAATAGCTGCATGCTTTACTTAGTAAAACTCTTATAAACAAAAATAGTGGTAATGGGGATACTTGGGCCAGTGAGAATGGGGATACTTGAGCCATGGCTCAACCATCCCCACTAAGAAATTAGACATGGGTGAAAGAAACAAAAAATAAAATTACGTCCTTATATTCACTAATAATTTTTTTCTGGAAAAAAGGGGGAAATTTTTTTTTCTTAAAAAAATAATCATTTTGACTAACAAAATAGCCTGTTTAGATAAATGTAAACATAGTTTACAATTTAATTTTTATTACATTAAAATAACTTTTTAAAACTGTTTTACAGGTCATAATCTCTAATACTTTAATTAGTCAGGTCCAATATATTAAAATATTTGCTTTGAATATAATACAGTGGCGGTCAAAAGTTTCCGACCAGCAAAAATTTTTCAATTTATTTGTAAGTATACCCATATGAAGAGGAATCTCAAAGTGATACTTATACATTTTATTGACATAATAGTTAGAAACTTACTTTTAGAAGAACGTGTTAATATCAATAAATTTAATTGAGAAATTTAAGTATAAAGGAAAACGCATGTTCTCAAAAGTTTCCGGCTACCTTCACACGTTTGTAAAAAAGTGGTATTGTAATAGAAAATTACAGTGATCAACAACATTTACAATTAGTATTTTATCGTATTGCTATTTTATTAGCTTTAATAATAAGTGCTGCGGCGCAGCAACGTGACATTCATACCATCAACGGTTAAAGGTCGTCTATGGTACGTTTTTTCCACATTTCTTGCAATTTCGGAGAAATTTCGGCTGAGTTGAAATATTTATAGTTCCGCAGACTTTTGCCAATTTCTTTCCAAAGATTTTCTATTGGATTCATATTGAGCGTTTGGGCTGACCATTTCAAAAACGAAATTTTTTGTGAGAAAACCATTGCTTATCGAGGCTTGCATACATTATTTATGTCATTGTCATGTTAAGAAAAATAGTTGCGACCAAATTTTTTTCTCTAATAAGGCAAAAAATGGTCTTGCTAGATATCCATAAACCTTGTATCATTCACTTGGCTGTGGATTTCAAAGAACGGACCGACTCTTTTTGAAGAAAATACTCCACACGGCATAACGTGTCCTCCGCCATGCTTCATTGTAGGAATAACATAAGTCGAATGATATCTTTTGTTGTTAGGTCATCGCACGTTGTGTCTGCCATCACTTCCAAAACTGTTTTGAATTCGATTAATGGAAAAATAGAATTTTTGTCCAGTTTTCACTTGACCAGACTTTGTGTTCCTTGGAAAATGCCAGTAGGGTATGTCGGTAATTTTTTTTTTTTTTTTTTTTTTTTTTTTTTTTTTTTTTTTTTTTTTACCTCTGAAAATTTTTCAACACCGACTCTTCTATAAAGTTCTGTATCACGTCAGCATCATAACACGGTAGACAAACTTATTCCAGCATTATTTTCATTCCATAAATCGCAGTACATTGCAACGGAATTTTCATGCGGATTATCAATGATTTTACTCCTGATAATTCTGTCCACAGGAATAGTATTTTTCCGGGGTCTCCCGGACCTCTGAAAGTCCTGAAAGCCGTGGCCATCTTTATATAATTTTTAAATATCGTTTACAGTCGATTTTACCGATCGATAACTTAGCCGCAATATCTCAGGAAGATTGGCCTTTTAACGACAAACGAAACACTCATTTATGAACAATAATTGTTGAACTTTTCAAATTTGAATTCAAACTATGCTATACACGTTGATTCATTCATAAACACAACCAAAAAACACTTAAGGGTGTTCTTAAATCAAAAAGGGCAACTTTGTGACACATGCATTAATTTATTTTTGTTCGGAAATGCATGAAAATAGCAGGTGTTGTTGTTCAGAAACTGTCTAATTGCACTCATTCTTTTGTTTTTTAAAAAACACAATAGATTTTTCATAACAAGCCTTCAAAGTTGACACTTTTGAGCATATTTCCCGACGAAAGCAGAAAAACCGGTCGAAAAGGAGGAGAAAAACGGGTGATTGCGTCATCGAAATAGCTTATAACTCGATAAGTAATTTAATTATCATAAAATGGAAAAAAAAGTTCAATTCGAAATCGCTTTCATAGTCAGGCATTAAAATTTTATAACCTTCTGTTAAAAAATGAATTTGTAAATGTGTCAAAACGTTTTTCGTTTGTTGAGCGGATCAGTTAAGAACACCCTTAACGGATAGAAAAAAACTAAAGAATGATAATGTTAAAACTGTTGTTAGCTTTCGTTTTTTCAAAAACTAAAACAAAATCACTTCACCTTTTTCATTCACGTATAAAAACATTTCATATTTATTTACTTAGAAGGTGTCACAAATAAAAATTAAATTTAAAAGTTGACATGTTTCGGTTCATTCATAAGAACCGTATTCATAACATATAAAATCAGTAGAAAATTAAATGACACTGGATATAAATATAATTTAAATATCAAAACAAAACATTGCGCCCCCTATGATCGTGAATATAGCCATTGCCACCGCGGCATATAAATATAATAAATTTTGACCATATATTAAATTTAATATGTATAAAATTAAAATTAATAAAAGTAGAAAAACTAAATGATCCAGAGTCATTTAGTTTTTCTACTTTTATTAATTTTAATTTTATACATATTAAATTTAATATATGGTCAAAATTTATTATATTTATATGCCGCGGTGGCAATGGCTATATTCACGATCATAGGGGGCGCAATGTTTTGTTTTGATATTTAAATTATATTTATATCCAGTGTCATTTAATTTTCTACTGATTTTATATGTTATGAATACGGTTCTTATGAATGAACCGAAACATGTCAACTTTTTAATTTAATTTTTATTTGTGACACCTTCTAAGTAAATAAATATGAAATGTTTTTATACGTAAAGAATGATAAGTTGGCCGGAAACTTTTGAGAACATGCGTTTTCTTTTATACTTAATTTTGGCAATTAAATTTATTGATATTTACACGTTCTTCTATAAGTAAGTTCCTAACTAATATGTCAATAAAATGTATAAATATCGCTTTGAGATTCCTCTTCATATGGGTACATTTACAAATTAACTGAAAAATTTTTCTTGGCCGGAAACTTTTGACCGCTACTGTATATTAAGATTAAGATTAATATTTTATATTGAAATTGTAACTTCTGTTACTGTAAATTTTTTTTTAATGAAAGAAATGACTTTTATTGTCCCCATCAGAGGACACTACTGATCCGAGGACACTATTGATCTGAGAGGACACTACTGAAATGATCTTTCGACCACCAGTTAAAACTACAAAAAATGATCGTATTACTAGCTTTGTTTTTTCAATTGTTTTGAAGGACTTTATATATCATAATTTATCATTCTGTAAAATATTTGTGCAAAAATAAAGCGAAAAAAATTACTTTTGAAGATATTTTTCCGTACTGGCTCAAGTATCCCCATGAGGGGGATACTTGAGCCACGATGTAGAACAAAAAGTAAAAATTTATTAGACATAGAAAAATAGTTCAAAATTAATTGAAAGTGGTTTTCATTTGAAGAAAAAATATCAAATTTTCATTTTCAATATTTTGTTTTGTTCTAAGAAATTATAAAAAAAATTAAAAAATTAAAATTTAAAAAGTGGATCAGGTGTTCCCATCTTCCCCTACATCACTGAAGCTTAATATAAGTTATACGATACAGTAAGTATTACATAAGTAATACGAAGTGCTTAGCGTTTATAAGAACAACAAAAGATTTCAAATAGTATATTCTTTTGGAAGTATTGTAAATGTATCTGATGATGGTTGATGGATGGATGAAATGCATTTTAATTATGATATTCGCTTTTAAATTTCACTAAATCTATGGATATTATATTGTGTATATAAATGCTAATGTTGATATACGGGGCTACACAAAAAACTTCGTAAAAGTTACCGAAATGAGTGAAAATAACTTAAATGATTTTCTTAAATAATGTATACATTTTTACGCTGAACTGCATTTAGTTTACTAAGATAGATATAGAATATAGATAAAATGATACACAGGGCCATGCAAAGAATTGGATACATGGACGCCTATGAATGGTAATGTCTAAGAATGTGATTTCAGTAGTTTTAAGAATGTTTAAGCTTAAAATAAATTTTATCTAAATACTGGCGGGTAATAATGGTACTAGGTAAACTTCAGGACTGAATAAAAGTATTCAAGTATGTTTCCATCTATTAGTATAGTTGCTGAAAGAGAAATTTTAATTTGCTAGGCATTTTCTTGTTAAACTTGATTTCTCCATTGTATAAAATGTATATCAATCGACAGATCAAATACGGGCCTATTCATAAGTGTTGGGATACATATTTGGCTATAGACAGTAACCTTATTTCACTAAATATCGAAGTTTTGTTAAAGATTAAAAGAAAGATTGAAAAGATTTGTTAAAAGAAAGTGAAGTGTTGGAAAGTATTTTATAATCTATGCTTAATGCATGATTTTTGTTACGTGTTCTCAGTGAAATTGACACATACACTCACGAACAAAGTTTCGGGAACAATTTGCGATTTACAGGAATTACTATTGCTATCTTGTGATGATCAATAGAAGTATTTATTATTGTTTTCCTAAAAGTACCATTGCGAATGCATTCAGGGAGTGTATTTTAATTGGGATAGAAAACTGTAGTTTTTTAGAGTACCGTGGGAGCATAAAAGATTAAATATTACGTCAAAGGGAAAAAGCGAGTACCCGGAAGTGCGACAAAGAAGCGTGATGGCCTTTGTAGTAACCCGAAAGTGTTTGCGAAAGGGACTCACGTGGGAACATCGCATGGAAGGAGCTGAAAGAGCCTTTTGGGTCCAGAACTGGTGCGCTCGTATTATAATTGAAATGTTGTTAAATAAGTTCTTTAATTTTAAAATAAAATAGTCTGTACTTTTTCACAAAAACGTCAAAACTCTTTAATTTGCTGTTAGCATAACATGTCTATGCGGACGTGCCCTACTAGCCGGGTAAGAGCGGGTGAGGTGATTTTTTCCAGCAAACATTTATTAATGAACATCAAGTCGTATTTTTATAATGATATTATTGTGCAAGGATAGGGGAAAAGTATTTGCGTAAAATTTCATCAAATTCTATTACAAATTCTGACCATTGAAAAAGCATCTTAATCCACCTTCTCTTATTTGGTTTATTGATTTTGACCAAGGAGGTTCCTAAAGGTCCTCTTTTCATAACTCCATGATTTTAATCGACAAAGTCTTTCTAAAATTTATTTAATGATTATATATGTTACAGGCCAAACCGGATTTTAGGCTCAAACTAGATTGGCCTGGGCCAAAATAGTGTATCCTATCGCCTATCGGATAGACTAGTTTTTCCTAGGCCAAACCGGTCTATCCTAACGCCCATCGGATAAACTAGTTTTTCCTAGGCCAAACCGGTCTATCCTATCGCCCATCGGATAAACTAGTTTTTCCTAGGCCAAACTAATCTATCCTAAGGCCCATAGGCCAATCTAGTTTTTCCTAGGCTAAACTAGTTTGGCCTAACTCTTATAGGATAAACTAGTCTAGCCTTCTGTTTATTGGTCTGAACTAGTTTCTCCTAGGCCGATCTAGTTTATCCTAGGCCAATTCAATTTGGCGTGATTTTATTGAATTCAATTACTGCCACAGCGCCAACATTCTAGTTTGTCCTAGGTTGATCTAGTTTAGCCTAGCCCAATGTAATTTTACATGTTTTTAGCTCACAGGAGTCAAAGCCTGAGAAATAATGGAACTCGCAAGTTCTGTATGTATGTATGTACGCATGTATGTACTTATTTACGTACGTATGTACGCAACGCGATAACTTGTGGTAGAAATATCCGATTTGCTTCAAATTTTGGATGTACGTTCATTGATATAAGGTACTTTTCTGACTAGTTTTGGAAATTCATTGGATAAGAATAAAGAGGAGTGAACAGGAGGCTAATCCCTACCGTTAATTTAGAGGAATGGATTTTTCATGCAGAATTAACAGTTTTCATTTAAGATTTTAGATATAGGATCATTCTGACAAGGAGCCTCCATAATTAGTTGTGGATGCGTATTTTTAAGTGTAAAAAAAGGGCAATGTAGGTTACCCCCCATAATTTAGATAAATGTGTTTTGACACAGAATTTACGGATTTGCTTCAAATTTGTATATAGGTTCTTTCTGATAAGGGGATTCCCTAAAAAGTTTTGGGGGTTTAATGGTTAAGTATGAAAGAAAAAATGAAGGATTACTCTCTTTCCTAGAAAAAACTAGTTTATCCTATAGGCATTTAGATAAACTAGTTTGGCATAGGAAAAACTAGTTTATCCAATTGGCGTGAAGATAAAATAGTTTGGCATAGGCTAATCTAATTTGGCTTGGAATCGGGCTTGGCCGGTAAAAAACATATTTATCACTAGAATAGGCATAAACGTGTGTTAAGAGTCATTGCTTATAACATCAATGCCGAAATTTAACATGGCCACCTTAGAAACATGATGCATTGGACATGGTGTTTGCTTTTTTTTCTGCAGACTCGTGCCAACAGAGATCAGACTTACATTTATTATTATTAATATTATTGCATATTCGAGTCAGATTAGAGCTGAACATAATTTGGAATCGAACAGCGTTTTCCATTTTTGAGAAATTAATTACCTGTAGACATATAAGCTATTTTTGTCACGGCATCTTTTTTTTTTTTTTTTTTTTTTTTTTTTTTTTTTTTTTCTGTGAATTTGTAACCAGAAATTTGATTCAAAACGTATCTTTAATATTTTTTCAAAGATACATCGCTTTTATGAAAAAGTGGTTTACGCCATTCGATTACATATTGCCTGAATCTGTTAACATTATGCATTTCCGAAAAGGAAGTAGTTCATAAATGTGTTAGGATGTAGCTCTTTAGGATTTGAGAAAAGCCTTAAGGAATGACAGAGAAATATATTCACAAATGTACATTTACTGAACGGATTCAAAAGTTATGATATTTATAATTCTCATTTTTTTTCTTTTGTTCTAAACTACATTGATTATTTAATGAATCCCTATTTGAATATTGAAACGTCTAAGAATGTAGATAATCATTAATACATTGTGTATTTTCCATTCTGCGAACACACCATAATTTAAAAATACATTGTAAATTTATCCAATAAGTATATAAGCAGTATTTTTTGAAGGAATTTTAGATGTATGTGAAGTATAACCTGAATTTTTTGCAGAAATTGAGTAGGGCCAGATCGAGCCAGACTGTGACTTTTTTCACTGATTTTTGTACAGACAGAGCTCTGCCTGTACAAAAGTAAATAATATTAAAGTAAATAATAGTAATTTGCTTGAATGTAGCAAACACCATGGCCAATGCATCATGTCTCTAAGGTGAACATGTTAAATTTCTGCATTGATGTTATAAGCAATGACTCTTGACACACTTTTATACTTATTCTAGTGAAAGATATGTTTTTACCGGCCAAAACCGTTTTCGACCTAAATTAGATTAGCCTCGGCCAAACTATTTTATCCTAATGCCAATTGGATAAGCTAGTTTTTTCTATACCGAACTTGTTTACCTAAATGTCCATAGGATAAACTAGTTTTTTCTAGGTAAGAGGGTAATCATTCATTTTTCCCTTCATACTTAACCATTAAACCCCTAAAACTATTCAGGAAATCCCCTTATCAGAAAGAACTTAAATCCAAAATTTGAAGCAAATCCGTAAATTCCGCGTCAAAAGCCATTTATCTAATTATGGGAGGGATTACCTACATTGCCCTATTCTTTACACTTAAATAAAAATCCACAACTAATCACGGAGGTGCCTCTTCAGAATGTTGCTACATCTAAAATTTTAAATGAAAACTGATAATTCTGCATGAAAAATCCATTTCGCTAAAGTAACGGTGGGAGATTAGCTTCCCGTTCGCCCTCCTTTATTCTTATCAAATGAATTCCCAAAACTAATCAGAAGAGTACCTTATCACAATGAACCTACACCCAAACTTTGAAACAAATCGGATATTTCTATCACGAGTTATCGCATGTACGTACGTACATACGTACGTACATTCGTACATACATACGTACATTCATACACACAGAACCTACGAGCCCATTATTTCTCAGGCTTTGATGCCTGTGAGCTAAAAACACGTAAAATTAAATTGGCCTAGGATAAACTAGATTAGCCTAGGACAAACTAGAATGTTGGCGCTGTGGCGGTCATTGAATTCAATAAAATCACGCCAAATTGAATTGGCCTAGGTTAAACTAGATCGGTCTAGGAGAAACTAGTTCAGACCAATAAACAGCAGGCTAAACTAGTTTATCCTATAAGGCCATACTATTTTGGCATAGGAAAAACTAGATTTTCCTATAGGCCTTAGGATAGACTAGTTTGGCCTAGGAAAAACTAGTTTATCCGATGGGCGTTAGGATACACCGGTTTGGCCTAGGAAAAACTAGTTTATCCGATGGGCGTTAGGATAGACCGGTTTGGCCTAGGAAAACTAGTCTATCCGATGGGCGTTATTATAAACTAGTTTGGCCTAGGCCAATTTAGTTTGGCCTAAAATCGGGTTTGGCCTGTAACATATATACGTAAAAACATAACACTGGAAGACCTAAATATTGAAAGCAGTTGAAATTGAATACTTTGTTCATTTTACGATAAATGAATTAAGTTTTGATTTAAATACGATTTTTTGCTATATCGACCGAAAATTGGAAGAACAAATAAAATTTTAAAGCTTCTGAATAAGATCACCTGTAGATCTCAGAGCTACGGAGTCGGTGGAAAAAATAGTCAACCCCTTCACCGACTGCGGAAATTTTAACGACTTCGACTCTGACTCTGATTCCGGTCTGGCTAATATACTAAGTGTAATAATCTAATAATCGAAATCCAAAGAAGGAAACAAAACAGACATTTTATTATTTGGATCCATGTACTTGAAAAGGGAAAATCTTTACAATTTCCATGTTAATTCGTGTCCTCCAGAGCAAAAGATTTTGATGGAAAGGGAAAAAATCTAAATAAAGATGGCTATTTTACTAGTTCAGAAATAATTCAGGATTTACTCGAGTTTTTAATTAAAAACGGTTTTCATCTACTGTATACGCCGGGTAGTATAATGAAAATTTTTAACTTGGGTAGCTCGATATAACGCAAAAATAACAATAATAATTCCATTTATGTATTTAAAATTAAATATAAATGGTTTAATTTCACCTCGAACTGTAAACAAAATAAATAAATAAATAAAAAATAAACAAAAGCCGCAGTCGGAGTCGGTTTATTTTTAGCAACTCCGATTGTACAACTCCGACTTTAACTCCGCAGCCCTGGATAAAAAAAAAAGGGATTCAGAAACGTATCGTAAAGTATCCAATATGTATTTCAGAGCAGATATAAATCATAATTTAGGCCTTAATGGTTTAAATAAAGTTCTGTGTCCAAAATCAACAACAAAAGAGCTAGCCAAGGGAAAAATAAAATAATGTATTTTTTTATGATGTAATTGTAGGTATGTCTTGAAGAACATAAAGAATTCTAATTACAGATTTCATATTTCATCTTGAATTCTTTTAACATTTTGAAGGAAGTAATTAAGAGAAAGCCACGAGTGGTTTCTTTTACAACCATAAGTTCACCTTTTCAGGATTTGAAGCGTTCTAAGTTTGACAGACCATGATGGCGGTTGAAGGTTGTTTTCCTTTTTTAGTTATTTTCGGTATTGTTTACGGGAATGAAAAATATCACTCAGCTCTATGGCTGTTATTCAAAGATCTTATTCATGGCATTCGAGAATTGTATGAATATATGAATTGGCTCGCCGTTTGACGAATACCAATACTTATACTGATGGCCCTACTAAAGTCCTTATACTGATGTGTTTCCCAACTTTTTTTTTTATTTTGCGCACACTCATACTAGTATTACCCGCTGTCCCGATTTGCGTGAGAGATCTCGTTGTTTCCAGAACTATCCCGCATAACCACTGGGCGAAATAGTAAAAGTTCCATTTTTTCATGAAACACAAGTTCTTTTAATTTAAATTTCTGCAGTGTTTCTCAATCTTTTTTATCTTGCATCTCTCTCAATCTAGTGTTAACTATTATCCAATCGTAAAAAATAACAGAGGATATACGCTTTAAGCAGAGGGTATACGCTTAAGGCAGAGGATATACCTTAGAGTGTGTATACTATATCTTTCTTGAGAAACAGAGGGTATACGGTACTGCTTTAAAAAAATCCAGAAGGTATATGGCGTATACCCCCGTATACCCTCCACTACATACGTGGTCCCGCTTAGATTCGTAGATTTGCCATTATGTTTTCCTGTTCCCAATCCTTCATGTTTTCAAACTTTTGGGTGCAGGAAAGAACAAAGGTAAACCCACGAATCAATTGTTAAAATCGGTGTTTTAAATGTTTTCCACCAAGTTATGACTTGGCAGATCGATGGCTTCTTAATATGCGAATTAAGATTTAACTAATCTTCGATTTTCATCCGTGAAACTCCATGAGTTGATTGTCCTGCTGCCGTTTTCCGGTCTATAATAAGTAAAAACAAGTAAAAATAAATAAATAAATAAATAAAATAAAAAACATGTGTTAAGCATAGATTATGAAACACTTTCCAACACTTCCTGAAATCTTTAACAAAACTTCGTTATCCAGAGAAATAAGGTATTATTATCCACAGCCAAATATGTATTCCAGTACTTTTGAGCAGCCCTGTATTTCATCTGTCGGTTGATATATAGACTATATAATGAAGAAATTCATTTTAGCAAGAAAATGCCTAACTGGTTGAAATTTTCCTTTCTGGAATTCATACTAATAGATGGAATCATACTTGAAAACTTTTGTTCAGCCCTGTAGTTTACCTAGTACCTTTAATACACGAAAGTATTTTGCAAAAATTTAGTTCAAACAAAACTATTCTTTAAACTACTTAAATCACATTTCCAGAAATTACCTTCCAAAGGCGACCATGTATCCTGTTCTTTGCGTGACCCTATATATCACTCTATCTATATTCTACAAACATTTCGTAGTAAACTGAAAGCAGTTGAACGTAAAAATACATAATTTCTTTAAAAACCATCTTTAAATAGATTATGTTCATATTCAGTAACCTTTGCGAGATCTTTTATGTAACCCTGTATATCTAAATTGTGTAACTATTAGCATTTATGCACACCATATAATATGGATACATTTAGTGAAACTTAAAAGCGCATATCATAATTAAAAATGCATTTCATACATCCAAAACCCATCATACATAAGATACAATATTTCAGATCTATTTGAAATCTTGCGTGTATCCCTGTACACTTGCTGCACTTCGTATTATGCATGAAATAATTCATATTAAGTCTCAGCGACCTATATCAATTTTATCCATGAAATCACTTACCATAATTAAAATATGTCGCAAACAATCCCCCCCCCCCTTTAATATTATGTAATGGAACTCTTTTGTGTGGCCATGTAAATGAATAATAACAATTCTTTTCACTGCATACTTTACAAAATGCATATTTTTCTGCACCTCACAAATATATATAAATTTGAATATGTATGACAGAATGTAACATATTTAAAATTCATTTGAAACGATTTTTCACCCATAGGCCATAATGTAATGGAAAATTTTGACTGTCCCTGTAAATAAACTAATCATGGTAGAAACTTCATTTTCAATAAGGTTCGTGCTAGGGTAAACGTCAATAATGTCCAAAAATTTCATGGCAATCTGAGCATATTTTCGAGAGTTAGAGTGCAGGCATTTGTCAATTTTGTTAGAAGTGTTAAAAAAAAAAAAAAAAAAAAAAAAAAAAAAAAAAGGATTAATCCGACCCAATCTGACTCATGATTCAGGTCGGATTCTGATAAAATCGGGTTACTATCCTAACCGATGTAATATTCTAATCCAAATATAGGGTATTTTCATCTGAGATATCCCGAATTTTTTACCTTTATTTATTTATTTATGTGAAATCTAAAAATATCTTAACTCAATCCATATAGTAGTCTTAATGAAAAGTATTAAATCATATTTCATGGTAGTTAACTGTTGAAGTAAACGTACATATACTACGAATTAACTATCTTAGATTATGATTAATTATTTAATTTATAGTTGATTTAACTTTTCTTTTTAATAAATGGTTTATCAAGCTAATTGATTGCGATATTTGATGTAACAATGACCTTCACATCATTTCACGTATTCTTTATGTTCATAAATCATTTTATCACCCTAAATTAATGATAAATTTATGGAAGTGAAAATGATTATTCAAGACTGTATAGAGTTTCAGTATCAATTACTTACAAATCAGAATGTTACGTAAGCATAAGATATTTCAATACTTTTGCAGGTACTGTTTTAAATTTCATTTTATTATTAAAATTATATTTAAAGTTAAAATACAGGGTATTTATGCTAATCCAAGTTTAAAGATTAGCTCATATAGTTTAAACAAAAACTCAAATATCTTAAGCTTCCTACCCTGAATGGGTCTAATCGACCCAGTCCTATAATGCGTTTCATTCGATTCGAACCAGAAAATTTTTTATAAAGTAAATTAAATAAATAACACAAAGATTTAAGCTAAATAAGTATGTTAAATGGATTTAAATAAAAATTCTGGTGTGGAATATTTTAATCACGTTTGAGTAAAACTTCAACAGGGTAAGGAAGGTTAATAATATTACCAACAGTCTTTGTGCAAAATATGACGACTATGAGAAATGCTGGAACTGTCTAGAAAGTTGGCCTGAAACATCGTAAATTGTTAAGGGGCAACACTAGTCACAGAAAAAGACCCGAATGATAATGTAAAGTCTATAGGAGCGTTCTTTTCATATATCTCGCTCAAATTTTCATATTTTTACATGACTTTTTTTCCATAGGATAGCTGAGGACGATCCACAACCGGCCTAGTTTTTACTTTTTCAGTTTTGGTTTTAGATTAAAAAAAAAAAAAAAATACTTTAAATTTCAAAACCGGTTCTGAAATTGATACTATCATAATATAAAAAATATGTAAGCAAAATCGAAAAAGTAGAAACTAGGCCGGTTGTAGATCGTCCTGAGCCATCCTATGCAAAGAAATCATGTAAAAATATTAAAATTTGAGCGAGATATTTGAAAAGAACGCTCTCATAGACTTTACGTTATCACCCGGGTCTTTTTCAGTGACTATTGTGGAGCCTTAAAAACCTTGTCCTTGTTTGAACCAAATTTTGGTGCTCAGTAGCTACCACAGTAAGGTGGTAAAATCTTGAACCAATATTTGGAGCTCCTGTTGGAACGTAGTAGTAGTTGGAACGAGATTGAAATAGGAAGCCCCAAATATTAATAAGAGATTTCACCATATTATGGTGGCAGCTACAGATCACCAAAATTTTTGTTCAAACTGGGACAATATTTTAACAGTGTATGTAATTCTAGACACATTCCAAAATATGTAGCAACTATTTTACTTTTGTTTGCACGAGAATCGTGGCTAGTGTTGCCTGTTTATGCGGGAAGTTTCCTGGCCTATCGCGGGTAACTATTTAGGGCACAATGGAAGATAAAATGGTTCAAATTATTCAATTTTCAATTATATATATAGATATACAGTCGAGTCTCTCTATAACGAAGCTCCATCCATCAAATTTCTCTATATAACGAATTTTTAGTAGGAACGGTTCCCTTTTCGCATGATTACAATAAAAACAGTCTCTATATAGCGAAATATCCATCTCCATATAACGAATTTTTTCATAAATTGGTCTTAATTTACTCAGTTTTAAAAGGCTTCGAAATCATATGGAATCAATTTTCCATCACTTATTTTTGATTTATCGTCAGTGCTGAACTTTTCTTTTATTACTTCTCTCCTTGTTCTTTAAATCCAACGAATTGATCCTATCTCCCACACACCTTTCCCCATCCTTCTCAAAACAGAGTCAATTGGATTGATGCACATGTAAGAGAGGAATCAATGAGAGGCAGATAAGAGAGGCTTTCAAATGGAGGAAAATGTTAACTACAATTTTTCATTCCTTGCTAAAATTTGAGCATTTTTTTTTTTTTTTTAAGAGCGTAACAATTTTAAAACCAAAACAACAAAAAATCACAGATTTCTTTGTCTGAAATTAATGCAAGTCTTCCATATTTGATTTTCATTAAGCTTTCAAATAAATGTCTGTTTTCTTTTTGAAGCAGCTTAAATAATTAAGAAATAAAATGTCGGGTTAATATTTACTTTTAAACATTTCAAATTATTAATTCAAAAGATCAAAAATAATATTTCTTCAAATTTTACACATTAAATAGGATTTTTAACATCATTCTCTATACATCGAATTTCTCTATATAACGAATTTTTTATTGGAACGGTGGATTTCGTTTTATAGAGACTCGACTGTATATCTATATATTTTTACATATATAGATTGTAAATCTGAAATATTATGGTGCTAAATGACTATGGTTTTAAACGAGCCGGAAATTGCACGACAAATCTAACAGAGGAGATGCGTTTTTATTATAACGAAGTTTTAAAAATATTCAGATCTTGGTCTAATAGCATACGGTACTTCGGATACTGTATAAGTATCAAAAATCTTTTGTGTGTCCTTGTAAATATTATCTGCTTTCTTTTATACAGGAAGTAATTTTTAACAAACCTCAGCAACGTATATCAAATTCATAAAAAGTGATAGTTTAATATAATTAAAACGCACCATAAGCAATGTTTTCTCGTATGCCATTATATAATGGAATACTTTTGCGTAACCTTGTAAATTTATAAAAAATATTATTTGGGGCACAGATTGTGCAGAATGCATATTTTAGTACATATTTCATAGATGCATATGAATTGTATTATGTTCAAAAGCGTGGAACATCATTAAAATGCACTTGAAACTATTTTTTCTTATTGGTCGTAACCGTAATGGAATAATTTTGATTGTCCCTGTTATTGAATTATGCGTTCGATTTTCTAAAATTTGAAATGATTCGAAAAAATTAAGCAAAAATTATAAATTTTAAATTTTAAATGACTCGGTCGGGTAGTTTTTGTATTGTTATATGCGGGCGGACAGACGGACTAAACGACGAAATAGGTGTTACGTAATTTATATAATTACGAACGCATCTAAAAATTATGGTGTAGAAGGTTTATAAATAATATATTTTAAGCACTGTGGGTGTGTCTATATTTTTTTGCCTTTTTTTCAAAATGTGTATTTTTTATGCTTTTTTTTCCGCTAAATTTCTGTTTTAGGTAAACAGTTGAAACATTCCGAAATTGAGTAACTAACTAGTTTTTTAAAAAATATCTAACACAAACACTTTATGTCTGAGCGAAAAATTCTTTAAAATAATGAAAAATATGTCGTTAAAATTTTTAGAATTTTTGAAGTTTTTTAGTAAAATATTTTTAATTCTACTTTTTGTAAGCCAAAATAAAAATTGTTTCTTATTATTCTCAAATAGTCTATTTTCTTATATCACAGAATATTTTAAGATGAAATATTCAACAGCTTTTTAGAAAAGTGTGCCAAACAGACATATTGTTAAAAAAAATATGTAAAAAGTTAATTAGTTCTTGAAAATTAATTTATGCGTGAAATTAATTTCTTTTGACTTAGATATTGGCTATAATCTATATATTTATATACTGCATTTTTTTTCCCTTTCTATCTCTATTTTTAAATAAAATGCAGGATGAGCTTAATTTTGACCATTAAAGTTTAGAGACCAAAATTTCAGATGATTATAAACAAGTTGGAAATTGCACGCGAAGCGTAGCAAATCAGGTGCGTTCGTACTATTACGAAGTTTTAAAAATATTACTCTCATATATCAATCTCATAAAATTGTAAATAGTGAATTACAATTAAAAGCTCATCAAACAATGTTCTCCCTATACCATTATGGAATGGAATACTTTTGTGTGGCCTTGTAAATCAATAACAAACGTTCTTTGCACCACAAATTATGTAAAATGTATATTATAATATGTACTTTATAGATGCATATCAATCTTATTAATTTCGAATGAGTGTAACACCATTAAAATGCATTTGAAACATTTTTCCCCATTGACCGTAATGTAACGGAATACTTTTGATTGTCCCTGTAATTGATCTATACACCCGATTTTCATGAAATTTGAAATTACTCGACAAAATTATGTAATAATTATGTATTTTAAATTTCAAACGTATAAAATACATTTGAAATTTTTTCCCCATTGACCATAATGTAATGGAATTCTTTTGATTGCCCCTGTAATTGATCTATGCACCCGATTATCAAAAAAATTGAAATAACTCGACAAAATTATGTAATAATTATGTATTTTAAATTTCAAACGATTAAAATGCATTTGAAACTTTTTCCCCATTGACCGTAATGTAATGGAATACTTTTGATTGCCCCTGTAATTGATCTATGCATCCGAGTCTCATAAAATTTGAAATGACTCGACAAAATTTTGTAATAATTATGTATTTCAAATTTCAAACGATTCGGTTGGGTAGGTTTTGCGTTGTTATATGCGGACGGATGGACGGGCGGGCAAACAGACTGAAGGACGGACTGAACGACCACTATAGGTGCTACGTATTTACATAATTACGAACGCACCTAAAAATGGAAAAATTGGTCGATTCATTTGCCGTTTTCTGAAAAATTGTTGTTTATGTCACTATTTTCTTAAAAATAAATTTTAGAGATAAAGTTTAAAAAATACCGATATAGGGCGCTTTAGATTTTGGAGTAACGAACAACTATTTTTTACCGTTATATTTTCTATCTCATTAAATTCTTTCGGAAGCTTGCGCTTAAACTTAAATTTTGAGTTCAAGATCTGAATCGTTGGGAGTATTTAAGTAAGAGCAAATTGAACTTCGTTTAAAAGGGGGGAGCAGAGCCCGATTAAGATTGTGCGGGGTCCGAGGCCCAGTACCTCTTCGAAGGCCCGTCTCAGCGAAATAGTTACGATTTTTTTAAGGGGACATAGGGCAGGTGGATATACTTAAATATTACGATACAGGTGCAACGTTAACAAAAATATGTTTTGGTTTTTTCAGAAAATAATTGCAAAAACTGTAATTTTAAGACTTTTTTTCTAAATAATTTTACTCAGTTTGGGGCCCCCAGTAACAGTGGGCCCAAGGCTACGGCCTAGTTGGCCTGTGCGGTAATCAAGCCCTAGGGGGGGGGGAGGGGGTTCACATTTCAATTCCTGACTACAGTTCAGTTTGAAATTTGAATGAATAAGATGCTTAAGTATTTTTCTCATTGGATAACATGGAAAACGACAATGTTTCTTTCCTTCGAGATAAGTCCCTTTAAGGATTCAGAATATTTTCAAATTTTCTGTTCAACAAATGAATCTTTCTACGCATTTAATGCCTCATTCTTATACCCAAAGTCATAAAACTATCAGGCATGACTGTGAAATTATTTGGAATCGAAAAGCTTTTTCAGTTTTTTATAAACAAATTACTTATCCATTTATAAGTTATTCTTCTCAAGTAACTAGAAAATTTTCAACTTTCTTCCATTACGACGTCGGGAATTCGGTTCAAAACGCCCATTTTGACAATATTTTCTAAAAAATAATGTGCTTTTGCCCAAAAATAAAAAAAAAAACATTCAATTTCATAATTTCGCTATGAGAACACCTTCCAGTTTCATGCGTGTATGAACAAAAATTAACCAAGGGCGAATACAGCCCTGCATTTAGACGGGAGAAAGAGGGGGCATAGGCTTTTTTTTGGGGGGGGGGGGAATCACATTTCTTAACACATTAAATGTCGCGCCAATCACCGGGGACGACATTGAATTTTTTGTTTTGGCCGCTTCGTTCACTGGTGACTGACAGTCTAAAATATGATATAAAGCAAAAAAATTGTATTGTTTTAATAAATTACTGAATGATTATTTTAAATTTACTTACTTTTATTTAGTACAGGAATATGCTTTCTTAAAATTACTTAAAACAATATAGATTTTTTGTTTCAGTGTCAGTAATCGTTACAATCAATATGTTAAAAAGCAATTTTTATATTGATGTGATGATTAAAACTCCACATTTTACTGAGATTTCTCTTAGGATTCTTTGCCTTTATCGAAAAATGGTAAACGCCAATCAATAACGTTTGGTCTGACTACGTGCTCTTTCAAATTTCTTGCATCTGAGATTTAAAATGGCTTCATGGATGTGTCAGAAATGACCTACTTTGGATTTAAAAAGAGCTTTAAAGATTCAGAAAATTTTACATTGTTGAGCAAGGGGAAAATTTGAAATAATTTAACATATATTTCATTTTTTAAATGACTCTCAGAACTTTTCTTCGGTCCTCTTGTGTGTATGGGAGGGGAGGGGGGCGTTAACTCACCCTTGGATCCGCCACTTAAATGAATTCAGAAATGTGTCAGAAAGAAGCTCCCTTGGATTTAAGAGGAGCCTTAAAGTTTCTGTTCCTGGAAACGAAGACATTCGATAGTTAATGCTATTCCTATGGGGAAATTATTTGCTAATATTGAGTTTGCATTTCGACAGTTTTGAGTATATATGTTACAGGCCAAACCCGATTTTAGGCCAAACTAGATTGGCCTAAGCCAAACCTGTCTATCCTAACGCTCATCGGATAAACTAGTTTTTCCTAGGCCAATCCGGTCTATCCTAATGCCCATCGGATAAACTAGTTTTTCCTAGGCCAAACCGGTTGATCCTAACGCCCATCGGATAAACTAGTTTTTCCTAGGCCAAACTAGTCTATCCTAAGGCCCATAGATCAAACTAGATTTTCCTAGGCCAAATTAGTTTGGCCTAACACTTATAGGATAAATTAGTTTAGACTACTGTTTATTGGTCTGAACTAGTTTAACCTAGGCCAATTCAATTTGGCGTGATTTTATTGAATTCAATACCGCCTCAACGCCAACATTCTTGTTTGTCCTAGGCTGATCTAGTTTATCCTAGGCCAATGTAGTTTTATGTGTTTTTAGCTCACGGACGTCAAAGCCAGAGAAATAATGGGCTCACAGGTTTTGCATGTGTGTATGTACGTATGTAAGTACGCATGTATGTAATTATGTACGTCCGTATGTGCGTAACGCGATAACTCTTGATAGAAATAATGTCATTTGACGTATTTTTATCTTATCAAGCTACCAAAGCGTGAGAGCTAAAATGTACCCGTAAGTTCTGTATTTATGTATGCACATAAGTACGTAACGCAATAATTCTTGATAGAAATACTCGATTTGTATCAAAATTTCAATATAGGTTTATTCTTATGAGAATCTTTTCTGATTAATTTTGGGAAGTCATTGGAGAAGAACAAGGGGAGGGGGAGAACGAGAGGCTGATTCGCCCCTTCCCTTAATTCAAATAAATGGGTTTACATGCATTATTAGCATATTTTATTCAAATTTTAGATATAGGAGCATTCTCTTGAGGCACCTCTATGATTAGTTGTGGGTGTTCATTGTTAAGTATAAAGGGAGGGGGAAATAGGGGTAACGTCCCTTAATTTATGTAAATGTTTTTTCCACACAGAATTTACTGATTTGCTTCACATTTTAGAAATAAATTCATTCTGGTAAAGCGTTTCCCTAATTAGTTTTAGGGGTTGATTGAATAAGAACAACGGGAAAAACAGAGGGATCCCGCCTAATTTTGGCAAATGGGTTTTTCATGCAGAATTAACCGATTTGCTGCAAATCTTGGATTTGTTCTTTCTGATGAAGCACTTCCCTGATTAATTTTGGTGATTCTTCTGCTAAATATAAGGGGGAACTTACAATTTATTTCCTTCCTTAAATTAGATAAATTGTTTATAATACAGAATTATCCAATTTGCTTAAAATTTTGGACATGAATACATTTGATCAGGCGCTTCTTTAATTAATTTGGGTTTTTTCTCTTGTTTAAGTATAATGGGGTAATGGACGTTTGATCGCCTTCCTTAAATTAGGTAAATGGGTTTTTATGCAGATTTATCCGATTTGCCGTAAATTTTGAATATAGTTTTTTCTTTATAAGACGAATTCCTGAATTGTTTTGAGGGTTTAATGATTAAGTATAAAGGGAGAAATGGGGAATTATCCTCCTTAAATCAGATGAACGATTTTTTGAGCAGAATTATCTGATTTGCTTCAAATTTTGGATAATTGTTTAATTTTATAAAGCGTATCAGTGATTAGTTTTGGGGGTTCAATGGTTAAGTATAGTTGGGGGAAATGGGAAAAAGTAATCTAACTTATATTATTTTTCGAGGATGTTATTTTTTTAAAAAATAAGGCTGTAATACACAATTAGTGTAAACAGCCTGTGAATGCAAAGCCACCAGTTTAATTGGGCAATATTCTTTTTAATATTGATCCCGCCCTTCCCGAAGGAAAGTTATTTTACCGAGACCCGGTGTAAAAATTAAAAGTTCAGCCCGAGCCCTTCCTGTAAAAAAATCAGTGAAAAGAGATTCAATCCGGCTCAATCTGGCCATACTCAATTTCTGCAAAAAATTCAGATTTTACTTAACATACAATAAAGATTCCTTTAAAAAATACTGCATACATATTTATTGGATAAATTTACAATGTATTTTTAAATTACGATGTGTTTACAGAATGGAAAATACACAATGTATTATTGATTATTTAGATTCTTAAACCTTTCAATATTTAAATAGGGATTCATTAAAAAATTAATGTAGTGTAGAACAAAAGAAACAAGTTGGAAATTGCACGTGAAGCGTAGCAAATTAGGTGCGTTCGTACGATAACGAAGTTTTAAAAATATTACTTTCATATATCAATCTCATAAAATTGAACGCTCATCAAACAATGTTCTCCCTATACCATTATGTAATGGAATACTTTTGTGTGGGCTTGTAAATCAATAACAAATTGTCTTTGCACCACAAATTATGTAAGATGTATATTATAATATGTACTTTATAGTTGCATATAAATTTTATTAAGTTCGCATGAGTGTAATACGATTAAAATGCATTTGAAACATTTTTTCCCATTGACCGTAATGTAATGGAATACTTTTGATTGTCCCTGTAATTGATCTATGCATCCGATTTTCATAAAATTTAAAATAACTCGACAAAATTATGTAATAATTATGTATTTTAAATTTCAAACATATAGAATATATTTGAAACTTTTTCCCCATTGACCATAATGTAATTGAATACTTTTGATTGCCCATGTAATTGATCTATGCACACGATTACCAAAAAATTTGAAATAACTCCACAGAATTATGTAATAATTGCGTATTTTAAATTTCAAACGATTAAAATACATTTGAAACTTTTTCCCCCATTGACCGTAATGTAATGGAATACTTTTGATTGCCCCTATAATTGATCTATGCATCCGAGTCTCATAAAATTTGAAATGACTCGACAAAATTATGTAATAATTATGTATTTTAAATTTCAAACGATTCGGTTGGGTAGTTTTTGCGTTGTTATATGCGGACAGACAGACGGACGGACTGAATGACCACTATAGGTGCTACGTATTATATAATTACGAACGCACCTAAAAAAAGAAGAGTTATAAACATCATAACTATTGAATCTGTTCAGTAAAAAGTAGATTTGTGAATATGTTTCTCTGTCATTCCTTAAGGTTTTTCTCAAATCCAAAAGAGCTACATCATAACATATTTAAGAACTAATTCATTTTTGGAAATGGATAAGATTAACAGGCGTATTTACTCAGAAAATATGTAATCGAATGGCGTTAACCATTTTTTAATAAAAGCGATGTACCTTTGAGAAAATACTATTAAAGCTACGTTTTGAATAGAATTTCGCTTACGACTTTAAAGAAAAGAAAAACTTGACGCCGTGACAAGAATAGCTTATATATCGACAGGTAATTAATTTCACAAAAATGGAAAACGCTGTTCGATTCCAAATTATGTTCAGCTCCGATCTGGCTCGAATATGCAATAATAATAATAATAATAATAATAAATGCAAGTCTGATCTCAGTTGGCACAAGTCTGAAGAGAAAAAATAAAATAAGCAAACACCATGTCCAATGCATCATGTCTCTACGGTGGACATGTTACATTTCTGTATTGATGTTATAAGCAATGACTCTTTACATTATTCTTGTGAAAGACATGTTTTTTATCGTCCAAACCCGATTTTGAGCCAAATTAGATTAGCCTAGGCTAAACTATTTTATCCTAACGCCAATTGGATAAACTAGATTTTCCTACGCCAAACTTGTTTATCTAAATGTCCATAGGATAAACTAGTTTTTCCTAGGTAAGAGAGTAATCCTTCATTTTCCCCTTCATACTTAATTATTAGACCCCCCAAAACTATTCAGGGAATTACCTTATCAGAAAGAACCTATATCCGAAATTTGAAACAAATTCGTCAATTCTGCGTCAAAAACCATTTATCAAAATTATGTTGCGTTACCTACATTGTCCTTTCTTTCAGACTTAAACAATAAACATCCACAAGTAAACACGGAGGCGCTTTATCACAATGATCCTATATCTAAAATTTTAAATGAAAACTGATAATTCTGCATGATAAATCCATTTCTTTTAATAAACGGTGGGGGTTTAGCCTCCCGTTCGCCGCCTTTATTCTTATCCAATGAATTCCCTAAATTAATCAGAAAAGTACCTTATCAGAATGAACTTACATCCAAAATTTGAAGCAAATCGGATAAATCTATCAAGTTACGTACATACATACGCACATACATACATGCGTACATGCATGCGTGCATGCATATACAGAATCTGTGAGCCCGTTATTTCTCTGGCTTTCCCGCCCGTCAACTAAAAACACATAAAACTACATTGGCCTAGGATAAACTAGATCAGCTTAGGACAAACAAGAATGTTGGCGTTGAGGCTGTCATTGAATTCAATAAAATCACGCCAAATTGAATTGGCCTAGGACAAACTAGTTCAAACCAATAAACAGCAGTCTAAACTAGTTTATCCTATAAATGTTAGGCCAAACTAGTTTGGCCTAGGAAAATCTAGTTTGTCCCATGGGCCTTAGGATAGACTAGTTTGGCCTAGGAAAAACTAGTTTATCCGATGGGCGTTAGGATAAACCGGTTTGGCCTAGGAAAAACTAGTTTATCCGATGGGCGTTAGGATAGACCGGTTTGGCCTAGGAAAAATTAGTTTATCCGATGCGCGTTAGGATAGACCGGTTTGGCCTAGGCCAATCTAGTTTGGCCTGAAATCGGGTTTGGCCTGTAACATATATATATATATATATATTGCAGGCCAAACCCGATTTTAAGCCAAACTAGATTGGCCTAGGCCAAACTAGTTTATCCTAACGTCCATCGGATAAACTAGTTTTTCCTAGGCCAAACCGGTCTATCTTAATGCCCATCGGATAAACTAATTTTTCCTAGGCCAAACTGGTTTATACTAACGCAAATCGGATAAACTAGTTTTTCCTAGGCCAAACTAGTCTATCCTAAGGCCCATAGGACAAACTAGTTTTTCCTAGGCCAAACTAGTTTGGCCTAACTCTTATAGGCTAAACCAGTTTAGCCTGTTGTTTATTGGTCTGAACTAGTTTATCCCAGGCCGATCTAATTTATCCTAGGCCAGTTCAATTTGGCGTGATTCTATTGAATTCAATGACCGCCTCAGCGCCAACACTCTAGTTTGTCCTAGGCTGATCTAGTTTATCCTAGGCCAATGTAATTTTACGTGTTTTTAGCTCACGGGCGTCAAAGCCAGAGAAATAATGGGCTCACAGGTTCAGTGTGTATGTATGTACGCATGTATGTACGCAAGTATGTACGTATGTACATACATATGTACGTAACGCGATAACTCTTGTTAGAAATAATGTAATTTACGTGTTTTTATCTCATCAGGCTACCAAAATCTAATGTACCCATGGGTTCTGTATCCATGTAAACACGTATATACGTAACGCAATAACTCTTCATAGAAATACTCGATTTGCATCAAACTTTCAATATAGGTTTATTCTTATGAGGAGCTTTTCTGATTAATTTTGGGAGGTAATTGGAGAAGAATAAGGCGAGGGGGGGGGGGAGAACGAGAGACTGATTCACCCCTTTCCTTAATTAAAAAAAATTGTTTACATGCATTATTGGCATATTTTATTCAAATAATAGATATGGGAGCATTCTGTTGAGGCGCCTCTATGATTAGTTGATGGTGTTCATTGTTTAAGCATAAAGGGAGGGTGGAATAGGGGTAACACCCTATAATTTATGTAAATGCTTTTTTCACGCAGAATTAACTGATTTGCATCAAATTTTAGAAATAAATTCATTCTAGTAAGGCGCTTCCCTAATTAGTTTCGGGGGTTAATTGAAAAAGAACAAAAAGAAGAACGGGGGGATCCGGCCTAATTTTTGCAAATGGGTTTTTCATGCAGAATTAACCGATTTGCAGCAAATCTTGGATTTGTTCATTCTTATGAAGCGCTTTACTGATTAATTTTGGTGGTTCTTCGGATAAGTATAAAGGAGAAATGTACAATTTATTTCCTTCCTTAAATTAGATAAATTGGTTATAATACAGAATTATCCAATTTGCTTAAAATTTTGGACATGAATACATTTGATCAGGTGCTTCTTTAATTAATTTGGGTTTTTTCTCTTGGTTAAGTATAATGGGGTAATGGACGTTTTATCGCCTTCCTTAAATTAGATAAATGGGTTTTTATGCAGATTATCCGATTTGCTGTAAATTTTGAATGTCGTTTTTTTCTTTATAAGGCGAATCCCTGAATTGTTTTGAAAGTTAAATGATTAATTATAAAGGGAGGAATGGGGAATTGCCCTCCTTAAATCAGATGAATGTTTTTTTGAGCAGAATTATCTGATTTGCTTCAAATTTTGGATAATTGTTTAATTTTTATAAGCGTATCTGTGATTAGTTTTGGGGGCTCAATGGTTGCATATAATTGGGGAAAATGGGAAAATGTAATCCAACTTATTTTATTTTTCCAGGGTGTTATTCTTTAAAAAATTAAGGCTGTAATACACAATTAGTGTAAATAGCCTGTGACTGCAAAGCTATCAGTTTAACTGGGCAATATTCTTTTTAATATTGATCGCGACTACTGCTCCATTGCTAACCTTGTGCAAAGTGGTTTTGTAATCATCCCTATATAATGTATTTTATTCGAAGGATTGTGGAATACTGTTGCATTTGTAGAATATGCAATAATAATAATAATAATAATAATAATAATAAATTCAAGCCTGATCTCAGTTGGCACGAGTCTGCATAAAAAAATAGATAAGCAAACACCATGTCAAATGCGGCATGCCTCTTCGGTGGACATGTTAAATTTCTGTATTGATGTTATAAGCAATGACTCTTGACACACATTTATACTTATTTTAGTGAAAGACATTTTTTTTACCGTCCAAACCCTATTTCGAGCCAAATTAGATTAGCCTAGGCCAAACTATTTTATCCTAACGCCAATTGGATAAACTAGTTTTTCCTACGCCAAACTTGTTTATCTAAATGCCCATAGGATAAACTAGTTTTCCATAGGTAAGAGGGTAACCCTTCATTTTTCCTTTCATACTTGACCATTAAACCCCCAAAACTATTGAGGGAATCGCCGTATCAGAAAAAAACCTATATCATAAATTTGAAGCAAATCCGTAAATTCTGCATCAAAAACCATTTATCTAAATAGTGGGGGGTTACCTATATTGCCCTTTCATTTACACTTAAAAAATAAATATTCACAACTAATCACTGAGGCGCCTTGTCAGATATCTAAAATTTTACCTATATGTCTATATCTAAAATTTTAAATGAAAACTGATAAATCCATATCTCTAAATTAACAGTGAGGGATTAGCCACCTGTTCGCCCCCTTTTATTTTTATCCAATGAACTCCCAAAACTAATCAGAAAAGTACTTTATCAGAATGAAACTACATCCAAAATTGAAGCAAATCGGATATTTCTATCAAGAGTTATCGCGTTGCGTACATACGTACGTACATACGTACATACGTACATACATGTGTACATACATGCGAAAATACATACACACAGAACCTGTGAGCCCATTATTTCTCTGGCTTTGACGCCTGTGAGCTAAAAACACGTAAAATTACATTGGCCTAGGATAAACTAGATCAGACTAGGACAAACTAGAATGTTGGCGCTGAGGCGGTCATTGAATTTAATAAATCACGCCAAATTGAATTGGCCTAGGATAAACTAGTTCAGACCAATAAATAGCAGGCTAAACTAGTTTAGCCTATAAGAGCTAGGCCAAACTAGTTTGGCCTAGGAAAAACTGGTTTATCCGAAGGCGTTAGGATAAACTAGTTTGGCCTATTCCAATCTAGTTTGGCCTGTAACATATATATATATATATATGTTACAGGCCAAACCCGATTTTAGGCCAAACTAGATTGGCCTAGGCCAAACTAGTTTATCCTAACGCCCATCGGATAGACTAGTTTTTCCTAGGCCGAACCGGTCTATCCTAACGCCCATCGGATAAACTAGTTTTTCCTAGTCCAAACCGGTCTATCCTAACGCCCATCGGATAAACTAGTTTTTCCTATTCAAAACTAGTCTATCCTAAGGCCCGTAGGACAATCTAGAGTTTCCTAGGCCAAACTAGTTTGGCCTAACTCTTGTAGGATAAACTAGTTTAGCCTGCTGTTTATTGGTCTGAAATAGTTTCTCCTAGGCCGATCTAGTTTATCCTAGGCCAATTCAATTTGGCGTGATTTTATTGAATTCAATGGCGCCACAGCGCCAACATTCTAATTTGTCCTAGGCTGATCTAGTTTATCCTAGGCCAATTTAATTTTACGTGTTTTTAACTTGCAAGCGTCAAAGCCTGAGAAATAATGGGCTCGCAGGTTCTGTATGTATGAATTTACGTATGTATGTACGAATGTACGTAACACGATAACTCGTGATAGAAATATCCGATTTGCTTCAAATTTTGGATGTACGTTCATTGATATAAGGTACTTTTTTGATTAATTTTGGGAATTCATTGGATAAGAATAAAGGGGAGCGAACGGGAGGCTAGTCCCCCACCGTTAATTTAGAGAAATGGATTTTTGATGCAGAATTATGAGTTTAAAATTTTAGATATAGGATCATTCTGACTAGGCGCCTCCATGATTAGTTGTGGATGTTTATTGTTTAAGTGTAAAAAAAGGGCAATATAGGTTACACCCTATAACTTAGATAAATGGCTTTGACGCAGAATTTACGGATATGCTTCACATTTGTATATAGGTTCTTTCTGATAAGGCGATTCTCTGAATAGTTTTGGGAGTTTAATGGTTAAGTATGAAGGGAAAAATGAACGATTACCCTCTTACGTAGAAAAAACTAGTTTATCCTATGGGCATTTAGATAAACAAGTTTGGTGTAGAAAAAACTAATTTATCCAATTGGCATAAGGATAAAATAGTTTGGCCGAGGCTATTCTAATTTAGCTCGAAAACGGGTTTGGCCAGTAAAAAACATATCTTTCACTAGAAAAAGTATAAATGTGTGTCAAGAGTCATTGCTTATAACACAAATACAGAAATTTAACATGTTCACCTTAGAGACATGGTGCATTGGACATTGTGTTTGCTTATTCAAGCAAATTATTATTATTTACTTTAATGTTATTTACTTTTGTACAGGCAGATCAACATGTACACAAAAATCAGTGAAAAAAGACTCAGTCCGGCTCGATCTGGCCCTACTCAATTTCTGAAAAAAAAAAAAAAAAAAAAATCAGGTTTTACTTCACATACAATTAAGATTCCTTTAAAAAATACTGCTTATGTACTTATTGGATAAATTTACAATGTACTTTTAAATTATGTTGTGTTCACAGAATGGAAAATGCACAATGTATTAATGATTATCTAGATTCTTAGAGTTTCAATATTCAAATACGGATTCATTAAATAATCAATGTAGTTTAGAACAAAAGAAAAAATATGAGAGTTATAAATATCATAACTTTTGAATCCGTTCAGTAAAAAGTAGATTTGTGAATATATTTCTCTGTCAATCCTTAAGGCTTTTCTCAAATCCTAAAGAGCTACATCCTAACACATTTATGAATTACTTCCTTTTCGGAAATGCATAAGGTTAACAGATTCAGATAATTTTTAATCGAATGGCGTAAACCATCTTTTCATAAAAGCGATGTATCTTTGAGAGAATAATAAAGCTACATTTTGAATCGAATTTCCGGTTACGACTTCACGAAAAAGAAAAAAAATTGACGCCGTGACAAGAATAGCTTATATGTCGACAGGTAATTAATTTCTCAAAAATGGAAAACGCTGCTCGATTGCAAATTGTGTTCAGCTTCATTCTGGCTCGAATATGCAATAATAATAATAATAATAATAATAATAATAATAATAATAATAATAATAATAATAATAATAATAATAATAATAAATGCAAGTCAGATCTCAGTTGGCCCGAGTGTGCAGAAAAAAAGCAAACGCAAACACCATGTCCAATGCATCATGTCTCTAAGGTGAACATGTTAAATTTCTGTATTGGTGTCATAAGCAATGACTCTTGACACACATTTATACTTTTTCTAGTGAAAGATATGTTTTTTACTGGCCAGACCCGTTTCGAGCTAAATTAGATTAGCCTCGGCCAAACTATTTTATCCTTATGCCAATTGGATAAACTAGTTTTTTTCCACACCAAACTTGTTTATCTAAAAGCCCATAGGATAAACTAGTTTTTTCTATTAAGAGATGTCATTTTTCCCTTCATACTTAACCATTAATCCCCAAAACTATCCAGGGAATCACCTTATGAGAAAGAACCTATATACAAATGTGAAGCAAATCCGTAAATTCTGCGTCAAAAACCATTTATCTAAATTATGGGGATGGGTTAACCTACATTGCCCCTTTTTTACACTTAAACAATAAACATCCACAACTAATCATGGAGGCGCCTTGTCAGAATGATCCTATATCTAAAATTTTAAATGAAAACTGATAATTCTGCATCAAAAATCCATTTCTCTAAATTAACGGTGGGGGACTAGCCTCCCGTTCGCTCCCCTTTATTCTTATCCAATGAATTCCCAAAATTAATCAGAAAAGTACCTTATATCAATGAACGTGCATCCAAAATTTGAAGCAAATCGGATATTTCTATCACGAGTTATCGCGTTACGTACATACGCACGTACATACGTACGTACATTCGTACATACATACGTACGTACATTCGTACATTCATACATACAGAACCTGCGAACCCATTATTTCTCAGACTTTGACTCCTGCGAGCTAAAAAAACGTAAAATTAAATTGGCCTAGGATAAACTAGATCAGCTTAGGACAAACTAGAATGTTGGCTCTGTGGCGGTCATTGAATTCAATAAAATCACGCCAAATTGAATTGGCCTAGGATAAACTAGATCGGCCTAGGAGAAACTAGTTCAGACCAATAAACAGCAGGCTAAACTAGTTTATCCTATAAGAGTTAGGCCAGACTAGTTTGGCCTAGGAAAAACTAGATTGTCCTATGGGCCTTAGGATAGACTAGTTTGGCCTAGGAAAAACTAGTTTATCCGATGGGCCTTAGGATAGACCGGTTTGGCCTAGGAAAAACCAGTTTATCCGATGGGCGTTAGGATAGACCGGTTTGGCCTAGGAAAAACTAGTCTATCCGATGGGCGTTAGGATAAACTAGTTTGGCCTAGGCCAATCTAGTTTGGCCTAAAATCGGGTTTGGCCTGTAACATACATATATATATTTGCACTGGATAGCTGAGATTCCTCTCTACATCGCGCCTTTTTTACTTTTTCGATTTCAGTTGCAGATATTTTTTATAAAGTTACTTTCACTTTCAAAACCGGTTTTTAAAATGAAAGTGTCAATTTAAAAATTATCTGCATCCAAAATCAAAAAAGTAAAAAAAAAGGAATGATATAGAGAGGGTTTTCAACTATCTACTGCCAAAAAATTATAATAATAATAAATAAAAATAAAAATAAATAAATAAATAAATAAATAAATAAAAATGTTGAAATGCAAACGAGCTATTAAAAAATAACCTTGCCATAATAATAGCATTAGCTCGCGAGTGTCTTCCCAAACAGGGACAGGAGCATTAAAGACGCTAATGGATATTTAACTTTCAAATCACATAATTCAGAATCACCTTAGTTATTTACAGAATTTTAAACTATTTTTTACAGTAAAATAAACAGCAAAAAAAAAAAAAAAAAAAAAAAAAAAAAAAATTTAATGTGTTAGAGCTGTATGAACCCTGATGTATGTATCGCCGTTAACCTTCTTCGTAAAACCTCGGTAAAAGCAAGTTCCGTTGGCAACAACTCCTATTCTGAACTTGACCTTGAATGAAGGACACACAAGAAAATAATTTGATGAATGTTTCAACCTACAGTTTTACATAAATGCGGAAGCATTTTAATGCATAATAACTGGTGGAAATAAATCTTTTCAAACAAGCAACTGTAAATCGTGTTCTTTATCAACTCTTTCGGCCCTGATTTTTTTTACAATTTTGGGAAAAGACTATTTTTGCGTTAACAAAATTATAAGCAGCTATCGAAATCACAGAAGTTACGTTTTGCTGAAATTTAACGAATATGTTCTTTACAGAACCTAACGAATTTAGTCATTTTGCGTGTTTTTCGTATAAAAATAGTCTAAGCAAATTTTTTTTTAAACGTTTGGAAAATGGCGAAATTTTTATGGGAAAAATTAATTGGAAATTTTTTTGTCCGTTTAATCAGATTGTAATAACAATGAGATTAAACGGACATAAAAATTTAGTAGTACATTTTTCATTTTTTATCAAAAATTATTAATACTGAAAAGGAGTCCCTAATTTAAGTTTGAAGAGTGAAACATATGTTTGAATTAAAAGAAACGGCAACGGTTTGCTAATAGTTAAGAAAACTTTTATTGTTATTATTATTATTATTATTATTATTATTATTATTATTATTATTTATTATTATTATTAAATTAACGCTGAAACATAAGTTATTATACACAAATTATTATGAATAATTATTATACATGACTAAGATTATGAGGTTTTTTACGTATGTGCAAGGCGTTATTTATAGTTTAAAGCAGGCCTGTCCAACCTTTCACTGAGCAGGGGCGCAATTCAACTCGTAACAAACCATTAAGGGCGCCATCATTAACAGCTAAAAATATACGAAAAAATATCTCGCAGTATTAGTAGCGATACACATATGCAAATGCATATCGCAGCAGAAGGCAAAAGGCCATTATGTAAATCCGGATCTCTATGTAGTACCTCTATGTAGTCTCTATGTATGTCAATTTTTTAAAGTGGAAAGAGCCAGTAACTTAAATTTAATTTTTAATTGAAATGAAATTGTAATCAATTTTTTTTAGGATGAATAGGTACTCCTTAACGTATTTTGGTGGCTTAAATATATCGTTATAAAAAACACAAAAACGAAAGGGATATTAGTGACCAATCCATATGGTGCCAAAGAAATGTCCTGGAAGAACTTTCATGATGAAAATCATTTCGTACGATTTTATAGATTTTTTAACAAATTCAGAAAAATACCTAAAATTTTAAAAACTGAGCTTTAAACTGACACTTCTTTACCCTATTATGAAACAGCATTGAGCCAGCGTAACAACATAAAAACAACCTCAAAAAAGCTGAACATTCATGCACGAAAAGGGTTAAGGGGTGCAATTTTTTATCTATATTTTACATCTTAGCACATTAAAAAGTTATTGCCAAATTTACCAATTTCCATCGTCATAATTTTCATAGCATTTTTCATAAAGAATAACTATAAATTAGTGAAGATACGCAATAACACAAAATTAAAGTTTTAAAACAAGTTTTCATTTTTGATGCCTGGAATACGCTTGCAAAGATTCTAAAAATATTTCTCAAGAAAATATCAAAGATTTAAAGTAAAGCATTTTTAAAATGGAATTTTTTTAAAAATATATTAGTAAGAGGAAACCTCCAAGAGGGCGCCAAGAAATCCTGCAAAGGGCGCCATGGCGCCCGCTGTCACCGCGTTGGACAGCCCTGGTTTAAAGCATTTTAAAAGTAAGGAAAACAGTTGTGACCGCCAGGGCCGAAAAGATTAAGTTGGATTTTGTCCTTGATTCTGCCACCCTTTTTAAGTAGATTTCGTTAGAAATATTACCTGTTACATCCTCCCTTATGTTGGAATTTCAGAAAATGTTTTGCAGATCTACGGCCGATCTGCTACCCCTAGAACTCCAAACCATACCAGGTCAAAAATTTATATGTCTATCGATCTATCTATTTGTATGTATATACCAATACAATAACTTTTATAATTCTACACAAAACTCTTCCAAACTTATACAGGAAATCGGGAGGTAAAAAATATCGGTGTGGAAATAGGAAAAGGTTCTGCGACAGCAAAAAAAACGCATAACTTTTTAATTATGATGCCTATCAAATCAGTTTAAAATCATTATTACTTCTAAAAAATAAGGTAAAAAATTTAGACACAAAAAATTTTCATATCAATAAAAATTGCTTCAAAAGGCCGGAAAAAATAAATAAATAAATAAGTAAGGGTTTAGGAAAAAAAACTTCCTTAGCTTCCTGAATTTACAAGATATCAAATCCACTTAAATTTATTGCTATTATCTATACTATTATTTATTACTATTATTTATTACTTCTTAATATTATCTACAATATTTATACTGACAAGTTTTTGATAGGATTAATTCTTACAGGAAAAATAAATGAATAATTAAATAAATTAAAAGTGGAAGTGAGATTGTAGGAAGAAAAAAAATCATGTCTAATAAATCCGCTATGAAGGCGATAAAAAAGTATCATTGCCACGATGAAAATTTTTGACAATACTCAGAGCTGCATTATTAAACGAGAGCGTGTCACAATAAAAAGTATGTCATAATTTAAAACATAATGTGTGGTTCATTTAATGAAACAATCATCACACGGTTTAAATTTATTCTATAAATCGTCTTAATATTATCTATAATTTTTGTTGTAACAAGTTTTTGATAGGATGAAAAAAAAAATTGAAGGGGGATTTATAAAAGTAGTAAAGCAACCATAACTTCTTATTTATGAAACATATCGAATCTGATATGTTTCAATGCGTTATTACTTCTAAGAAAAGGGCCAAAAACTATTGTCTGAATGGTTTTCATTGGTGGAGAAATTACTACTTAACTTCAACATTTACCTGTGCCTGTAGGCTGAATTGATTTTTTTTTCTTTTTTTTTCGACGGGCTGGGGGGAGGGGAGGAGTTAGGGGAAGACGAATATTAATCCCAATTTTTATTGATACATTCTTTTTTTCATATGCCTTTAAAGAGAATCGACACTCTACTAATTTCATTATCAATGCCTATAATATCAATAATAATTTCCTAAAAATTTCGATTTGCATATTTTTCTCTTAGTACAAAATATTTTTGACTAAATTCTGACAAAATTGGATATTAAATATCAACATTTTACCCAATTGTTCAACCAGATTTTTAATTAATTACTTACCATTTTAATGGCAATTTCATACTGTTCAAATCATTTCAATCAATTGTTCTGTTTTATAATTTTATTTATGTATTTATTTATTTTCTAAATCATTTTTACATACAATGGTGCGATATTCTTGTCGAAGATGATTTGACGCTGTACCAAACCCTATCCAATGTAACGTAGGAATTAATATCTTCTGAGTTATTTTATTTTTTAATCTCAAATTAAACAAGTTGGAAATTGCACGTGAAGCGTAGCAAATGAGGCGCGTTCGTACGATAACGAAGTTTTAAAAATATCACTCTCATATATCAATCTTATAAAATTGTAAATAGTTAATTATAATTAAAATGCATACCAAACAATGCTCTCCCTATACCATTATGTAATGGAATACTTTTGTGTGGCCTTATAAATCAATAGCAAATGTTCTTTGTGCCACAGATTATGCAAAATTTATATTATAATACGTTCTTTATAGATGCATATCAATTTTATTACGTTCAAATGAGTATAACACCATTAAAATTCATTTCAAACGTTTTTCCCCACTGACCGTAATGTAATGGAATACTTTTGATTGTCCCTGCAATTGAACTATGCATCCGATTTTGATAAAGTTTGGAATAACTCGACAAAATTATGTAATAATTATGTACTTTTAATTTCAAACGATTAAAATGCATTTGAATTTTCCCCCCATTGACCGCAATGCAAGGAAATACTTTTAATTGTTCCTGTAATTGATCTATGCATCCGATTTTCATAAAATTTGTAATGACTCGACAAAATCATGTAATAACTATGAAATTTCAAACGATTCGGTTGGGTAGCTTTTCCATTGTTATATACGGACGGACTGAACGACAACTATAGGTGCTACATATTTACATAATTACGAACGCACCTAAAAAGTAAATAAATAAATTGTGGTAAACATCTCTAGAAGTGCTTTAAGAGTCAATGTAGTCTACTCTTCTTTTCGCTAACATAAAAAAGGAGAAGAAGAAAAAGAAAAAGAAAAAGAAGAAAGAAATAGAACACAATAATCAAGAAAAAATCGCAACTTTCAAAGCGAACTCAATATATCGGATATTTAAGGTGACAATTTATCTCAAAATTGTCAAAAAATTGATTTTTGTTTTTAAAAATTGAATGATAACTTATTAAATTGTGAAAATTTTGGCACCTTATTTTTACCCATATCACAGTTACACAGCCAGGTATTGTAAATTTTGTTAGTACATCCAGCGCAATCACCCACGCAAATTAAAATTTTAAATGGTTTTTCCTTCATGTTCATAATTTCTACAGTTTCAAGTTTTAAAAATGCTATGTCTTTTTTTCTTGTATTTGAAATAAAGATTTAAACTTTTTTGTACTCTTGTTTTTTATTATATATGTGATAAATCTACGCATTAAATAGGCCTTTAGGTTTTTTTTCTATTAAAAAATATATAAATAAATAAAAGTGTATGAAGATGTGTTAGATTTCATCGTTTAAACTACATATACGATGAAAAAAATTACATTAAATGCAATATTGTATGTATTTAAAAATCCACGTACCGTGTAGTTACATATTTGAAAATCTTATGTAAAAAAGAGCAAAAAATTAATATTTACAAAAGTAGTAAATTTTTTTTAAAAATTCAATTTTTTAACATTTAAAATTTTAATTATTCAATTACTACTATTATTATTGTTATTCAAATGTACTTTTAGTTAAACACTGGAATGCAATGTTTAACTAAACGTTCATTTAATTTCACCATTTAAACCATATTTTTATATTAAAAAAAAAAAAAAAAAAAATAAGCTATATACGTAAATATCAATTCCATAAAACATTTTCCAATCATCAATTTTTCGATTTTAGTAATTAACATATTTAACTAATTAACAGTATTTAATTAATTAACAGTTATCCGTCGTCTCAACAATAATTTCAATATTTCCACATTTTTTTTTTTTTCTATAGGTGAATTTTACTTTTTGTTACCTGAGTTCTTTTATCTTTTCGGTTTATTTTAATAAAATTTTCTTTGATAAAACTTACAATAAAAAATTGTAATACAAGCAACACCTTGCGAATCAAAGTATTTAATACCTCACCTTCCAAAACCCTTCGCAAAAAACAAACGAAAAAAAAAAGCAATAGAACCGACCATGAAAACGTTTCTTTGAGGCACATTTTCAGAATGAAGTGTGGTGGGGTTATACAGCTGGGCAAAGAAAAATTCTATACGGTATTGAAAAAAGAAGAGGGAGGGGGGGCTCAAGAAAAACGTGCTTTACGTGCGAAGTAACTGTTTCTATGATGCCACCGCGCTTGTCCGACGTTCTCTATAGCAGGTACTCGTACGAAGTGATACGTTCCCTCCCGCTACGTCTTCTTTCCAAGGCCGATCGAGAGATGTAGTGGAGGAAAATCATCAAACACACGCGTTGTAGTAGGGTTGTCATAAATTGGCTTTGATCGCTTTTGTTGGCAAGTATGGGCTAGGCGGGAATTTGAAGTTTTATAAAGATTAATCCTTATGTTATAAAAGTAAGCACAGCTACTATTGGATGTATTTTTTAAAGATAAAAAAATGTCACATTTTAAACAAAATTATAATTACAAAAAAGTATTTTTTTTTTTAAATCTCAATTTTATTTAAAAAAAAAAAAATAAAAAAAAAAAAAAAAAAAAAATCGCAAGTTTAGAAATTGTTTAGTATTTTAAATTTATCACATGTTTTCAGAAATGCTCAAAAATAAATAAATAAAAATTAATTAAATTTATGTTTTTTGTAAGTACTTTTATTTCGAATACTTTCATATGAACAAAGCTGAACTCAGAAAGTATCCCGGAGTGTGTGTGTGTGTGTGTGTCTGAGGGGGGGGGGGGGGTATTCCCCTTAAAGCAATGAAATGCCCTCCTTCTATGTTTACAATAATTTAAAAAGTGCAATTTCTTACCCCCCACCCTTCGGAACTATATAATGTCCCCTCCCCCGAAGACACAGAAATCCCTACAGGAGAAAAGTGTCTGAATTCAACTGCATGTGATAACAAAAAACAAAACGAATTGAGATTTTGAATTTTAGAATATATTGAGACACAATTTATAAACGAAACGTTTTGTATTTCCAAATTTATATTTTGCAAAGTTTAGCAAAAAATTTTATGTAAAAAATATTTTCGAAAAATTTTATATGAAAAAAAAAATTATTAATATGACAGAAAAAACTGCCCACTTACCTTTATTTTACGGAAAGTATATATTATATTTACAAAATACAAACTTTCCATGTTTTAATTGCCAATAATTTCGCATAAAGCATTTCTACCATTAAAAAAAATATTGAAAAATATTAAAAACTATTTCTTTAATTAAAAAAAAATATTGAAATATATTGAAATGCAAATAAGATAACTTAAAAAAAATATTCTCTTTTTTGATCAACATTAGCGAATGGGAGCTTCTGCATAATTGAAATAGCCTCTTAATAAGGCAGCGAGCCTTTACCTTATAGAGCAGCGGTTCCCAAACTTTTGGGCTCGCGGAGCCCTTTTTGGGAAGAATTGCTAAGGCGGAGCCCCTAAACCCAACCATACTCTGGGATTTACAAATTAATGTTTTTTATGCCTATGGAACCTAGAAAAATCTGCGGTTAAAAATTCGAGCAATTAATTTCCAACACAGGACAAAAATTCTCAGTTTGGCCCTTTCCTGAAACAGAAATTCTGTATTTATACTAGAAATCTTAAAAATCAAATTTTTTATTACATAACCCTTTAACAGTTTTATTTAATATTACTATTATTAGGCATAATAAGACAAAAATAAGGATTAAAACCCTTTTCTTTGTATTCAAATATTTACCCTGTATAATCGCGATATTTTCTTCAAATACAGCAAAAATTATAATTAAAAATTTGAGATTTCTGAAAGCTTTTAGTTACGTGGAAAACAAACTCGTTTTTACCGAAGTGATGCTCAAGCAGTACTGTTAAGGGGTTAATGACATCCATTTTTAAAATAAACAGTATTATTTTGGGATTTCCAGTATGAACTTGGAATTAAAAATTAAAATCTTAATCATATTTGGATTACGCATTCCAATGAGGATTGCACGAAACTATTATTATCTATGGCGAAAACTACATACACACAGAAAAAAAGGAAGTTCTACAGTTAACATTTGCAGAGAGATACTTCTGTATAATCCAATATATGCTTAAAAAAAAAAAAAAAAAAAAAAAAAAAAAAAAAAAAAAGCGCAGTTTTAGTCATTTATGAGTAATTATGAAACACGTTTTTGCTAGTCCTGCCTACCCGTAACCGAATCATGTGATTATGGAATATTTTTTTCGGTCCTCTTTAAGTATCTAGTACTTCTAAACATGCATCTAAAATAAATCGCCTCTCAGCCTTTTTTTTTTTTTTGAAACATTTAAAAATATATATCTAGAAGTAGGGGGAACTGGGGGACATTGATACAGCTTTTTTCAAAGAAACTTTTTGGTGTCTAGAAAGCAGAAATTTCAAGAAATTTTTGTATGCGATGTCAGCAAAACCTGTGTAGTGTGTTATAAAAATGTACAATCGTTGTTTTATATATTATTTTTGCATGTAATTTTAAAAAAATCAAAAAAAGTAATTTGTATCAATGTGCCCCATCCCCGGGGCAGATTGATACTCTTTGATACGTCTGGGAAAAATGGAGACAAAATAACACCAATGCATATTTTTCATAGAAAAATAGTTAGCAAACTATTTTATATATATTTATAGACATTAAAATCGCATACAATTTATTTGTAAGCGATATTAAAGCAATCAAAATGAAATATATAATGACCTGATGTTCTGGCTGTTCCTTGTCTGTTTGTTGGCTGTGGTAACTTTGTCATATCTGTCACTTTAACCCCAGAATTATCTTCTTTCTTAGGAAAGGTGAAAGAATTACCAAATCTTCTGTTTATAAATCGGTTTACAAACAGAAAATAAAGGTTAATTGTATTAAAAATTAAGTTTATAATATAATTATTCTGTACTGTTCTGCAGCTTGTATCTCTTACTTAACATTTCTCCTGTCGATAATACATTTTTCTCTGGAGAATCGATATAAATTTGAGATTTGCCAGGCTGCCGTCCATTTCTTTTGTTAATTCTACTAGCACTAAGATATTGTGTAAGTTTGTACCTCTTCTGTTTGCAAAAATACTATAAAATGTTATAATATAAAGAAATTAGAGCTATTTCACTTCAATAAAAACTAATAGTAGAAATTTTTGACGAAAAATGGTTGAATTAAGGAGTGTATGGTAAAAGAAAAATTAAAGGTAATGAAAAAATGAACTAGAAAAGGATTTAGGTTGTATCAATGTGCCCCGACAAAGACTGTATCAATGTGCCCCATACAGCCATTTTGAATAAAATGAGCGGCAAATCCAACACTTCATAATTTATCTAACAATAAAGAATGTGGAACTGATAAAGAGTAGCTTTACTTGCCAGGGAGGGTATTCTTTTTGATTGAAAATACTGGAACAGTTGTATAATACCATTTCAATGATACAACTCAAATTTACTTTTGACCTACAAAAACAATTAATCACCCATCCTATTTCATCAAACTATCGAATCATTCCAAAACTTTCTGTATGTAGTTAATTTCACTAGTATCACCTTTTGGAGCTGTTGTGAAACTTCCTGTAATGACCCTGTGTGCTGTACAGGGGGTGTATCAATGTGCCCCAAGTATCAATGTACCCCAGTTCCCCCTATGTCATTGTTTTGGTGTTTAAGTGGGCAAGTCAAAATCTATAAGCTGCATTGTTAAATGCATCATTGATAACTTTTTTGGATATTTTATTTAAAGTATTTGGCTATTAATTATGATTTTGAAAGAAACTGTCTATCGTCGTTGTTTTTGCCTCAAAACAGATATGCAGTTAAAAACTACACCTATTAAACAAACTATAACTATAAAGAAAAACTTTACTAACAAAGTGGGAATATGAAACATGTGAGGTTGAATTTATATCAGGGCGGGTACTCATTGACAAAAATTCTAAGTGAGAGATGGAGCTGAGCAAAATTTTAAATTCATAGTGTGATGACAAATTTAAAGAACTAGTATATAAATTTATGTATGAAAAAAGAAATTTATATATACAAATGTAATACGAATCTAACGAGGTTCTTTAAATGACTGAAGATGCAATGAAAAATGAGTTTTTTGCGACAAACATTATGTTACTATGAAAAACAGTATAAATAATTTAAATATCTAAAAATATCTACAAATAACATAACAGATATAAAAAACAGACAGATTAAATAACAGATTTAAACAGTCAAAGATATAAAAATAAAAATAAATATATACACTTATTACACACAAATGAATCTAATGCGGGATCTTAAATGATACAAGACCTTTTTTAAAAAGACGTTTTAAGCGACAGGAATTGTTTTAAATATTAAAAATACAATTTTGAAAACTAGGATAAAAGATTCAAATAAGTAAAATTTAATAAAAATAAAATAAACATTTTAATCAAATTAAAATTACAAAAGTAAAAGTAATACTATATGCAATATATACATATATTATATTTAATGCCGAAAGTTTTTTTATTTGGCGAACAATAAGATATAAAAGTTTAGTGTAAAAAACGTGCTTGAATTGTTTTGCACAGTTCTGGTGCAATTTTCGACAACTGTAAGCAAATCCTTGGTTCTGCTTTTTACCCGTTTCTGTATGTTGTTTTGATTCTTGTATAAGTGGAAAATCCAGCTTATCACAGATAGGTCGTTGAAAATAGGAGTAAAATTAATTTTGCTCTATCTGACAAGATTTTGTATTCATCAATCAAATGACGCCAAAATTCAGTGATACGCTTTCTTTGAAAAGAAATTGCGAGATTACTTTGCGATTTTAAATCAGTGAGAGTTTCGTATTCCTCAGAGCTTAAGCTGTGTGGTTTTGTTTGAACACTAAATTTATTTTGTAGACATTTAAAATCGTCCAGCTAGAAAGTAATGCTCAAACGGATCTATCAGAACTTCGTGATGATCTTGAATATTTTTCTAATTTTTTTTCAAACTTGCTGTTATGGTCACTTTAGTAAGAGGAAAGTAAGTTATATCAGCCTTTTCTACTCATTCAGACCAGAAGGTAAGTTTCCTCTTAAATGCAGACACTTTGGAGTTTGCATTAAAAAAAGTAGCACTTTCTTCTTGCAAGTATAAATTCATTTCGTTCATTTTACTAAGAATGTTCTCAAATATGCCAATTTACATTACCAATCTTCATCATTTAAAATTGTTATTAATTGAGAATTGCTATCTTTCAAAAAGTTTTCAACCTCTGCACGCACGTGTCAACACTTTTCCTCGGGAAAACCATCTTATTTCAGTATGCAGCAGCAGGGACTGATGCAGGTTTGCCATATTTTCGCAAGTTACTTTAAAAGCCTATTTTTAAGTGGTCTTAATTTTATAAAGTTTTTTTTATTTTTATGGCATCATTCAGAACTGTCGTAAATTGAAGTGTTATCAAAAGAAGAGGTAGTCAAAAAAGAATTAAGTATAAATATATGAATAGGCGGAGCTCCAAAGAACAAAATTGCTCTCCCTTTTGTTCAGCAAGCATAATTAATAGCACAGGCGGAACTTTTCTGTTTCGAATAACGTTGTGCATTCTATTCAGAATGCTATTTCTCGTAGCTTATTTTAAATCGAATTTTTAAAACTCATTAATGCAGAAACATAGAAAAAGGCATTAAATGCAGAAACATTATGCCAGGCCTGTCCAACCTTTTACTAAGCAGGGGCGCATATCAATGTTTCGAATACAACGAAGGGCGCCATTATTAACATGGCTCAAAACAAAGAATGAATTATCTCACAGTATTACCAGTGATACACATGTGAAAAAGCATTTCGCTGTAGAAAACATAAGATTCATGTAATTCTAAAGTTCCATAATTTAAAAAGCTTTTTAAAAAAATTTAAATTGTTGTAAAATTCGAATGACGCATTTTTCTGCGATGAGCTATATAAATTTTTTTTTTAATTGGATGGAGTCGAAAAATTAAATCACGTCTATTGTTAAAATAAAATGGTAATTAGCGATTTTGTTAGGGTTTTTTAAGACACGAATATATTCCTTGATTTATTTTAGCTATGCAATATTTGCTGTTATAAAAAGTAGAGAAACAAAGAGAGGCATGATACTGTTACCAATCCATAGTTGTTTATAAAAAAAAAAAAACCAGAAAGAGCTTTTATTCAAGGAAATATTTACAGGGATCTTAAAAATATTCTCTGAAGCAAACATCAATATTTTAAATAAAGCATCTTTTAGAAGAGAATTTTACATTAAACAAAATGCTAGTAACAAAAAACCTTTAAAAGGGCGCCAAGGGAAGTGACAAAGGGCGCCGCGTTGGACAGCCCTGCATTATGCAATTGAATGCAGAGAATGCAAAAACATTTTATTAAATTCTGAAATATAAAATAAAGCACTTGAAACCAGAAATATTATACAGAAAATACATACAAGTATAATGCAAATGCTTAAATCGTTTTGAAGTGTATTATTTTATTTTTCAACGCAGTTGTAGATATATTTATTTCTGACACACACGCACACAAAAATTCCTACATACTTTTGAAATACAAATATGCCAATTTCTTTCATGTTTTGTTTATTTTTCTGGAACGCCGCGGAGCCCCCGGAAAGTTCAGGCGGAGCCCCAAGGGCTCCGCGGAGCACACTTTGGGAACCTCTGTTATAGAGTATTCCCTCGGGCTGACAGATGGCAGAATGCATTTGACAATTTAAGTGTACTTGACATGCGAATATTTTCAACTACAATCGATACCGGCTTCGGCTTCATCTTCGAATCCCTGAACCTTTCTGCATATTGTTGCTAAAAACAGTAAGTAAACTTTCATATTAAATCAGCATAAATTGTTTGAATTCTTCAATGTTTTCATGATGTTCATGATGATTGAAAAATCTTTTAGAATGCATATATTGAAATACTATTTTTAATTCTGTTTGTGTTTGAAAGTAAAATACAGTGGAATTCGGTTCCAAAGAACCTGGCATACAGCAAACCTTCGATTTTAGCAAGCCAGTTAGAAAGTCATATTTTGTTTAATATATTTTACAATGTTATTTTTAATGGATATAACGTACTTTTGTGGCATGGATATAATGAAACTTTGATTATAGCTTTCTCAACCTTTATTTTTTTCAAAAATAAACTGTTTGTTTACTGAAAAACATGCATCTGATTTGTGTGCTCGATATGAAGCCTTCTTATAAATCATCGTCAATATTACAGAGACGAGATAGCACAAGGAAATTTTACAACACAAGAGATGTACAACCGGAAATTACACATAAAGATTGCGTGCAATGGAGCCAGTGGGATTCGAACCTCCAACCTCCTACGATCGAAGGCGATTAGCGGCGTGGTGCTTTGACCACTCGGCAAAAATAAACTACAGTTATATCACATATTTAGAAAATTATTGTCCTTATGTAAAACACATATTCCTAATAAAGCCACTTTAAAAGCGCGGTTTTTATCTCCCACCCATGCCCACGATTAAAAAGTGGCAAAAGTGTGCATGTTTTAATGTACTACAAATATCCATAAATATTACATCCAACAACATTTAAACTATTATTTCTGATATGACGCATTTTGCTGTGATTTGAAACCTAATTTGGCCTTATTTGATACGGGTACTGTAATATTTTTCGACTTTTTTAATCAAAGAGCTTTACGTTATACTCATCAAACCTTTCAACAAAATCATTCTGGTATTAAATAAAAAAAACCATACGCGCTTTATATGGAAGGTATACATGACACTCGCTCTTATAGTGTTACAAAAACGTTTTGAGAAAAAATGTGGTAGTTCTCACTCGTAAACTGAGTTTCTTATGTAATAGAGATCCGATATAATAAGAGATCCCGAACAGTCGTCTACTAATGAAATTACACGCCGTCGAAACTGTGAAGATAGGTACGGAAGAAAAAATGTTCGCGCTTTTAATGTTAAACATATTAGAAATATCTTTATGAATATCCTAATGTTTATCTTAATGTTTCTCAGATAATTTAACTCATTAAAAATTTTGAAAGTCAGTAAGTGATCAAAACAGAAACTATTTCGTTAGTGCAATAACACAAAATTCATCGGAAGAAAAAAAAAGAGGGGAGGGGGGTCCATCACGTTGTTTTCCGAAAATTTTACATCTCTATTCACAAATTCTACTTTAAAATAAATAAAGAAAAATAAAAGACATAAAAAGAAATATAATGCATTTATTATAGTTATTATTATTATTCGATACACCAATAATAATTTAAATTTGAATTATAACTTTACAGAAAGAAGATATCGCATTTTAATAATAGATAGGATTTTAAAAATAGTATCTTAGATTATGCTTCTCTAAATATTTAATACATTAAAAAACTTTGACAGTAAGTGGTCTAATGAGTACAGAAAATGTCTAATTAGTGTTAAATTGGTATTTACATAATGGAAATATTTTTAAATGAATTAATTATAAATTCCAATATGATATATATATATATAACCATTAATTGTATTACAGTATATGAACCATTGAATTTAATAGAAAATTACCACATTGAACATGGAGGAAAATAAATAAATAAATAAATAAAATGAATACAAATGGAATTTGCAGAACCAAAGCAAAATTGTCAAGCCCCAAATACTTTGGGGCTACAAATGAAGTGTGTGGTTTCATCTTTGTATTAGCCATGAAAAAGCAAAATAATAAGAATTTGGAGCCATCAACACACATAAACCAAAATTAAATGAAGAAAAACATAAAAAATGAAACACAACAAAATTACTAAATTGGATAGAAAAATAAAAAAAGAAAAATAATAAAAAAAATTAAAATCGCATTTGCAATGTGTTAAGGCCCCTGTCCCCTGTCCTCGCTCGAGGAAACGCTCGCGAGCTAATGCTATTCCTATGGGGAAGCATTTTTCTAATAAGTCTTTCGCATTTTGACATTTTTGAATAATTTTTTTTTTTTTTTTTTTTTTTTTTTTTTTTGGCATTGGATAGCTGAGGTGCATGCCGACAGCGCACCTTTTTTACTTTTCCGATTTGCAGATATTTTTTACAAAGTTAGTTTCACTTTCAAAACCGATTTCGAAACTGAAAATGCTTTTTAAAAAATATATCTGCAACCAAAATCGAAAAAATAAAAAAGGTGCGCTGTCGGCATGCACCTCGGCTATTTAATGAAAAAAAAAAAAAAAAAAAATTCAAAAATGTCAAAATTCGAAAGAGTTTCTAGAAAAATGTTTCCCCATAGAAATAGCATTAGCTCGCGAGCGTTTCCTCGAGCAAGGACAGGGGCCTTAACAGAAAAAATATATCATACATTAATATGTAAACAAAATCATTTAATGAACATGCTAACCTGAACCTAATATCTTAATATAAGATGATGTAGGAAAAAAAATTGATAATTAATGTATGCATTTAATGCACTTAAAAATAGTATTTTAGGAATCCAATTTGTTAAAAGTTAGGTACAAGTTAATCATGAAAATTAATTAAACAATATAAATAACATTAAAATTAATTGATGTAACTATGCAAGTATCCATACATTAGTGTCGAATGAACAACCCGTATAAAATGTTTTGCAATTTAACAAATGCCTCTTCCCATCTCTCTCTCTCTCTTTTTTTTTTTTTTTTTTTTTTTTTTTTTTTTTTTTTTTTTAATAAATAACCATTGCATATTATCCAGACTACACCGCCTTCTATATATATATATGTGTGTGTGTGTGTGTGTGTGTGTGTGTGTGTGTGTGCGTGTATTTTAATAGGAAATCATAATGTAACAGTAAATGTAATACTAAAAATCATTAACTGTTATTTTATTTTTATAGCTGCAGTTAAAAAAATAATTGTAGAATTTCGATATTTTAACTATATTTGTTGTTATATATTATTCCCTCAGACGATATCAATGAAAGATTTTTCTTTATTGTAATAATTTTAAAAAAAAATTACGAAAAATAATAAAAAAATTATAATAATAATAATTTCAGAATTTTTAGAAATTCTGAAAACCTAAACACAATTACCATGTATTACTTTTAACATAAATCATTTTCCCAATCCCTATCAAAATGAAACAGAGATTCAGTTCCTGAAAATATCCAATACAACTAACACTCGATTTTTTTTTTTTTTTTTTTTTTTTTTTTATTGAACCTTTTGGCAGTTTTATTGAGCACACCAGTCGTCATTACATTGCCATGATGAATTTGCTATTCCCCAGCATCCGAGAAGAACATTTAAAAATTATTTTAGATGTCCCTAAGTAAAATACTTTTCGTTAATGTCCAGGTTGCCAGTGGTTTCAGATTTTCGATATTATCCTCGTTTCCATTCAAAATAAAAATTACTAAGCTACGATGTCTTGAAAAGGTATTGTTAAAGCTCATACAATTACTAAATTTTGTGGCAGTTTCAGTGCGCAGATCAATCTTCAGAGCTCGGCAGTGATGTTGAATTTACTTTTCCTCTGCATCCGAGCGAAACATTTTATAAGATAACTAATCGCTCTGATTTCAGAAGATGAGAAGGAATAAAGTGGAATAATAGAATGAGTCGGAAGTTAGAGATGTAGAGAAAAAAATTTTAATCGCTCTTTTTTTTTTTTTTTTTTTTTTTTTTTTATTATTATTATTATTATTCAAGGGGGAAAAAGTGGCAGAAGTTTACGGGAGTGCAATTAATTTTTGAATAGACCATAGACTTGTGTGGCGATAGCATTGTTTTGATATATACGTTTAATAACTTAATAAATGCGCGAAAAATGCGTTTATAGTGTTATAACTTAATGCGTAGGTAGTATCCAATCTGCTATATCCTTGGCTATAAACAGAAATATTGTGCTCAATTAGAAATGTATAGCTCAATATAGCTTAATTTAGTGGTTTTTAATGACTTTTTAAGTCATTTGAGAGCATGAGGTTTTTTTTAAAAATCTATCGCAAAAAGAAGTATAGTGTTTGGTGCAAAAAATAAAGTAACTAATTGCAGAGTCCACACAATTATATACCCAGAGTAATTTTAAAAAAAAATTAAAAGAAACGAATTAAGTTCACATTGCATGCACTGTGAAAAAAAAAATCATTGATTGACAATAAAATAATCCAATTGCTGTAGCCAATAGTCCAATAGCCAATAGAATCTCCCCCCCCCCCTCGATATAAGGGGTTTTGCGAATTAGACCACAAATACGGATTTAAGATGATGTTAAATTTTCATTTTGTCAAAAGTTGCCTATTTACTTTATCGTTAGACAGAAAAAAAAAAAACACTTTGAAAATACAGAATTTGTATTAACAATGTATGGAAATCTTTTATAAAGTATTAAGATTTGAAAAAAAAAAAAAAAAAAAAAAAAAATCCAAAGCGAAAACGACAAATTAAATAGATTTTTTGCACTATTATTTCTTAATAATATTTTAAAATCCATATTCGCTTATTTCTCATAGATTCATGCAATCACTCATCGAAAAAAATAATCCCGTTAAAATAAGAAATTTTTACTGGAAATATACGCAAATCCTTTTTAGAATAGTACAATTTTAAAAATCCCAAAGATTTAGGAAAAACGGCAGATTAACTGGAAATATTTTTAAATCCACATTAGCTCATTCCTGACAAATTTATAAAATTATTTCTTCAGAAAAAAGAATTCTGTAAAAATACATACGGAAGTTTTAAAGGCAATATAAGAAAATTTTTTTAGATTGTTAAAATATATAAAATCTCAAAGTGAAACCAATTAGTTAAATTAAACATTTGCCACTATTGTCTCCGTGGAGAAATGAGATAGATGGAGGTGAAGAGAGCCCCAAAAACGGTTTGCAATATGAAACCATTTATCGCTCAAATTTTAATGTCCCAAATAAAAGTACGTGGAAGGGATTTTGTATTGATACGACGAATTGAAAGAAACGAATTGCAGCTGAAGTATATTTTAAGAAGAAATAGTAATGAAAACATTCCTTTAAAATCATGTATGAAAACTTAAGTAATAAATATTGATCTAAAATCTAGATTTTCGAGTGCAAACGATTTTAAGACATTAATAAAAGAATGCTATCGCTCCAAGCAAAATCTTAAAAGATTTTTTTTATATTGATATTTAAAACACATATGATAAAATAATAAAAAATACTTACCTGTGAAGCGATAGATTAGTTCCTTTTAAAAAACAAGAGCAAAGAAATACGGGTTTAAAATGGTTTGAATTTAAAAACGTATCAAAGCACGTGGTTATGTTGGGACTTAATTGGACTTAATATATCGGATTTTAGGGTTACATTTTTAGCGTAACCTCCAGACATTGTACTTCCACTCTATTAATATCTCTTTACTCTATGATTGTCCTCGATATCTCGCAATTTTAAAATACATATTCACTCATTTATAGCACACTTCTGAAATCATTTCATCAAGGAAAAGAGCCAATATACGGAAATTATTTCTCGAGTGTTAACCCCTTGAGGGGCGATGTTATGTCTATGAAACAAACTTAATTTTAATTCCTACAGGCCACATTGCCACCAGAATTTTGGTTAGAAAAAATTCGGTTTATTATATGTGTATTATAGCTTTTTTCATATTAATAAATAAAGTTGTGTTCGAATTCCGGTGTCAATCATAAATTTCAGTATTTAATTTAAGTATTGAAAGTGCTCTGCGCCACAAAGGGCTAAAACTTATAAAATCAAAAGTCTTAGCTAAAACGGCAATGTAATCAGACTTTTAGCACTATTATTTCTCAATGATATTTTAAAATCCACATTTGCTCATTTCCGACTAATTCGTGAAATCATTTCATCAAAGAAAAGAATTCCTTAAAAATACGAAAATTATGTTGCTAATATACGAAAATCCTGTCAACACTGTTAAAATATGTAATGCTCAAAGCCTTTGGCGAAAACGACAAATTAATTCGATTTCTTGCACTATTATCTCTCAATAATATTTTCAAATCCATATTTGTTCATTTTCTGTTACAATAAAAAAATCATTTCATCAAAAAAAAAAAAAAAAAAAAAAAGAAAAGAAAAAAGAAAAAAAAAGAAAAAGAAAAAAAAGAAAGAGAGAGAGAGAGAGAGAGAGAGAGAGAGAGAGAATTCTTTAAAAATATGAAAATTGTACTGACAATATAAGAGAATAATAATAATAATAATAATAATAATAATATTAATGCGTAAAATACCGCAACTTGGTGTTAAAGTAAAACTGCCGACGAAAACAGATACATTTTCATTTTGTGTTGAAGATAAAAACATCAAGTTAGGTTAAATAGATTAAAACATATTTTGCAACATAATATGATCAAAATTATATTTTGTTGCTTTACTTTTTTTATTTCTTAATTTATAACTATGTACAATTATTTATTTACACAGTTAAAAGTAATCCCGTAAGGACACATTTTCATGTTATCTGTTTATAAAAAGATACATATACTTATATAAATAATAATAATAATAATAATAATAATAATAATAATCAATCATACGCTACTTCTTAAATCTATATTAGATATTATATTATCCTGATAAAAAGAGTTTCATTTCTAATAACAGGGTGTTTTCTTTTATTGACCAAATCTATAAAACATTTTTCTGCCAAGTGCCTCTTATAGAAGATTTTATCATTGTTGTTGCTACAAGATATAGCAAATGTATTAAGGATAGTGGTTAAAACTATTTATTTCACAATTAAAGTTTAATGAAGAGTAATTAAATGAGAAGGCTTTGGAAATTTAACTGACTAAATAAAGGGGATGAATGCGTGTATTTTTTTTAATATAAATCTGTTCTTAATTAATTAACTATTTTTAATAAATTAGTTATTATTATTTTTATGTAACAAACATTTTTAATTTTATCTTTAAAAATAATTAAAATGCACACCACTTAAGTTTGTCGTCGATGTGAAATCACGCTCATAAAAAAGGAACGTTTTCTAATCATATACTAATGTTTTATAATAAATTGTACTTTAATATTTACTTTTGATTTATTAATTTCTTATTGTAGGATTATTTATTTATTCAATTTAGAGTGACACCGTTAAAGCGAAATTTTCATGTTGTCTATTTATAAAAAGCAACAAATATTTGTATAAATAAAAAAAAATTCAAGCATTACGCTACTTCTTAAATCTTTATTAGAAATGATAATACACTGATAAAAAAGGGTTTCATCTCTAGTAACAGAGTGTTTTCTTTTATTGACGAAAGCTATAAAATATTTTTCTCCTAAGTGGCCACTTCTAGAAGATTTTATCATTGTTGTTGCTATGAGATATAGCGAACGCATTAAGGGTTAACGTTTAAATAAGCGTTTAAAGATACTTATTTCACAATTAAAGTTTAATGAAGAATAATTAAATGAGAATGCTTTTGAAACTAAACTGGCTAAATGAAGGGAGGAGGAGCATAAAATTTTAAAAAATGCTTAAAACTGTTCTTAATTAATTAGTCATTATTATTCTTTATGCAACAAACATTTTTATCTTTGAAAATAATTAAAACATATGCCACTTAAATTTATCTTCTTGTGAGATCACACTAATTAAAAGGAAACGTTTTATAAACATGTACTAACATTTTATAATGAATTATAATTTAAGGTTTACTTTTGATTTCTTAATTTTTAATTTTACGATTAATTTATTCAGTGAGTTAAGAATGATAAAATTAATGCAAAATTTGCATATTATCTATTTATTAAAAAACAAGAAATATTTATATGAATAAAAACGCTTCAAGCGCACCCTACTTCTTAAATCTGTATTAGATATGTTATTGCACTTATAAAAAAGAGTTCAATTCTAACAGTAGAGTGTTTTCTTTTATTGACCAAACTTTCAAAACAAATTCTCTCCCAGGTGCCACTTCTAGAAATTTTTATCATTGTTGTTGCTATGCGATAGAGCTGATGTATTAATGTCAATGTTTAAAAAGCATTTAAAGCTACTTATTTCACAATTAAAGTTTAATGAAGAATAGCCAAATGAGAATGCTTTAGAAATCAAACAGGCTAAGGCGGGAAAATATACTTTTTAAATATAAAACAGTTCTTTATTAATTAATTAATTATCAGTTTATAATCAACAAACATTTTTAATTTTTATCTCTGAAGATAATTAAAATATGTATCATAAATTTGTCTTCGATGTGATATCACACTAATAAAAAGGGAATGTTTTATAATCATACGCTAACGTTTTATAATGAATTACTGTACGGTATACTTTTGATTTCGTAATTTCTAATTCTACGATTATTTATTTAGTCAATTAGGAATGATCACATTAAAGCAAAATTTCCACACTGGGGGGGGGGGGGTGATTTTACAGTACAATACTGGCATCTGGGGCGCTGGTATCAAACTGTAAAAAAAAACAAATAAGTAATATACCTCCGTATAAATGAATTAAGCTGTATATTAATGTTCAACATTATGTTATTTGCTAATTTTACGGTTTTGAATTCGCACTCCAGCTTTATTTTATTTTTATTTATTTATTTATTTATTTATTTATTTATTTATTTTACAGAGCATGTATTTTATTTATTAAAAAACAAGAAATATTTATAGTAATAAAAATACTTCAAGCGCACGCTATCTGTAGTATATATGATATTACATTTACAAAAAGGGTTTCATTTCTAATAACAGAGTGTTTACTTTTATTGACGAAAGCTATAAAATATTTTTCGTCCAAGTGCCACTTCTAGAAGATTTTATCATTGTTGTTGCTATGAGATATAGCGAATGTATTAAGGGTAGCGTTTAAATAAGCATTTATCACTATTTATTTCACAATTAAAGTTTAATAAAGAATTATTAAAAGAGAATGCTTTGGACATTAAACTGGCTAAATAAAGAAGGGGAAGCATAAAATTAAAAAAAAATACATAAAACTGTTAATTAATTAATCATTATTATTTTTTAAGCAACAAAAATAGTTATCTTTGCAAATAATTAAAACATATGCCACGTAAATTTATCTTCTTGTGATATCACACTAATTAAATTGAAGCGTTTTATAAACATATACTAACGTTTTATAATAAATTGTACTTTAAGGTTTACGTTTGATTTCTTAATTTTTGACTGTACGATTAATTTATTTAGTCAGTTAATAATGATCAAATTAATGCAAAGTTTGCATATAATCTATTTATTAAAAAGCAAGAAATATTTATATGAATAAAAACGCTTCAAGCGCGACTACTTCTTGAATCTCTATTAGATATTATATTGAACTTATGAAAAAAGATTTCAATTCTTACAATAGAGTTTTTTGTTTTATTGACCAAACTTGCAAAACTGATTTTTTCCCAAGTGTCACTTCTAAAACATTTTATCATTGTTGTTGCTATGAGATAGAGCAAATATATTAATGGCAATATTTAAATAAGCGTTTAAAGCTATTTATTTCACAGTTAAAGGTTAATCTTTCCACTGCCGCGAACTGATATATCCGTTCTTTAGGCTGCAGGTTTCACTGCAATTAAAGTATTATTTAAATTAATATAATTCTACAAATATAATCAAGTTTTATGAAATTAATTTATCATTGATCCTCTCAAAGCTTATATAAGTTTACGTAACAAACATATATATATACTATCTATCTATCTATCTTTATATATATATATATATATATATATATAATACCATTAAAAGTAGACAAGATTCACCAACGGATTTTATCAATAAAACAATAAACCAAAACGAAGAATTAAATTGAATTATAGTAAACAATATTAACCATTTGAAATTAACCATTGAATTTAATAACTTATAGCACATTGAACATGGAAGGAAAAAAAGAATAATATGAATACAATTGAAATTTGTAGAACCAAAGCAGAATCTTCAGGTCCCAAATACTTTGGAACTACAAATGGAGTGTGTGGTTTCATCTTCGTATTTGCCATGAAAAAGCAAAACAATACGAATTTGGGACTACCATCACACAAAAACCAAATTATTAAACAAGGAACAAAGATATTTTACAAAAAGGAGTTGAAAGTAAGTAAAAATAATAGTTATCCATAACAAACAAAAAAGATAAAGCTGAAGGGAAATATGATTGAACCGGAAAAAATAATAACATAAAATTAAATTAACATAATTATTATTATTATTATTATCGATATTAACATAAAATTAAATTAATAAAATGATTAAAATTAGAATTAAGAGATAACATTCATATTAACATATAACTTAAAATACATTATTGTTACTTTAATCAGTAACATTTATTGTGACTTTACATGGTAAAAACTCATTATCTTAATACAGGATAATAAAAATAATAATAATAATAATAATAATAAATAAATAAAAAAATAATAATAGTAATAATATTATTAATAATAATACCAAAAATTATATCAATAACATAAAAAATAATTTGATATTTAAAATATAGCTATTTAACTATAGATATAACTAGACGAATATCCATATATTGGTGTAAATTAAACAGTTTAAAAATTATGTTAAAATAAATAACCCACTCTCAATTTTTTTTTTTTTAATAAATAATTAACCTTTGCGTTTTTATCCAGACAACACCACCCTCCTCCGTACTCTAACATCTACCCACCCAACCAACCTATATATATTTTTTTTATTACTTTTTAACATTTTTAATTTTTTATTATTATTTTTATGTTTTATAATTTTTTTTATACATTTTTTATGCAAAGAATTAATTATAAGATCATGTAATATCTAATTATAAATTAAAGAATATATGAATTTTTTAGGATAACCATTATTTATAGCATCATATACAAGCTTTTTAATATTAGTATTAATTAAATGGGAAGAACATAGACATTTTATTCTATATAAATGGTTATACATATATATAATACCATTAAAAGTAGACTAGATTCACCAATGGATTTTATCAATAAAACAATAAACCAAAACGAAGAATTTGAATTGAATTGAATTATAATAATAAAAAAATAAAAAAATAAATAAAAAAAATAGTGAAACGAGTATATCTGAATAAATAAATAAATAAAATGAATGCAAATGTAATTTGTAGTCCCCAGAGCAGAATCATCAGGTGTTCTGGAACTACAAATGAAGTGTGCGGTTTCATCCACGTATTAGCCATGAAATAGCAAAATAATACGTATTTAGGGCTACCAGCATACAAAAACCAAATTATTAAACAAGGAACAGAGAAATAAATGGTTGAAAAAATGAATATATATATATATTAAAACAGTAGCGTGCAGCAATATATATATATATATATATATATATACAGGGTGATTCCAAATTTTTTTTACAATAAAAGAGGGGTGATAGTACACATCAAGACAAACAATATTAAATAGGAGACCAAGGGTCCAAAACGTTTTCTTAAGGAGATAGCCGCCATTAAAGTTTAGGGACCAAAATTTCAAATAAACATAAAAAACGGAAAAATCTGTTGATTGATTTGCGGTTTTCACTAAAATTATTCTTTATGTCGGCATTTTCTTGAAATTAAATTATAAAGATAAATTTCAAAAAATGCCGATAGAGGGCGCTTTAGACTTTGGAGTAACGAACAACTATTTTTTGCCGGTATGTTTTGCATCTCATTAAATGTTTTCGTAAGTTTACACTCAAACTTAAATTTTGAGCTCAAAATCTGTAGTTGGGAGTGGTTAAGTAACACAAACTGAGCTGTGTTCAGAGGGTTCAAATTTCAAATGATTAAAAAAACGGAAAAATTAATCGATTGATTTGCGGTTTTCACTAAAACTATTCTTTATTTAGGTATTTTCGTGATAATAAATTATAAAGATAAATTTCAAAAAATGCCGATAGAGGACGCTTTAGACTTTGGAGTAACAAACAACTATTTTTTGCCGAATTGTTTGCATCTTTTTAAATGATTTCGGAAGCTTAGATTTAAACTTAAATGTTGAGCTCAAAATCTGAATAGTAGGGAGTGGTTAAGTAGCACTAACTGAACTGTGTTCAAGGGGGAGGGGAGGTTCAAATTTAAAGTAATTATAGAAAATGGAAAAATTGGTCGATTCGTTTGCGGTTTAAAATAAAACAATTCTTTATGTCAGTATCTTCTTGAAAATATTTTTTAAAGATAAATCTCAAAAAATTCCGTCAGAAGGCGCCTTAAACTTCAGAGTAACCAACAATTCATTTTAGCCATTATTTTTTGGTTCTAATTAAATGCTTGCAAAAGCAAATTAAATGTTCTCGGAAGCTTAGATTTAAACTTAAATTTTGAGCTCAAATCCTGAATCGTTATGAGGAGTTAAGAAGCGCAAACTGAAGTGTGTTCAGGAGTTTAAATTTAACCCTCTTTCCTCCTCGAACACAATTCAATTTTTCGCTACTTAAACACTCCCAACGATTCAGAATTTCAGCCCAAAATTTAAGTCTATGCATTTGAAAGCATTTAATGAGATTAAAAAAATAACAGTTAAAAATATTTGTACGCTACTCCAAAGTCTAAGGCGCCCTCTATCGGCATTTTTTGAAATTTATCTTTAAAAATTATTTTCAAGAAAACACTGATTGATCAAGAAAACTGCTGATTTAAAAATTAGTTTTTGCAAAAACCGCAAACGAATCGACCAATTTTTCCGTTTTTTATTATCATTTGAAATTTGAACCCTCTGAACACAGTTCAGTTTGTGGTACTTAACCACTCCTAACTATTCAGATTTTGAGGTCAAAATTTAAATTTAAGTCTAAGTTTACGAAAAAATTTAATCCGATGCAAAAAATAACGTAAAAAGTAGTTGTTCGTTACTCCAAAGTTTAAAGCGCCCTCTATCGGCATTTTTTGAAATTTATCTTTATAATTTATTTTCACGAAAATACCTAAATAAAGAATAGTTTTAGTGAAAACCGCAAATCAATCGACCAATTTTTCCGTTTTTTATAATCAATTGAAATTTGAACCCTCTGAACACAGCTCAGTTTGTGTTACTTAACCACTCCCAACTACAGATTTTGAGCTCAAAATTTAAGTTTGAGTTTAAGCTTACGAAAACATTTAATGAGATGCAAAAAATACCGGCGAAAAATAGTTGTTCGTTACTCCAAAGTCTAAAGCGCCTTCTATCGGCATTTTTTGAAATTTATCTTTATAATTTAATTTCAAGAAAATGCCGACATAAAGAATAATTTTAGTGAAAGCTGCAAATCAATCGACCGTTTTTTATGTTTTTTATGTTTATTTGAAATTTTGAATTTTGGTCCTTAAACTTTAATGGCGGCTATTTCCTTAGGAAAACGTTTTGGACCCTTGGTCTCCTATTTAATATTGTTTGTCTTGATGTGTACCCCTCTTTTATTGTAAAAAAAATTTGGAATCACCCTGTATATATATATATATATATTAGAAGAACCCTCTTTCTTAAACATTTAAATTAAATTACAGAGAAAACAACATTACAATTTTCCCCTTTTGCTCGGTGGTCAGGGGGTTAAAAAAGAATAGCTAAATGAGAATGCTTTAGAATCAGACTATGGGGGGAAAATATATTTTTTTAAATACAGGACTGTTCTTTATTAATTAATTAATGGTTATTTTTTTAAACAACAAACGTTTTAAATTTTATCTTTAAATATAATTAAAATATTTACCACTTAAATTTGTCTTCAATGTGATATCACACTAATAAAAAGGGAACGTTTTATAATCATAAGCTAACGTTTTACAATGAATTGTACTTTAAGGTTTATTTTGGATTTCGTAATTTCTAATTCTACGATCATTTATTTAGTGAGTTAGGAATGATCAAATTAAAGCAAAATTTCCATGCTAAAAAAAAGCATCTGGGGCGCAAGTATTAAATTGTTAAAAAAAAAAAAAAAGTAATATACCGTTGTATAAATGAATTAAACAGTAATTACTGTTCAATAGTATGTTACTTGCTAATTTTACGGGGTTTTTACTGTTAATTTTTCGGTTTTAAACTGGAACTCCAACTTTATTTATTTATTTACTTTTTTTTCTTTTTTTCACAGAGCATGTAATTTATTTAGTAAAAAGCAAGAAATAGTTATAGGAACAAAAATTCTTCAAGCTTACACTACCTGTAGTATACATGATATTATATTTATAAAAAGTGTTTCATTTCTAATAACAAAGTGTTTTCTTTCTTTTATTGACGAACGTTATAAAACATTGTTCTCCCAAGTGCCACTTCTAGAAGATTTTACCATTGTGTTGCTATGAGATATGGCAAATGTATTAAGGGTGTATTAAAAAAAATGATTTTCCCACCTTCAACAGTTCGAAATTTTCCGATACATTTTCTGACTCATTTTTAAAAGTAAAAATATTGAAACTTGCTGAGGTGATTTTTGAAGTGATGTATAATGCCATGTGAATTTTTCGCTGAATTAATTAGAATTTGATTTATAAACAATTATTTTTTCAGTTACATCATTTTTTCGTTCCCAGATCTCCAGGTTCGAAAATTTCTGTTCAAATTGGCAACTTTGACAGCATTTTTTCCAATATGTTCTACATTTACCAAAACATCGACAAACATGGCACAAAATGTAGTTTCTAAATAACAGATTCTGAAAGTTTGGTGCCTTTAAGAGCAAAAATGAATTTATAATCTGAAAATAAGCGGTTTTGATCGAAATACACCCTTGGTAACACGTTTAAATAAGAGTTTAAAGCTACTTATTTCACAATTAAAGTTTAATGAAGAATAGTTAAAGGAAAATGCTTTGTAAATTGTAAAGGGGGGGGGGGGGATATACATATATTTTAAACATAAAACTGTTCTTAATTATTTAGTTATTATTTTTTTTAAGCAACAAACGCTTTAAATTTTTTCTTTGAAAATAATTAAAATATATACCACTTAAATTTGTCTTTGATTTGATATCATACTAATAAAAGGGGACGTTTTATAATCATACTTTAACCTTTTATAATAAATTATACTTAAAGGTTTACTTTTGATTTTTCAATTTCAAATTGTAGGATTGTTTATTCAGTCAATTAAGACTAATCAAATTAAAGCGAAATTTACAGGTGATCTGTTTATTAATAAGCAAGAAAAAAATATGTTGACAAATATGCTTCAAGAGCACGCTACTTCTTAAATCTGTATTAGATATGATATTGTATTTATAAAAAAGATTCCATTTCTAACAACAAAGTGTTTTCTTTTATTGACAGATCTTGCAAAACAAATTTTCTCTCGAGAGCCACTTCTAGAAGATTTTACCATTGTTGTTGCTATGAGGTATAGTAAATGCATTAAAGTTAATGCTTAACTTGGCGTTTAAACCTATTTATTTCACTGTTAAAATTTAATAAAGAATAATTAAAGGAAAATGTTTAGGAAATAAAACTGAATAAATAACAAGAAAATACACATATTTATGCACAAAAATGGTTTCTAATAATTAATTAATCATTATTTTTTAAGCAAGATACAACTTAATTTCATCAGTGAAAATAATTTAATACATGTTAATATTTGTATTTGATATGATATCACGCTATAAAAAGGAGTCGTTTTATAATAACAAAGTCTTTTCATTTATTGGTAAAATGCAAAAGTTGTTTATTTATTTTTAGAAGTATGTTCTAAATTACTATGTTCTAAATTAGTTATACCTCCAAAGCATTCTCATTTAAATATGAGAGTTTTTATTCAGAGAACATAATTTTGCATCGTTTACAATTTTCCAGGTGAGACATTCGTTTACTAATGTGGCGTAGGGTCCGAAGGGGGAGCGCGTGAATTATAGCCATCGGGTGTTTAACATCTGATTTTTTGCTGTTCACCGCTCTGGCCGAAACCCACTGCCACTTAAATATATTTTGTTTTTGTAAACTCGAATGTTCGGCTGCTTTTGTCTAATAAAACCCATCGCTGACGAGGCTGGCAGCCTATTGTTTTTTGTATCTTGATTGTTGAATTTTTAATTTTAAGGGAGTTTTGTTTTGTGAGGGGGGGGGGGGTGCTGGTTCTTGCTAAATTGATAAATTTGAAATTATATTTTAATTTATGTGTTTTAATGCAGCGTCGGCGCAATTCACATGAATTTATATTGTTTATTGTTGATTGTTTTACATATTGGATATATATATATATATATATATAAATGTTTTCTATTAATCAGTTATTATTATTTTTTAAGCAACAAACATTTTGATTTTATCACGCAAAATAATTTAAATACATATTACTTAAATTTGTCTTCGATATGATATCCCACTAATAAAAAGGAAATGCTTATGAATAGCAAAATACATTTTCCTTTATTAGTAAATGTAATATTTTTTGGCCGTGTATCACTTCTAGAAGATTTTATCATTGTTCAGGCGATGATATATAGAAAACGCATTAAGGATAACAAATGAGAAAACATTTAAGGCTATTTGTTACACTATTAAAGCATAATAAAGAATATTTTATGGATAACATGGAGATCTTTAAAGGTAAAATTTAATAAATAAAGAGTAATATTTTTTTAAATATACAACTTATTCCATTAATTAGCAATTAATATTTTTTAAGCAATAGACATTTTAATTTTATCAGGGAAAAAAACCGAAGTTTATATTTCTAAAATTTGTCTTGAATTCTTGATTATCATATTATACTATTAAAAAGTATTTTCATTTCTGATAAAAAAAAAAAAAATTCTTTATTGAAAGAACAAAAATTCATTTGTTTTTCCAAGTGTCACTTCTATCTAAGATTTTATCATTCTTGTTACTAAGAGATTTAGCAAATGCTTTAAGAATAATGTTTAAATAAGCATTTAAAGCTATTTGTTTCATTATCAACGCTTAATAAAGAATATTTCACTGATAAAGTGAAAAGATTTGAAGATAAAATTTAATAAACAAAGGATAGTATTTTTTAAAAAATCCATAACTGATTTTTATTAATTAACAATTCGTTTTTAAACAACAAAAGTTTCAATTTTATCAATAAAAATAATTTAATTACATATTACTAAATTTTGTCTTGGATATCCTATCACGCTAATAAAAAAGCCTTCATTTCTAATAACAATATGTTTTCCTTCATTGACAGTAGCAAAAAATTATTTATTTTTCCAAGTATCACTTCTAGAAGATTTTATCATTCTTGTTGCTAAGAGATGCAGCAAATGCGTTAAGAATAATGCTTAAGTAAGTGTTTATGGCTGTTTGTTTGGCTACTAAAATTAAAAGACGTGTACTAGAATGATGAAATCGAAAGTTTTGCACGTAAAATTAAATAAGTAAAGGAAAATCATTTTTTAAGCATAGAATTGACTACCAATTTGTTATTATTATTATTTAAGCAGCAAACATTTTCGTTTTATCAATAAAACTATTATAAATACATAATACTTAATTTTTGTTTAAATATTAAATTACACCAATAAAAAAATTTTTCTTTACTAATAACAAAAAGTTTAACTTTATTGACAAAAACCTAAAAAAAAAATTGTTACTTCTAAAATATTTCATTATTGGTGTTGATAAGAGATATAATAAATGCATTAAGGGTAATGTTTATGTAAGCATTTAAGGCTATTTGTTTCACTATTAAAATTTTACAAATAATATTTCAAGGCTAAAGAAGAAATTCTTGAAAATTAACTAGAATATATAAATTGAAATTATTTTTTTTAAATATAGAACCAATTTCCATTAATTAGTAGTTATTATTTTTTAAGAATAAAAATTTTATTTTATCGGGGTTAATAATTTAAGTATAAATTAGTAATTAAATTTTTCTTGGATGTCCTATCACACTTATAAAAAGTCATCATTTCTAGTAACAATATGTTTTCCTTTATTTTCAGAAGCAAAAATTTATTTGTTTTTCCAAGTATCATTTCCAGAAGATTTTATCCTTCTTGTTGCCAAGAGATAGAGCAAATGCGTTAAGAATAATGTTTAAGTAAGAGTTTAAGGCTATTTATTTCGCAGCTAAAATTAAATGAAGTATACTAGAATGATGAAGTCGAAAGTTTAGCAGGTAAAAATAAATAAATAAAGGAAATTTTTTTTTTTAAATATAGAACTAACTACCAATTTGCTGTTATTATTTTTCAAGCAACAAAAATTTTAGATTTATAAGTAAAATTAATATAAATACATAAGACTTATTTTTTTATATTATCTCATGCTAATAAAAAAGCCTTCATTTCTAATAACAAAGGGTTTCTTTATTGGCAATAACTTAAAAATATATATATATTAATTGGTGATGCTAAGATATAACAAATGCGTTAAGAATAATGTTTATGTAACCATTTAAGGCTATTTATTTCTTTATTAAATATAATAAATAATATTTCAATGATAAAGAAGAAAGTCTTGAAGATTAACTAGAGCAGGTAAATTAAAATTAAAATTTTAAACATAGAATCGATTTCCATCAATTAATATTCTTTTTTATGCAACAAAAATTAAAAATCTAATTACATAATATATATATATATATATATATATATATATATAATACCATTAAAAGTAGACAAGATTCACCAATGGATTTTATCAATAAAAGAATTAAATTGAATTATAGTAAACAATATTAACCATTTGAAATTAACCATTGAATTTAATAACTTATAGTACATTGAACATGGAAGGAAAACAGAATAATATGAATACAAATGAAATTTGTAGAACCAAAGCAGAATCTTCAGGTCCCAAATACTTTGGAACAACAAATGGAGTGTGTGGTTTCATCTTCGTATTTGCCATGAAAAAGCAAAACAATACGAATTTGGGACTACCATCACACAAAAACCAAATTATTAAACAAGGAACAAAGATATTTTACAAAAAGGAGTTGAAAGTAAGTAAAAATAATAGTTTTCCATAACAAACAAAAAAGATAAAGCAGAATAGAAATATAATTGAACCGGAAAAATAATTAATAATCAATATTAACATAAAATTAAATTAATAAAATGATTAAAATTAGAATTAAGAGATAACATTCATGTTAACATATAACTTAAAATACATATTGTTACTTTAATCAGTAACATTTATTGTGACTTTACATGGTAAAAACTCATTATCTTAATATAGGATAATAAAAATTTAAAAAAAAAAATAAATAAAAAAATAATAATAATAATAATAGTAATAATATTAATAATAATACCAAAAATTATATAATAACATTAAAAATAATTTGATAATTAAAATATAGCTATTTAATTATAAATATAATTAGACAAATATCCATACATTGGTCTAAATTAAACAGTTTAAAAATTATGTTAAAATAAATAACCCACTCTCAATTTTTTTTAAAATAAATAATTAACCTTTGCGTTTTTATCCAGACAACACCACCCTCCTCCGTACTCTAACATCTACCTACCCAACCAACCTATATATATATGTTTTTATTACTTTTTAACATTTTTAATTTTTTATTATTTTTTTTATGTTTTATAATTTTTTATACATTTTTTACGCAAAGAATTAATTATAAGATCATGTAATATCTAATTATAAATTAAAGAATATATGAATTTTTTAGGATAACCATTATTTATAGCATCATATACAAGCTTTTTAATATTAGTATTAATTAAATGGGAAGAACATAGACATTTTATTCTATATAAATGGTTAAGTATTATATTACGATATACAGAATTATGAAGACAAGATTTAAAATTAGTAAAGTTATTAACTTTAAAATTAAATTCTTTCCTTTTGTCATAAATATCAGTTATAAATTTGTTCTCTTTTAATATAATTTTAATATCTAAGAAATTGATTGTATTATTAAAAAGTAGGTTTTTTGAAAGTTCTAGATTGGAAGGATAATCAACAGGGAATTGAGATAAACAGGTGTTATCAGTATCAATTAAAATTACATCATCTATATATCGATATAAATGTATTGTATTATTTAAATAATGACGTTCATAGTAATATAAGTATAAGTCAGATAATACATATATATATGTATATATATATATATATATATATATATATATATATATATATATATATATATATTATGTATATATATATATATATATATATATATATATATATATATATATATATATACATATTTCTCTTCTAGAAGATTTAAAACTTTCTTGTAGCTAAGAGAAATAGCAAATGTGCTAAGAATAATGTTTAAATAAGCATTTCAGCCTATTTGTTTCGCTACTAAAATTAAATGATGAAGTCGAAAGTTTTACAGGTAAATTTAAATAAAGAAAGAAAAATTATTTTTTAAATATAGAATTAACTACCGATTTTTTATTATTACTTTTATAGCAAGAATCATTTTAAGTTCATCAATAAAACTAATATAAATACAGACAATTTAATTTTTTTCTTGGATATCATATTACACTAATAAAAGGATACTAATTTTTTTTTAAAGTTTACATTTCTAATAAATAAAAAAAAATTCATAGGTGAAAACTAAAAAAAAAAATTGCAAACTTTATTTCCAACAGATTTTATTACTAGTGTTGCTAAAACATATAAAAAATGCATTAAGGATAATATTAAAAAAAGCTTTTAAGGCTATTTAATTCACTTTTAAAATGTAATAAAGAATGTTTCAAGGATAAAGTAGAAAGGTTTGAAGATTAACTTGAATAAATAAATTGAAATTAAATTTGTAAATATAGAACTGATCTCCATTAATTATTATTTCTTTATAAGCATGGAGATATCCTATAACAGTTCGATAATTATTGATTTTAACAAAATATTTAAAAAAATTAAGAGCTGTAAATATTTCTTCTAATTAAACAATTTTTTCAGAATAAATTGTTAGATCTTTGTTTACTTAACAATTTAAATTCTTTTATGGAAAAATAATTATTATCTAGTTTAATTAAGACATACTAATTAAGGATTTTCAAAAATTTAATTTTACAACCATTTGCTTCGACTAGAATGATTAAAAAATGTATTCGATATCTCCTCTTAATATTGCATATATGTATTCTTAAAATGTTGTACTTTAAATTCAACCTAAAACAATAATCATGTTTCAAGATAAAAAAAAATTTCCCGGCAATTAAACCATAAAATACAACATTTATGATAAAATTTCAATAAAAATTAAAAAATAAATAAATACATTACATACTCTACTTATTACAACCTAAAAATAAACAGAGGTTATAAAAATATATAAAATACAATACAATACAAAATATTAAGTTTCTACGTTACTTAGTTTCGAAATATAATCGGCACAGAGTGAAAAATATCAGTTTTGAGAAAAAAAAATTAAAAAAAAGACTTCAAATTCAACTTGATTTGGATAGATATCCTCCACATATTTTTATCATAAAACCTGTTAGAATTGGAGTATCATCATATATATTTTTTAATTTTTATAATATGTTATTTTTTAATAATCGTCCAAAAAAATTCTTGAATATTTTTTTAAATAAGATAATCTCCCCTCGTTAAGCAATAAACATTTAATCGATGAAAATAACTTAAGTACATATTACATAAATTTATCTCGGATATGATATTGCGCTAATAAAAAGAGCATCTTGTCTAATAATAAAGTGGTTTCTTCTATTTATTAAAAGCTAAAATACCTTTTATTTAATCAAGTATCACTTCTAGAAGATTTTATCGTTGTTGCTAAGAGATGAAACAATAATGCATTTAGGAAAATGTTTAAGTAACCATCTGAGGCTATTTGCTACGCTACTAAAACTAAATGACGATTATTAGAATGATAAAATAGAAATTTTTGAAGAAAATGTAAAAAATAAAGATAAAAAAATATATTTTTTAAATTATGAACTGACTTCTAAATTAATTATTATTATTATTAAGCAACAAACATTTTAATTTTATCAATAAAAATAATCTAAGTGTGTATTACTTAAAGTATATTACTATGTGTGTACTACTAAGTAGTACTACTAAGTGTGTATTACTGTCTCACTTATAAAACTAGTCGTTGGGGGCCACCGTAATATTTACCCATCATGAATATGTATACTTTAAAATATGAAAATAAAACACGTGTAAACTATTTATAAAATGCATTGCAATTTCAAAATAAAATTTAAACATATATTGAAATATTTTTAATACATAGTAATGCTCTGTTACGGAATTGTGGGTACTACTTGACTATGCCATCGACCCATTCCTACAAATTATATAAATCACCAAACTATTCGTAAATTATACAAATTGGCATCATTTTTATTTTAAATAGCGAAGGAACAAATAAATTAGTAAAATATTAATAAAAATATAAATAAAACATCAAATTAAAAATACGTTATGATATACAAACACATGTAACGTATTTAATGTCAAGTGCATGTGACATTTACGATAAGCCATTATTGGTACTTAATTTTACAATTTGGCGATAGTTTTTTGATCGACGTAATATAATCAAGTAGTAAAAAAAAAAACACCCTTAGAACTCCAAAAATGATAAACCTATTAATTAACAGATTACTGATTCGGATGAAGTATATCCAATTAAATTATTATATTTAAATTAATTATATATTAAATTATATATTTGAATTGAAATTTGAATGAAATATAGGATCATGAAAAATCGAAGAGTGTGAAAAATAGGATTATAAATATCTCGTCAAATAATTTCCGATCGATTTCCTCCTTTATGCCTTTTATTATCTTTTACAAGCATAATTTAAAGTAAAAAAATTTAGAACTCTTATGTACCTTTCATCAGAACGAATATTTCGAGAATCCATAATAAATAGCTCCGGATAATCAAGGTTACTGATATTCATTAGGTTTCTTTCCATTATTACGTACTAAGCACACACCAAATTTTAAGTCTCTATCTCTGGACAAACAAACGGATGGCTTTTATTATTATTATTATTATTATTATTATTATTATTATTATTATTATTATTATTATTATTATTATTATTAAAAATATGTTTTTCGGAATGACCAATGTCTAAAACATCTAAATCCATCAAAAAAAAAATCGATTTTCAAAATTACTGCAAGATTTACCCTATACTGATTATGATGGGTAAGTAAAAAGGAACGTTTACTAATAACAATCTTTTCCTTTGTTAGTAGGAGGTAAAATTATTTTTTTAATTTAAGTATCATTTCTTGAAGATGTTATCATTCTTGTTGCTAAAAGATATAACAACTGCATTTAGGATAATGTTTAAATAAGTTTTTAAAGCTATTCGTTTCACTATTAAAATTTAATAAAGAATATTTCAAGGAGAAATAAAATTTTGAAGGTAATATTGAATAAATAAATCGAAATTAATTTTTAAAATATGGTACTGATTTTCATTAATTAGTTACTATTTTTTTAAACAAGAAACATTCTAATTTTATCAATGACAATATCAAATTTAAGTACATCGAACTTAAATTTGTTTTAAATATGGTATCACACGAAATAAAGAGCATATTTTCTAATAATAAAGTCTTTTTCTTTATTGGAAAAAGCTAGAATTATTTTTCCTCAAGTGCCACTTCTCGAAGATTTAATCATCGTTGTTGCTAAGAGTTAAGGAAATGCTCTAAGAATAATGTTTAAATAAGCATTTAAGGCTATTTTTGTCTCTACTAAAATTAAATTACGAACATTAGAATGATAAAGTAGAAAAATTTGTAACTTTGAAGGAAAACTGAATAAAGACAAATTATTTTGTTAAAACATATAAACGACTTCTATTAATTATTTATACCTATTATCAAATAACAAGCATTTTAATTTTATCAATGAAAATAATCTAAATATACATTATACTATATACTATATATATTATATACGGTGTTTAGAACTACTTAAATTTGTCTTGGATATAACATCACACTGATAAAAAAGGAACGTTTTAATTCAAGTACCACTTCTAGAACGTTTTATCATCCTTGCTGCTAAAAGATATAACAAATGCATTAAAGATCATGTTTAAGTAAGCGTTTAAGACTAGTATTTGTTTCACTGTCAAAAATTAATAAAGACTACTAAATGACAAAGTAACAATGCTTTTTGAAATAAAACGATAATTATTAGCTACGCATTAACAAAGTATTTTTCTTTATTAAGGAAAAGTAAAATAATAATAATAATAATAATAATAATAATAATAATAATAATAATAATAATTTACCTCAAAAATTCACTCCTAGAAGATTTTATTATTTCTGTTGCTAAGAAATATAACAAATGTAAAGATGACGTTTAAGGGGCTACGTCAATGACCTGGAAAAACTCATTCGCCAATGTAAATGCTATGGAAGAAATTTTTCAAAACATCTCGTTTGTGTTTAATTTTTTTTCTGCGGAGGGGGGGGGGGGTAGTTGAGATTTATTCCTGCATCCGCCCTTTTCTGCTTTTTCTATTTTGTTCATAGATTTCTTTTTTCAAGAGGGTGCTTTCACCTTCAAAACTGGTAAAAATTAAGGTTAACAAAATCGGAAAAGTAAAAAACACCCTTTATACAGATGGATCTCAGCTAACCAATACAAAAATAATTGTTTAAAAATACTGAAATGCAAACGAGATATCTTTAAAATTTTCTTCCATAGGATTAGCATTAGTGAGCGAGTCTAATAAAAAAAATAAGTCCTTCCAACTAAGTTGGAAGAAAATGTTGGTTTATTTATTTTTATACTTATGATACGCACATCTGATCTAAAGCAAACCAAACAAATTAAGCTCACTCATTCTAATTTCTCTTACTTAGTATGAAGCAAAAAGTGCAGAAAAACTTTAAATCGCTATTAGTATGCGTAATTAAATGGATATGAGGCAATTATAATAAAAAATAATACTAATTTGCTTAAATCATAGTTTAAATACCACCCATAGACTATAATGTAATTCAACCCATTCAATAAAGCCTATCGAAAACTTTTGTGTTTCCTTGTAAACAAATATGTAAGAGCAACATATTTGATTGATAAATTCACTCCGTTCCAAATCCACAATACAAATTCTAAATCCCTCCCCATTCACCCTATAAGGGGGACTGGGGCTTATTGATACATGGGGCACATGGATACACCCCCTCTATTGCTCACAAGGGTCATTACAGAAAGTTTCACAACAGCTCCAAAAGGTGATGCTAGTGTACACAACTACATACAGAACGTCTTGGCATGATTCAGTAGTTTGATGAAATGGGACGGGAGATTTGTTGTTTCTGTAAGTCAAAAGTAAATTTGAGTTGCACAATTGAAATGGTATTATACAGCTGTTCTAGAATTTTCAACCGAAAAGAATACTATCCCTGGAAAGTAAAACTACTCTTTATCAGTTCCTCATTCTTTATTGTTAGGTAAATCATGAAATGTTGGAATTGAGATTCATTTTATTCAAAATGGCTGTATGTGGCATATTGATACAGTCTATGTCGGGACACATTTATACATATCAATGTGCTCCATGATAGCTACAGACAACCTAAATCCTTTTCTAGTTTATTTTTTCATTATTTTTTATTATTTTTTCTACTATACATTCCTTAATCCAACCATTTTTCGCCGAAAATTTCTAATATTAGTTTTTATTGAAGTGAATAACTAATTTTTTTATATTAGAACATTTTATAGTATTTATGCAAACAGAAGACTTACGAACTGATCCAACATCTAGTGCTAGTAGAACTAACAAAAGAAAAGGAGGCAGCCTGGCAAATCTCGAATTCATATTGATTCTCCAGAGAAATAAGTATTTTCGTCATGAGAAATGTTAAGTAAGGAAACAAGCTGCAGAACAGCAAAGGATAATTATTTTATAAACAGAATTTTTAATATAATTATCATTTATTTTTTCTTTAAAACCGATTTATAAACAGAAAACCTGGTAATTTTTTCATCTTTCCTAATAAAGAAGATAATGCAGGGGTTGAAGTGCCAGATATGACAAAGTTATCACAGCCAGCAATCAGACAAGGAACAGCCAGAACATCAAGTCGTTGTTCATTTAATTTTGATTGATTTAATATTACTTATAAATAAATTGTGGGTAATTCGAATTTCTATAAATAAATATAAAATGGTTTGCTAGCTAATTTTCTATGAAAAATATGCATTGGTGTTATTTTGTCTCCATTTTCCCCAAACGTATCAAAGTGCCCCATGAGGTGTATCAATGTGCCCCGTGGATGGGGTACATTGATACAAATGACTTTTTTTGATTTTTTTTATTACATGAAAATATACTATATAAAATAACGATTGTACATTTTTATAACACACTACACAAGTTTTGCTGACACCACATGAAAATATAACTTGGAATTTCTACTTTCTGGAATATAAAAAAATTCTTAGAAAAAAACTGCATCAATGTGCCTCAGTTCCCCCTACTGCAGTGTAACCCAAACCATTCAATAAATACATCGAAAGCTTTTGTGTATATCTCTAAATTAATTATAAAAGAGCAGCATATTTGATACGAATTCATCCATGATAGTTGCAAGATCAATACAGTGTCCCAATTAGTATGGAATCGATTCATCATTGTTATTATGTTGGTTCACATACTAATGTATAATAGTTTCTATTTAAAAAATCATAATATTCAAAAAACAACATTTTCAGAATAAAGTGACGTGGTGGAGAAATATATTAGATGTAATGAAACAGAATTACCCGTAGTACTCCGTAATTTTGTATATGAACCAACAACCAACATATACATAATACTAATTGAATTCAATTCTAATCGGGATAATATCGGGATAATACCTCGCAAATATCATGGATGAAAAAAAAGTATAAGGTACTTGTACCCAATATGGACAGTGCTCTCAATATGAACATCCCTAATATTTTTAAAAGTAACAATTTTGTAGAGAAATCGCGCTACATGTCCGTGAAAAAAAAAAAAAAGCATTTGAAAAGATAATTAAGCCAGGAAAGTACAAAAAAGTGCGCCGTTTGCTATTTAGAAGGAAACTTGTTTTTTCGTGGTGTGCTAATCGTAAATACAGGTAAGTTTAAATTCTTATTACACATTGTAAAATTACTTTAAATATTGGTAAGTGGAAAGCTTTCAAAACATATTTTCAATTGCTATTGCATATATTTCATTAAAAAGTTTTCGTTGTTTATTTATTACAAGATTTTATAAAACTACTCAGAATTCCCAATATGGACACCATACCTCCACATTGGAAGTACAACAGGCGAATCTTCAGATTCACAAAAATAGAAAGCTAAGCAAAACCAACTACCATTTCATAATATTTTGTAGTAATTGAGGTGCTTTGCATCGGTCTTCGAAGAGCCACAACCAAAAATGATCGCCCATTCCTAAGTGCATGTTCTGAAGATATTTACTGTGCCTTACCCTACCCTGCAATACCTTAAGATACATTTTTTTAATCCACTTTCCTCTAAAATTCCATAGAAAAGTGGTTCTTCCATACACCTTTTGTAGTAGATCAATAAGGAGCCACCTGCCCATATTAGGGACTAGTGGTTCCTTATATGGACATTTGTAAACATTTTTTGTTTTTACCATTTAAATTAAACCGGAATAGTTACAAGGTCGCTAATTTTAATAATGATAGTCAACAATCCAGGGATTATGGTCATATATTTTTGGAGTCCTATTACGTGTACATGTGGGTGAAAAAAATAGATTTTTCTTAGGGTGTCCATATTAGGCACAGGTACCTTATAACTGTTTACGGGAGATTTTTAAATTGTGATTTCAACAAAGTTATAGTTATAAGTGTTTCAAATCCATTAAATTACATTTAATAAGCCTTATTTAAATTTTTCCTGCAAACAACCTTTTTCATCAAAATAACGAGCTAAGAAGGGAAGAGCGCAATTTGTCCGCTTCTGTTTGTTCAGATGTGGGTATCTTAGGAATTTTCAACCTTATCTTTTCATAGAAACTAAAGTAATATAGCGTTACACAGAAAAGAGACAAAAGATTAAAAATATTTTTAAAAAAATTCCAAAATCGGTATTTTCTACTTTTTTAACCTTCCTTTTTACCTTCTTACAGTTAACTCCGTATTCAGGTTGAGTTTAAGTGAGTCAAGTACCGATTGCAACGAAAATTATTTAGTCAGGTTCGGGTTTATATTATGGGTTCTGGTTAACTTCAGATGGAAGTTCCAACTTCGGTTGAGTTGTATGCAACTCAAAACATCCATTCATAATAAGATATATACATTTGTAAAGATTCGAAAAGGAAGCGCGCAAACGAGAATTTTTGTAAATTTTTTTCAGAGCTCCAGATTATTAAAAATGGTAACGCAGAAAAGTAACGCAGAAAAGTAAAATATTTTTCGAACGCAAAAAACAAAAATTGCTTATTTTCAGAACAAATGAATGAATGAAATCATTTCTTTTAGTTTTGAGTATGTTTTAACCGCTCTATTAACAGACATATTGCATAGTATTTTAGATAAATAGAAAGACTTATAAATAAATATAAATGATGTTCGATCATTTACCTCGACACTAAATATCGAATTAATCTTGTTATGAAAAAAGAAAAAGAAAAATTTAAGAAGGAAGCGATGCATAAAGATCGCACTTTTTTAAAGCATTTTAACAAATCTACAATAGGTTTTTTAATGTTTTGACGCAATAAATGAAGCAAAACCAAAATGTAACGAGTAGTAACGCCAATCTTAAAATTTTCTTCTACCTCATATATGTTGATAATTTCAGAAAAACGAAGCACAGCAGCTTCCGATTAGATTATTTTCACCAAAATCTAATCGGCAACAATTTATGTCACTATCATTTATGAAATTTGATGAAAATCCGTGTACTAGTTTTTGAGATAGAATCATTGCAGAAACCTTTAAAAAATTCTGGATAGAAGTGCCATATGTTGAACGATTTATTCCAAAAATTAAAGAATACTAATTTATATCAGGGACTAACTAATAATTGATATGGGAATTTTGCGGTTAGGGTGGAAATTTTTCGCCATTTTTTAGAATTTGAGTTGATTTCCTCTCGTCTTTAACTAAAAAAATAGTAAAATTTGATTCTCTTTTACAAAATAAAAAAAAGAAAAAAAAAAGAAAGGGAAAATTGTTAAATATATAACGCATTGCACTGTCATAGCTTTGTGATCTTAGATCAATTATAATAGCATTCAGTTTAATTTTTCTCATAATAATTCTGTATTGCAAAGTATCAAATACATCTAGAAGTTTTTCAAGTGGATTTTACTTTAAGCATTTTTTTTTCTTACGCCAATTAATAGCGTTCGAAATTCAATTTTACAATAACCAGATATGCAAAATACATACAAAAGGATTTTTCAATGTCAAGGTCACCCAGGTATCTGTGCCTTATGGAACTTAATATTCATCTCTGTGACGAAAAGAATAAAAAAATGAAATGAGGAAAAAAAAAAAAACTGGTATCGCCAACAATTAAAAGAAAATAAATGCCAGATATATGAGAAATTAGCGCTTAGAGTAGAAAAAAATTTTTTTTCAAGATTTTAAGTTGATTTTACCTTGTCTTTAGCTAAAAAAAATTGTAATACTTAATTTCCATTTATGGAAAAAAAAGAAAAAAAAGAAGAAGAAAAAAGAAAGAAAGAAAAGGGAAACAAGTCCGAAATTGCGCGTCAATAGTATCAAATGAGATGCGTTCATAATATAATGAAGTTTAAAATATTTAGGTCTTGGTGTACTAATATGCAGTACTTCGGATACAGAATAGTAGCCGAAATCTTATGTTCGTCCCTGTAAATATTGTCTGCTTTCTATTATACAGAAAGTAACTTGTAGTAAACCTCAACAACGCATATAAATTTCGTAAAATATGAAATAGTTTAATATAATTAAAACGTGCATCAAACAATGTTTCCCCTTATACCATTATGCAAGAGAAAACTTTTGTGTGGCCTTGTAAATTAATAACAAATATTCTTTCTACCACACATTGTACATAATGTTTATTTTAGTGCATACTTCATAAATGCATATCAATTTTATTATCTTCGAAAGAGTGTCACATCATTAAAATATACGTGGAACAAGTTTTCCCCATTGGCCGTAATGTAACGGAATAATTTTGATTGCCCCTATAATTAAATTATATATCCGATTTTGATAAAATTTGAAATGACCCGACAAAACTATACAACAATTATATATTTTAAATTTCAAACAACTCAGTTGTGTCGTTTTTGCTGTGTTATATGTGGAGAAACGGACAGACGGACTGACTGAACGACGACTATAAGTGTTTAGTATTTACATAATTACGAACGCGCCTAAAAAAAGGGAAAAATCGTTAAATTACAACGCATTGCAGTGTCAGAGCTTTGGGATCTTAAGGGTGTATTTCGATTCAAATTGCTTATTTTCCGATTTGTTTTTTAATTCATTTTTGCTCTCAAATGCATCAAACTGACAAATTGTCTTATTCAGAAAGTATACAAGGTGCCGTGATTGTCGATTCTTTGATAAAGGCAGAAAATATTGCAAAAAAAACAATCAAAAACGGCAGTTTGAACCGATTTTTGAGAAGCGGGACGAAACAAAAAGGGGTCACACTGAGATGTAATTGTTTATAAATCAAATTCTAATGAATTGAGCGTAAAAAGACACCACACGGCACCTTGTACGTCTCTTCAAAAATCCTCTCAGCAAGTTTCATGTTTCTACTTTTAAAAATGTGCCTGAAATTGTATCGGAAAATTTCGAACTGTTGAAGGTGGAAAAGCGTTTTTTCGAATACACCCTTAAGGGTGTTCTCAACTGCTCCGCTCAACAAGCGCAAAACGTTTTGAGACATTTACAAATTCATTTTTTAACATAAAGATATAAAATTGGAAGGCCTGACTATGGAAGCGATTTCGAATCGAACTTAGTTTTCCATTTTATGATAATTAAATTACCTATCCAGTTCTAAGCTATTTCGATCACGTGATCATCCGTTTTTCTCCTGCTTTTCGGCCAGTTTTTCTGCTTTAGTCTGGAAATGTGCTCAAAAACGTCAATTTTGAAAGCTTGTTATGAAAGATCTATTGTGTTAAAAAAAAAAAAAAAAAAAAAAAAAAACAGAAAATTGAGTGCATTTAGACAGTTTCTGATAACAACACCTGCTATTTTCATGCAGGTGTTCCGAACAAAAATAAATTAAAGCATATTTCACAAAGTTGCCCTTTTTGATTTAAGAACACCCTTAAATCAATCATAATAACATTTAATTCAAATTTTCCTATAACAATTCTCGAGTATAAAATATCAAGTAAATCTACAAGATTTTTTCTAATGGATTTTACTTTAAACATTTTATACCTTACGCCAATTAATAGCGTTCGAAAAGCAATTTTCCGATAACCAGATATATAAAATACACACAAAAGGACTTCAATGTCAAGGTCACCCAGGTGTCTGTGACTTATGGAATATAGTATTAAAATCTGTGATGAAAGAATAAAATAAAAATAAAATGAGAAAAAAAATTAGAATTTTTCTAGAATTAAATAATAATAATAATAATATTAATAATAATAATAATAATAATAATAATAATAATAATAATAATAATAATAATAATAATAATAATAATAATTGATATGGGAATTTTGTGCTTAGAAAGGTCACTTTTTGTCATTTTTTAGAATTTTAGTTGATACAATCTTGTTTTTTAATAAAAATTAGTAAAATTTAATTCCCTTTTACAAAATAAAAAAGAAAAGAATTTTTTTAAATGCAAAAAAAAAAAAAATAAAATAAAAAAAAAATGCATAGTCACGGCAGATTAATCATAATAATGTTCAATTTAAATTTTTTTTTTCTAATCATTCTGCATTATAAAGTATCAAATAAATCTAGAAGTTTTGCTAATGGATTTTACTTTAGGCATCTTTTTTCTTACGCCAATTAATGAAGCTCGAAATGAAATTTTCCGATAACCAGATATGCAAAATGCATACAAAAGAACTTTTCAATGTCAAGGTCATTGAGTTAAGGTCACCCAGATATCTGTGGAAAAAAAAAAAAAAAAACTAGAATTTTCCAAGACTTAAATAATAATAATTGATATGGGAATTTTATGCATAGAAAGATCATTTTTTGCCATTTTTTAGAATTTTAGTTGATTTTTTCTTATTTTTTAATAAGAATTAATAAAATTTAAATCTCTTTCACAAAAAAAAAAAAAAAAAAAAAAAAAAAAAAGAACGGGATATATATTTTTTTTAATACAACACATTGTATAGCCATAGCAGATCAATCATAATAACATTTAATTTAATTTTTTTTTCTAATAATTCCGCACTGTAAAGTATCAAATAAATCTAGAAGTTTTTCTAATGGATTTCACTTTAGACATCATTTACCTCACACCAATTAATAGCGTTCGAAACGCAATTTTCCGATAACCAGATATGCAAAATGCATACAAAAGGATTTTTCAATGTCAAGGTCATTGGGTCAAGGTCACCCAGGTACCTGTGACTTATGGAACTTAGTATTCATCTCTTTGACAAAAAGAATGAAAAAATGAAATGAGGGAAAAAACAAGCATTTTCCAAGAATTAAGTAATAATAATAATAATAATAATAATAATTGATATGGCAATTTTGTGCTTAGAGTGGGCTTTTTTCACCGTTTTTTAAAAATTTGGGTTGATTCCCTCACGTTTTTAACTAAAAAAATAATAAAATTTAATTCCGCTTTACGAAATAAAACTAGTCGTTGGGGGCCACCGTAATACTTACCCATCATGGATAGGCATATGAAAATAAAACATGTGAAACCATTTATACAATGCATTGCAATTCATAAACAAAATTTAAATGTTGTTAATATACATAGTAATGCTATATTAAAGAATTTCTGATGTACCAATTTCAACAAATTATATAAAACGCCAAACTACTCAAGTAGTTCCGAACTGCGTAAAAGAAACATCCTTATAACTCCAAAAATAATAATTCTATTAACTAACATTTAACTGCGTCGGATTAAACGTTTCATTTCCAATTAAAATATACTTCTGAATTGAAATTTGAATGAAATACAGGGTCATGAAAAATCGAAGAATGTAGAAAACAAGATTACAAATATCTCGGCAACTAATAATCCGATCGACTTCGTTTTATATGCAAAATGTGTGTTATTTTATTGCCTTACGTCCATTCCTTAGAACAAAAAAATTCGAAAATTTTTATATACCTTTCATCAGAACGAATTTTTCGAGAGTCCGAAAAAAATAGTTCCGGATAATCGAGGTTGCTGATATTAAATAGGGTTCGTCCCATTCTTACATACTAACTACATACAAAATTTCAAGTCTCTATCTCAATTCGTTCGGGAGATAGAGCGTTTACAGACAGACAGACAGACAGACAGACAGACGGACGGCAAAAATTTTTTTCCAAAAATATGTTTTTCGGAATCTCCACTATCTAAAACGTGTAAATCCGTCAAAAAAAGTTTTCGATTTTCAAAACGATTGCAAGACTTACCCTATACTACGTATGATGGGTAAGTAAAAGAAAAACAGAATGCAAAAATTATTAAAATACAATGCATTGCAGAGTCACAGCAAACAATCATGATAACATATAGTTTGAATTTTCTTTTAATCATTCCGTACTGTACAGTATCAAATAAATCTAGAAGTTTTTCTAATGGAACCATTACACGTCTTTTACTTTACACCAATTAATAGCGTTCGTAATGCAATTTTCCGATAACCAGATATGCAAAAAGGCATACAAAAAGGATTTTTCAATGTTAAGGTCACCCAGGTATCTGTGCCTTATGGAACTTAATATTCATCTCTGTGACGAAAAGAATAAAATAATGAAGTGAGGAGAAAAACTAGAATTTCCAAGACTTAAGTAATAATAATAATAATAATAATAATAATAATAATAATAATAATAATAATAATAATAATTGATATGGGAATTTTGTGTTTAGAATGGGCATTTTGTGCCAATTTTTTTTTTTTTTTTTTTTTTTTTTTTGAATTTTTATCCCTTTCGTCTTTAGCCCAAAAAATTAGTAAAATTTAACTCCTTTTTACAAAATAGAAAAGAAAATAAGAAAGGAAAAATTGTTAAAATACAACGCATTGCAGAGTCACAGCAAACAATCATAACATTTATTTTAAATTTCCTCTTATTCATTCTGGATTGTACAGTATCAAATAAATCTAGTAGTTTTTCTAATGGATTTCACTTTAGGCACCTTTTTTTTACACCAATTAATAGCGTTCGAAATGCAATTTTCCGATAACCAGATATGCAAAATGCATACAAAAGGATTTTTCAATGTCAAGGTCACTGGGTCAAGGTCACCCAGGTATCTGTGACTTATGGAACTTAGTATTCATCTCTATGACAAAAAGAATGAAATGAAGAAAGGAACGGGAATCCTCCAAGTAAAAAACAAAAAAACTCATGAATGATTAAAGTGGAAATTTTTGTCGTCTGCTGCGCTGTGTGTCACGCTTCGATGAATTTAAACGAAATAATTTCACGTGTCGCCAAAACGTCGCCAAAAAAACTAATCGCTTAAATGTCACTGAAGAGCGTATTGTCTTAATCAAATTAGGGTTTACGTAGTGTATTATTAAAACGGATACGGAGCGCACGAGAGTAGATAATTACAGATGAGGGGATAAAGGTTATTCTAGATGTTTTTATCTATTGGCGATGGAAAAATTAGGAGAATATATTATATTTGTGATAATATTGCTTGTATGAGAAGAAAATAATTTGCAAAGGTTGTGTTTCTGCAATCTTGAATACAAACCGAAACTTTGGAAAATTTTTGTTTGAAAATAAATGCAATCTTATAGTTATTTTTTCTCGTACAAAGAGAGTAACAACCATGGTAAAAGTTTGAAATTTAAAATAAATAACTTATATATAATTTTGTCGAGTCATTTTAAATTTTATGAAAACCTGATGTATAGTTCAACTTTAGGGATAAACAAAAGTATTCCGTTAAATTACAGGCTATGAGAAAAAAAGTTTCAGGAGCATTTTAATGGTGCTACATTCTTTTGAATATAATAAAATTAATTTGCATCTATTAAGCATATCTATAATATGCATTCTGTACAATCCGTAGTGCGAAAAATATTTGTTATTCATTTACAGGGCCACGCAACGGACTTTATTGCATAATGGTATTTTATTACATAATGGTATAGGAGGAACATTGCTTGGGGCGCTTTTAATTGTATTAAACTACTTAACATTTTATGTAATTGATATACTTTACTGAGGTTTGCTACAAGTTACTTCCTGCATAATAGAAAGCAGATAGTATTTACAGGGACAAATAAAAGATTTCGGCTACTATACTGTATCCCAAATACTGCATACTATTACACCAAAAACTGATTTTTTAAAAACTTCGCTACAGTACGAACGCACCTCATGTGCTGCGCTTAACGTGCAATTTGCGACTTGTTATATAACGCGCCCTTGCTACAAAAATGTCATAATTTCGTTTTTCAGGAAACGTGAAAAACTTTTTCTAGCCGTGGTAGGCTCAATGGGTTTGCTGCATACGCAATTGCTATCTGGTTGCTGGATTTTAAGTGTTCTCTTCTACTTTACGCCATTGGTAGATAAATGAAAACCGCGTAGAATGACAGTCATAACTCAAATAGTCTAATTTTTGAGTTGTGACGCTTTTGCAGCAAGGGTATGATCAGGCACCGACTATCGCACGGGCACCAGGGGCCCATCCCCTGGGCACGAAATTTCTGACGGGCACAGACTTTTTTTTAAATTGCACCTAAATTTCCATTCAAAAATCATAATTACGAAAACAATGTGATATTTGAGATAGCAATACGATGAAATGACAAAAGTATACTTTAATATATAGTTACAAGCACATTTCAATGAATAATAGATACTTTATGAGTTAGACACTTTATGACTAAATATGTATTGTATAAAAAAATTAATATCAGTAAATAAACTAATCTAAGGGGGCACGAAAAACTGAAAGAGCCCTGGGCACAAAAACTTACAAGTCAGGTCCTGGGTATGATATTTTATAGGATAGAAGCTCCTCTGCTTCAACAAATTTTATACAATGCACCTTAAAGCCCCTCTCCTCGCTCGAGGAAACGCTCGCAAGCTAATGCTATTCCTATGGGGAAGCATTTTTCTAATAACTCATTCGCATTTTGACATTTTTGAATAATTTTTTTTGCATTGGATAGCTGAGGTGCATGCCCACAGCGCTCCTTTTTTACTTTTTCGATTTTGGTTGCAGATATTTTTTACAAAGTTAGTTTCATCTTCAAAACCGGTTTCGAAACTGAAAGTGCTTTTTAAAAAAATATCTGCAACCAAAATCGAAAAAGTAAAAAAGGGGCGCTGTCGGCATGCACCTCAGCTATCCAATGCAAAAAAAAATATTCAAAAATGTCAAAATGCGAAAGAGTTATTAGGAAAATGCTTCCCCATAGGAATAGCATTAGCTCGCGAGCGTTTCCTCCAGCGAGAATAGGGGCCTTAAATAGTGGGGTGGGGGAGGCGGGAGAGGAATTTGATTCTATAACACAATGATTATGTTTTGTAAATCCTCCACTGTGTTAATTGAAGCTCGGTTGTTACGGAATGTGCTCGTTGATCCGGAGCCTATGGTTCGAGACGGGGACAAGAAATGTGCAATTATAATTTAATAATCTCATTGTCAATTTTCTCGCATAATTCGTAAAAAAAAAAAAAAAAAAAAAAAAAAAAAAAAAAAAAAGATCAATACTTGACGCATTTTTTAATCTATAAAGAACATGCTGTATTGCGCATCAGTTTCATTATGTTTGAAATAACACAACACCATTAAAACATATCGCAAATGATTTTTCCCTATAGATCATAATGTAATGGAATTCGTTCGTAACTTTTTTATTCATCAAATTCGGGTCTCAAAAAAAGCAAAAAAAAACAAGCATATTGATCTAACGATTGACTTCTACATAAAAGCGGATACATACGATAAATATTGTATAAAAAAAAAAAAAAAAAGAAATGTGGTGACAAACACTGTTAAAAGCGAAGGTGACAAACTGGTGCCATTTGGGACCCGGAGGTGAAAAGGCCCTAGGGTCCATTGAAACCTGGGGCATTTGGAACCCTATGGGCCCATAGGGGCTTGGATATGTGTTGCAGTGCTGACAGGTCTCTTACTGGGTGATTGGAGCTAAATAAGGTGCCAGCACTTCGTATTGGCAGCAATGTGGCACCTCATCGGCTGATTGGAACCATGCGCATGCGCTGTGACGTGTGTCTTTCTGTTTTCTGTGACGGCAAGAAAAATCTATGGCTATGAGTGAATGAAAGTGAGCTCGATGGCCGAGCGGTTAGAACGCTGAGCTTGTAATCAGACGTTGTGAGTTCGAATCCTTCGACGGCCAAAAGTCGGTTTGTATATTTTTTTAATTTTTTATTATTGGACACTCTGGATTAAGGGTGCCATCTTTTCACCCTAATTAAAGGTGCCATTCTGGCTCCTTTAGGGGTGTCACCAGAGAGACAAGTCTTTCACCCCTAAACGGTGCAATGTGTCACCATTAGTTTTAACAGTGAAGTTATCCCAAGTTTGAGGTTACTTTGTCGCCTAACTACAAAACCGCTTTAAATGCTCGGAATAGGCAATTTATGACAAAGTTATCTGAGATATCGATGTAAAATAAAAATAAAAAAAATACATCCTTTAGATCATCTAGGAGTATTTTAACGGTTAAATTTAAAGATTTATTGCGAAAAAAAAATCAATATTTCTTTTCTGTGGGTGAAAGCACAGATTATATTATCATATGGCTTGTTGTTGGTCAATATAAAGACATTGACTCTCTTCAGGTTAAGGTATTTTTTAATTACAATCGTGACATCGTGCTCTTTCAGGGAAAACCTCAATCAGCCACGACTTCTAAAGTCTTGGAAATGAACTGCTCTTCTTCTGTAAGGATTATCGGACGATCCACAGACTTTGTCTATCTTCCACTTCCAAGACCACTCATAGACAAGAATACTACCCGGTATGTGAAATGTTGGGGCAGCTAATTTTCCATTCCTGCCATTATTGACAGCTGCCGTTGCATTTGCCACATTTTCTTCGGTGTAGTTGCAATAATATCGGTTATATAATATATGCAATAATATCTAGTATTTTTTCGTAATTCTTCAGTTTTCACTTACTGCCTAAGACCTACTAAAGAAGAGAGAATTAATCGCATGAATGAAACACACCAATGAATATGTATAAAACTGTAATAAACCCGACCGTATATAAGGTGACAAAGTTACTACAGGTTGTCAAAGTAGCAACGTTTTACTGTACAAATTACCGGCAAGGTTTAAACTAAGCTGTAAGCACTGCGATAGAATGGCGATCTGCTTGTCAGGTTTATTGCCGCTATGTGACGATCAGGCAGTCACTTACCCCGATACCAGGTATCAAACTCATTCAGATGGGACTACCCGGCACGTAGGAGCCTGATCATCGGCTAGAAAGAAAGAAAGACAGAATAAATCTCAGTTAATGGAATCCTTTTTATCTGCCACTATTTTTTCACTAATTTTTAAACTATGTTGTAAAATGTTAAAATGCAGAAGATCCCCAGTTAGCTTCTATTTGGAAACTGAAAAATTAGAAATAAAAAAAAATATTTTGAAAATATTATTCCTTCAAATATTTTATCTGACAATTTAAAAAAGAAAGGTATTACACAAGAATTAGTGTAATTACAATTTATTAATTTCCTTCCTTTATCGCTTTAAGACATTTCTTTACAATTAATTCTTTTATAATGATTAAAACTACGTAAACATCTTTATTTGATCTTTTCTATATTTATAACAAATATCTCTTACTGTAACACCTTATCAAACCTGTCAAAATCAAATGCCCCGCAATATGTCATTTTAACGGATTTAATCTGCTAAAAGCTCCTTAATAGTTTCTGAGATTTAATTCCTCGAACAAGGTGGGGGTGCAGATGTAATTTGGCTGGTGCGAAAAAATATATATACTTAGCGGATATATCTTAGGTGGTTCTGTCTGGACATTGTCTGGGTCTAAGTTCGTCGAACCAAAATATAAGAAATCGGATCAGAGGTCAAGAAACCTATGGTTGACATTAGTATATTTTTACGAAATATTGGATTAGGAGTAAAAATCTGTGTATCTGAATTCTGAAAAAAAAATTAATTGCACAACTATGCACAATTATGCTTGAACAACTATGTGTGATTGTTTTTTAAATGGTGCTTTTAAAAAATATATAATCAGATACAGGGCAAACACATTATTAAGTATTTAATAAATAATATAAAACTTGACTGTTTAATTACATAGGACTTGCTGTGAAATTTCGTATTGGTGGTATGTTAAAATTATGGAAAAAAGGCTAAAAAAAAGGGAGGGGCGAGGGGGAATTATTCTGTAAAGTTACAAATAATGCAAAAATTATCTACCCTAGTCTTTAACAGGGCTAAAATAAAATTCCTGAGACCAGGTGAGAAAGCAGATGAAAGTGATACAAATTAGAATAAGATATATGTAAATATATACAAGATGGCCCTAATTAAGCAGGCAGTACACTGAGTGTTCTGTAGCGCGACATAATTGAGAGAATGACTCCACGTTTTACAAACAGATTAAATAAAATGGGAGATAGGATATCGCGAGAAAAAAAGTTCCAAAAGTCACCGCTAGGAGAATATGTGGCGCTGTGTAACAAAAATTTGAAACAGCACCTTTGTTCATCCCATGTGCGCATTAAGATGTCTCCTTCCAACGTGCGAAAGTATGGAAATCTTAGAATCATTACTGTGAAAGGGAAAAATCAAAGTCGGATATTTATTAGACAGATCTCGTACACTCAAATATTAAAAAATGATAGTTAAAATTGCTCAATTATTAATATCATTAATTAATTAAATTAAAAGGAATTTTAAATAAAAAATGTATTTTTTAAAAATTAAAAACATGCATTTTTTTACACATTTTGAAATATATCAGTTAATTTTAAAGATATTCTAAAACTTCTTGTTCAGTATATAGGTAAATGTAATAACAATATGTAGTACAAAGGAAACTGAAGTATTACAGTTTGGTAGAGGTCTGAACGGGCTCGGACCTGGCCTGAAGCTCGACGGAATGGTTCCGAATTTTATATTAGGCCGGCAGAATTAGAATAATTTTTTTCAAAGGGCCGGGCCGACAAACAAATTAAACGGGCCGGGTCGGGCCGGCAAAAAAAAGTGAGCGGGTCATATGAGCCGTACCGGGCCAATCCGATAAAAAAGTCCTATCGGCCAGTTAAGAAGATTTGCGCAGAGACAATAAAATATAAGCTATTTTCAATTAATATGGCTTTAAAGGGAATGAGTATAAATGTGCGTCACGAACTGATATTAGTTTGACAACATCAATCAAAAATGTAACTTGTACAGTGTAGAGATCGGCATCGGATAGTTACATTGTGTGTGTAGTATTTTTTTAGCAGACTCGTGCCGGACCGAGATCAGGCTTGCATTGTTTTCCTACATATAGACGAGCCGGGCCGGAACTAGACTCAATTATTTTCAAGATGTATAAGGCAGACAACATGATTTGTAAAATTATTGCTTAACGTATTCTTTGGATATGTACTTCTTGGTGATTCTCGAATTCACTTCTCAACAACGCGAAAGTTTGACACATTTTCTGGCTAATTTTTAATTGTAAAAGCATAAAATTGACAAGCTTGACTATTGAAGGGATTTGGAATCGAATAGCGTTTTTCATTTTTGGTAAAATAAAGTACTTGGATAACCTTGTTGAGATAAAAGATATTTTTGTTAGATGTTTGCAAATTTTTCTCCCTTCCCACGTTGTCACTTCCGGAAATTCTATTCAAAACGCTAACTTTAACAGTAATTTCTTAAATTGCTTGTATAAAAAATTGATAACGCTATTCGATTTCATAGTTTCTGAATAAAAACATCTGCTTATCTTATGCGTTTCCAAAAAAAAAAAAATAATAATAATAATAATAAAAATAATAATTCACAAACGTATCAAGATAGCTCTTTTGAATTTAGATTTGGAATCTTTAATAAAATAATATAGAAATATTTTCATAAATCTACTTTTATTATACAGCTTCAAAAGTTATGATGTTTTTAACTTTCTTTTTTTTTTTCTTTTATTCTAAACAATATTATTTTTTCTTATGAATTTTTATTTCAATGTTGAAAGTCTAAGAATCTAAGTAATCATCTAAATCATCATTGTTCTAATATGGTTTCGAAGTTTCTCTGAAAGCATTATAAAATTAAGTAGCAAGTTTGGTGGTATTTGAAATCAATGTAGATCTTATATATATTTTATATAGACATTAACTTTCTGTTTTTGACCATCCTGAAAGTTTGTATTATCTTAGGGACTTTGCAAATATAACATTATCACTTTAGGGGTAAGGGGGGTGTCTTGCACATGATATCATAAAGTATTTCTAGGGGGAAGGGAATTCGACTTTGATATCGATATCTTTTTTGATCCAATCAAAACCTTCTCTTTTCATTCATAACACGGTATTTGGCTCAAAATAGTAAGTTAACTTTTTTTAGTCGGTTGTCTATTTTTGTAAAAATACAAAGTTATTAAAATCACTGAATTATTATAAAATAATTTAATTGCAAAATATGCATACACCAACGATTGACATTCCATTTCTTTTTCATATGTGTTTACATGCGTAATCATTGTTCGAGGATCGATACATGAAGTATATTTAAAATGAAGCTTATGTTGACTAATAAATAAAAGAAATGGAGAAAGAATGTTGTTCACTTGATTTTTTGATAAGAATTTCTATACCCCTCCTCAGTTCGGAGCAAGTGCAGCAAAACTTTATTATAATTGAATGTATTATGCAAAAAAAAGCTGTTATAAAATACTTTTAAATAGTAACTTTTTTTAAAATGTTATTTGATACGAATGCGATATTTGATCAACTTATCTTTATTTGAATTAATAAAGCACGCGAAAAACAAATGTAACCACTTTTGTATATCATTCCAATCAAAAGAAATAAATTCTAAAAATCCAAAAATTTTTACAATTTGATAACGATATAATTACCGGGGGGAGGGGGGGGGGTATTCGAGGTATGATAACGTATGGTATACAGATATACAGTATAGTAGCCGAAATCTTTTATGAGATAATGGTGCTATCTCTTTTCTATTATATAGGAAATAACTTGTAATAAACCCGAACAATGTATATCAATTTCATAAAATGTGAAATAATTTAATATAATAATTAAAACGTGCTCCAAACAATATGTAACGGAATACTTTTGTGTGACCCTATAAATTAATAAAAAATATGCTTTGCACCACAGATTGTGGAGAATGTATATTTTAGTATATACTTCATATATGCATATTAGTTTTATTATGCTCTAAAGACTGTAATACCATTAAAATGCACTTGAAACTATTTTTTCCCATTGGCCGCAATTTAATGGAATACTTTTGCTTGTCCCTGTAGTTGAACTGTACATCCAATTTCCATAAAATTTGAAATGATTCGATAAAATTATACAACAATTATATGTTTTAAATTTCAACCGATTCGGTTGGATAGTCTCTATGTTGTTATATGCGGACCAACAGACAGACTGACTGAGCGTCGACTATGGTGCTACTTACTTACAGAATTAAAAACCCACCTAAAAAAAGATATCCCTTAAACCCTGAACACTCGAGAAAAAAAAGTTAAAAATATCGACATTTTGAAAATATATTTTAAAAATACGAAAACATTGCATTGTCATAGGATTCACACTAACGAGAGAAAATTGAGGCCCAATGATAAAAAATTAAATCAGTAACAGTAAATTAAGTATATTACCATGCTTTAAGCCGCAAATTGATAATGGTTGTCGTTTTAACCCAAAGTAATGTGCATAATATTTTAATAATTTATTACCATAATTTTTTAAATAAAAATCTGTCTAGTTCATTTAATCTAGTTCACCGTTACTATTGTTAAAAAAGAACTATACGGTAAGAACTAATAGTTCCTGTTAAGGAACATATGCGCATACAATCGTAGAAAAAAAATCTAACTCTTCAACAAATCATGGTCTCCTAAGCAAATTTTATATACATCATTTAAAAGCAGACTTTATTTCCAATCGTTTGACACCAGTAACTTTTTTTAAGATAATTTTTTATAGAGTTAGTAGAGGGTGTTTACTTTTTTGTACAGGGCTGTGCATAGTGCCCATTCCCATACTTTACTTATTATAGTTAATGCGAATTTGCATTTGAAATGTTTTATATTCTGACCTGCATTTGATATGAAATATGCAAGTACACTTTAATATACTCGCATAATATTGTATTCTTAACACCCAAACTCCAAATTTACTTATGATTTAGTATTAAGTTATCCGCATACCTTCAAAAGTGACTTTTTTAGAATTTTAGAAATTTTCTCTTGCTATCCATTTTTTATAGTGAAATTTACTTTAAAATTTTGAAAAAAATGTATAAATATTTTAGCAATTACTCAGAAATAATTTTTTTTTAAAGAAAAATTGTGAAAATTATGTGAAAAATTGAAATTTCTGCAAAATACGATGACTCAAAAATAAAACAATGTATTGGCATTTTGTAAATTGCATAACAAATAGAATAAGCTTCTCTAGGACTTAGACAACACAAATTTTAATCGCATCTGTATCTCAGATGCTATGGCAGTTAAAGTACTAATGTAACGAAAAATTCACAAAATGTGTTTCAAATTTCTGATTTTTACCAATATAAATATAAATTTTTTTAATATATTATCATTTATCTATACCCTCAAAATACATTTGTAAAATAAGTACAGAAAATTGCATGGCATTTCATGCATAATTTTTTGTTTTAGAATGTTTTGCGTATAGTAAAAATCTGAAAAACTTCATTTTGAGAAAAAGTTTAAAAAAAAAAATTTAAACACAATTCAAAAGCAATAATAGCTGTAATTTTAAACGGCTGTAACTTGGGTTATAATTAAGATACAAACACAGTTTAAGCAGAATTAGATAGATAAAAGAGTCGTTTTAAATATTATTGCATAAATGGAAAATTGATATTTTGATGGAAAATTACGTTTTATAGGTTTTTGATTACTCCAAAACTGCCTTTGCTTATAATTCTATCTCATCACATACTTGCGTATTTCCATCTTTTTAATATTCTGACCTACATTTTGTATGAAGTACGTAGTACACTTTTACAGTTCTGTTTCTTCAAACATGATCTTTATGCACGAAACACGAATTTGTCCTTTGTACACATCTCGTACATTGTCCACTCGTAAATAATTGCCGCATTCATGATAGCTGATGACTAAGTTATAGCACTCCTTTCGTAATTAAAAAAAAAAAAAAAAAAGAAAAAAAGAAAAAGAAAAAAAAGAAAGAAAGAAAGAAAAGTTGACTGCCAAAGAAAACTGTCAAAAAATGCACTTTAATATATTCGAATAATATTGTGACCTTAAAGTTCAAACTACGAATTTGTAAACTAAAGTATACTCTAAAGTATTCCTAAAACTGACTTTGCTTATAATACTAATTTTATCTCATCAGATACTTGTGTATTTCCATCTCTTTTATATTCTGACCTACATTTGGTATGAAGTACGTAGTACATTTTCATATTTCCGTTTAACAACATGATCTTTATGCACGAACCACGAATTTGTCCTCTGTACATCTGTCCACTCGTAAATAATTGCCATATTCAAGATAGCTGATGACTAAGTTATAGGACTCCTTTCGTAACTATCAAGAAAAGTTCAGAAAATTTTTACGAAATCTTAGTAATTTCCTCAAAAATCTTACCATAACATCCATCTTTTGAACATGCATATTGTTTCAACACGTTTTTTTTCCCTGTTCGCATCGCGTTTGTAGTTATGTAAGACTAGGTCATACTTTTATTCCTAGTTTCTTCGAAAATATCTTCATTTACGGCAGCTCAGTCAATATTGAACATTGTTGGTGGTAGAGGAATGTCGTAAGTATATTGTTTTTGGGTTTGTATTGTATCGGGTTTCTAGGTCGCGCCTTTGTACGTTATGAGTAAGCATTGTGGGCAATGTTTGCAAAGATTACGGGCATTGTTTAGATGATTTATTATGTGTTTTTAAAAATACTGCAGAGGTGTAATGTGGGAAAAGCTGTAAGTGATTTAATGATTTAAACAGTATTTAAAAAAGAAAGAAAGGACGATGTAAAATGTAGCTGTCAGTGCCAAATTTGTAATTACATTTAATTTAAAAAGGAAATCTGTAACTCTACGATTAAATTAGAGCACTTATGTAGAATCCTCAGAATATTTTTTTATTGGAAATTTGGAAATATAAAAAAAGTAAAACAGGTGTAAAAAAAAAATACTGTAAAGTTATTAATATTTTTTCTGGGAAATAAGGATTCCTAGGACATTCCATGTAACAGATACTGATTTTCCCTATAAATCGAAAAATATATAAAATTACTAGGATTTTTTTAGGGAGCTGTGATGCCTAGAGCTTTTCATGTAACAGTAATTCAAGTTACAGATAAAATTTTAGTAAGACTTCTGTAATATTTGTAGATTATTTTGTAAAGATTTCTGTAGCTTTACAAAAACTATATTATTAGATTTACTTCTTTTTTTTTCTTTTGTACAGTGTATACCTATAAACTTTTAGTTATTCTACAGATTTCTGCAACATTACTTCTGTAGAATTGTAGATTTTTTATTTTTTTTAACAGGGTACTCAGTTACTTAAGGGCATTTATCTTTATTGTTAAAGCTTAAGTTAATTCCAAAAGGCATATTTTTTTTTAGCCAAATCTTGACCTTCATAAATCATTACTGACATTCAAAATTTCAAAACATAATCTTTGAAAAAAAAAATTATCTACATTATTTTATGCTGCAATAAAGGGTCTAGTAAATTTCTGATGCATGAATTTTTAAGTTTTCGATTTATCCAACAAATTAATCATGATGTAATAAAGTATATCAACAGTAGATTGATTTAAAATAAAACATAATATTAAAGAAACAACGTTTGAAATAATAATAAAAAAAATCTCTTAAATCTCTAAAAATTCGTCTCCCCCCACCCCCCGCAAAAAAAAACTGTTTTTAAAGACATTCTATAAAATGAAAAAATGTACTAGCAGGAAAAAAATATTCAAGCAGTATCTTATTTAAACAGACGTTATGGAAAATTAATTATTAAGGATGTTAATCAATCAGATACCTTTCAGTTGTTTTTCAGAAATGCATTTTAGATGTGTTTTGACATGACAAGCCTAATTCATTTACCTTAAAAGAATCTAAAAATCTTAAATCTGTGCTTTTATTTCTTAGAAAATTCAACAACATTGTAACTGTATTTTAAATTTTAAAAAAAATGTGTCAACAGAAGAAAAATCCGCATAAAACATATACTTTATAAATAATAAAATATTAATTTTTTTTTTTTATCATCAATGTTATTCAAATGAAATTTATCTTAAATTTCATCATATTCTAATATTCTAAACTCCCCCTCCCCTCAAAAAAAAAAAAAAAAAAAAAAAAAAAAAAAAAAGAAAGAATAATAAATTAAGATAAGGAAAACAGTCATTAATGTTTATATTGTAAAATTTTAAAATTCTCCAGAAACTCTCTAAAATTCTGAAGTAATTCAAAAATAGCAATAAAACTATATTTATTGCTTCCATCACTGAATTAATGACATTCTTAACAATGTGACAGCAAAAATTTTAAAAATTAATTTTTGCACCAAGAAATTTTATTAAGTTCATTTCTAGCAATTATATATGTAATAAATATAAGCTGAACTCGACTAAAATAACTATGTTGCATAAATTCTACGTATTCTTAGCAGCACGGGCAGAGTAGTCGCTCCGACAGTTGGCAAGCAATAGAAGACTTTCATTGGGGTATTTCCCCATTATAAAAACAGACAACATCTGTCTTCAAGTTCTTTATTGATGAGCTTAAAAATAGATAAACTCTTCCCCGCAATCACCTTAGTCCACATCGACACTACAAATTTCATTATCTCGTCCACATCATCAAATATTCTAATTCAGCGGAGCAATGAAAAACGCGGCTTGGTAGTTTAAAGAAAAGATGCATTCTGTTCTCCTGAAAAGCCAAATGAAAAAATCATTTTCACGACAAAACTAGCGCCCTCCTACTCCGCGTCAATCATTTTAAAAATCCAATCAGGATGGACTCGAGCCTCAAACGGACAAAATGATCAATTCTAATTGGTCGTAATAGGCGGTCCTTGGCAAGAACTATATTTTTTCCTCGGAAGACAAAGCCCTTTAGCAACGCGTAGTAACACCTGTCACGCGATGTTAAAATAAAAAATAAAATTAAAATCGCAGGAATATGCCAGAAAGTAAAAAGCTTACGAAATACTTCCCGCCTTTTTGAGAAGCAAGCAATAATTTATTAATAACTAAAGTAAGAAAAAGAATTTTAGCTGTTACAAGTTACGAAACTAAGATTGAAATATGTTCCACAAATTTAGAATTGAAGCTAAGAGAGAGTAAAAAAATGGCGCAATTTTTTATTTTTATTTTATTACATATATATATATATATTTTAATTAATCCACCTATTTTAAAATGATCGTATCTTTATGATCTTCCATGAAAATCCATACTAATCTGTATACTTTTAGTTAAATTTCTTTTTAAGAAATTTAAAAATAAATAAACTGAAAATTTTAAGTTATTTTTATTTACAAAACAAAGGGAACCTTTATTATGTACTTATTATTTCTTATAATTCCATGAATTAAAAATTCAGATAATATTTTAAAACAATTTATATCAAATTTTAATATAAATACACTGAAAATTTTAAACACTTATTTGTATTGAAAACAAAACAAATCAACCGAAATCAATAAATTACATATTTACTATACCCAACCCTCTATCAACAACATTCTTAAACAATGCAATGACAATAATAACAACTTAATAACCTTTCCCCTTCCGAGGGAATTTTTACTTGAGTAAACCATATGAGATTAAATACAGTATCCATGAAATATTTATATAATATTAATGAGTATTTAATAATTTTAAAAAATTATATCACTGCATCCTTTTAATTTTAAATGATAAAAAGGAAAACATAAAATATAATATTTTTATATATTACAATTTAAAATGATGAATTACAACTGAAAAATAGTAAATCAGAATTTTTAATTTGTGATTTACGTTAGTAAAACAGTTGCATTGTTATTAATGTGAATTAAAATTCCAGAATTAAAAATTGAGATAATATTTTTAATTAAACAATTTTTATCAAAATTTAATTTAAAAACACTGTATATTGTAGTATTTTTATACATTATATTTTTTAAACGGTGAATTACGCTGGAGAAATAGTAAATCTGAATTTTCAATCAAATAATTTTTATCAAATTTTAATATAAATACTACGCGGAAAATTTTTAAACACTTATTTGTTTGGAAAACAAAACAAATTAACCGAAATCAACAAGTTACATATTTATTATACCCAACCCTCTTTCAACAACGTCCTTAAACAATAATAACAACTTAATAACCTTTTCCCTTACCGAGGGATTTTCAATTAAGTTAATATCCGCAAATGTCCTCAAAACTTCCCCTTTGCGCAATACTTTTCTAATAAACTCCGTGGATGGCTTGTGAACTTTTCAGCTGTTCTCTTATACAACCAAGAAGTATTATTATTGTAATTACCTGTGTTTAATTAATCTGCGGATGTATTACAGGTGGATTTCCAGAAAGTAAAAGTAATGAAGAATTGAATAATAAGTCTTCGTATCACGTGATTTCAGATTTGGATATTTGTTCATTGGGCAATAATTCATTTAGTTTTAACCGTAATATGCATAGGTTGTATTCGATAAAGAATATGAGTTCGGGGTCTCATACGAAATTTCGTTGCAGAATATTTGGTCGGATTATTGCTTATTAGTGTTGAAATTGAAAGAGATGGGTTTGTAATAAAATCTTTCGTTTAAAATTAAAATGATCATTAATATATTTAATTGAGTTTTGTACCGGAAAAGTTCAATAAATTTTTAATTTGAACAACGAATGTATTAAATTATTGTATGGATTAAGTAATTCGTTGCAATCAAGAGTTTTCCGATTTTAATCAATTATTTTTTAAGTATCAGTGCTTTTTTAAATTTTGTTTCTAAAAAGAGAAAAAATTAGATATTACATTTTGTTATATGCGGGCACGGTAGTAATTTTAAATATATGTTAAATTAGTTTTAAAAAAGCCTTAATATATAAAGTATTTCGTCATATCTTTTTTTATTTCATTTTTTTTTTATTTAAATATTTAAGATTAAATGTGTTACGTTAGCTTAAATTAGGAATAAATTCTATGAAAATATAATACTCTCGGTGAAAAACAATGGTTTTAATCCTATTTTAATGTTTAATGATTATTTATTGTAGTGATGAAGTTTATTTATTTAGTTTCTAAATACCAATATTGTCATTTTTCTCTAATACATTTTTACCGTTGCATAAAGTCACTACCTGATACAAGATTCAAAGATTGAGGGTCAACCTAAACAGTCACGGAAATCAAGTCACTACTTTCAATGGAAAAAAAAAAAATCTCAGAAAACAATATATTTTGTTGATGAAAATATAGAATACTACAGTGGCGCCAACTTTTGAAAAATATTGGGTTGGCTCAAAAATATTGAGTGAGCTCAAAGATACTTTGGTAAAATGGTATAACCAGTTTGTTTTTGTTTGAAGAGTAGACGTCTTGTGAAAATATATATATTTTTTTTTAATACTCTTACCTAAAAATCCACATAAATGTAGAAAATATACATATATTTTAAATCCATGAAAAAATGGAAATGGGAATTTCGGCAAATTAGCCAGTTGGTTAGCAATTATTTTTGCTGCCAAATTTTATGATATCTCCCGAGGTTGGTCAAAATTTGGCACTATTGTGGTAACTTTGTCATTAATACTTTTAAACAAATACTCTTTGTTGAAGCTGATATTGATTTCTTCATAGGAAATCTACCTCTGCCTTCTTTAAGGAACAAATTTTAAAAACATCCAATTCATGTATTGCGCTCTGGAATACATGATATATCCCAATTTTCAAAGTTCTATGTTAACAGAAAATGGGTGAAAACTTGGTAACAAGATTTGACTGTCACATACAAACAAAATTGTAAGTAAAAAAAAAAAAAAATAAATAAATAAAAATAAATAAATAAAAAGCATGTATAAATGTAACCTATGGGTGTTCTCAAATCCAAAAGAACAACTTTATGACATATGTTTTAATTTATTTTTGTTCGGAAATGCTAGAAACTAGAAGAGGTGTATTTACTTTTTTTTTTTTTTTTTCAAACACAATAGATTTTTTAAAAAATATATATATGTAACTACTCAAGTAATGGTGGAAAACATCTTTGTCACACAATAAATATTGTTTACAACTCAATAAATCATTAAAAAAAAAAAAAAAAAAAAAAAAAAAAAAAAAAAAAAAAAAATGAAAAACGCAGTTTGTTTCCAAATCGCTTCCACAGTCAGGCATTCTAATTTTATATATTTCCGTTAAAATGAATTCGTAAATGTGTCAAAACTTTTTTACACTTATTGAGCGTATCAGTTAAGCACAGCAACAGCTCAAAATTTCGAATATTTGCAAGCAAAAAATCCCCCTTTTCCAAAGGTAGCTCTTAGTCTGAAGCTAAATTTTTCAACGTCTTTTTTCTCTTCATTCGGAAGTTCTGGAGGAGGAAGGATACGGATTATCATCCACCAAACCAACACCGAACACGGACGGGACAGCCGTCTTTCGACAGATCTAATGTCGCCGGTAAAAGAGATAATCTTGACACAGCTGATTTCACTCTTTCAATATTTTTTACCTGTATAATCAGGAAGATGCATCGATGACTCTGATGACATCCTTAAAGGCGGAGGAATTTAGGAATGTGGAAAATCATTGATGGACACTGAACGTGGACGCCCATCTATCGGGAAAAAAAGCCGATATCTTCAGTACTAGAGATAAACTAGCCACTGATAGTTGACTTTGTTCCACCCTAGTACATATCTGTTTCCTAGAAGATCAGGATGAGCAATTCAGTTTTTTTTTGCCTGAAAGTCCTGGAGGCAGGGAAGTTTGGGAATGCGAAATGCCATTGATCAAAACTGAACATTGAAAGTGGAGACCCTTTTTCTATTGAAAAAAAAAATCCTATGTCACCGGTATAAGAGATAATTATGCCGGTGGTAGTTGATTTCAAGCTCTCTTCCTAAAAATTTTTTTGTTCTGAAGATCAGGGTGATCCATCTATACCTGATTATCAGTTCATGTAGTCATTTAGATTTGGCGCCGGGACGCACTTTACAAATTCATTGTAACTCTTTCAAATGGCGTGGCGAGACTTGTTTTAAATTTTCTAAATAAATCAAAACTGATAACTTTCACTTTCCTAAAGTAAGGTAAACTTTTCTAGATAACATTGAGAGCAGATTACAGACCAAAGCTGACCACGTTCGTCGCCTATGGGCGTCGCGTCGTTTATAGGCTTAAACTCGAGAAAAATGGTCTAAGTTCCCAGTTTTCTTTTGTGTTTAATTCAATATGGTAGATACAAAATGTATATTTACCATCTCCTATTTTATTATTATTCTTCTAAAATAATTGTCTAGTTTTTAAAAATCCTCATCAAGTAAATTCTTTGATGAAGATGATATGATTCCAATTTTCTTGTTCATATTTACTCTCTCAGTGATGACAATGAGATATAAATCAAAACCCTGCTTTTATATTTTAATTAATTGTTTGGTCAAAAAAATGTAATTTATCAAGATTTATCAAGTTTGTTTTTCCCTTAATTTCTCTTCTCTAAAGTAAAATAAAAATAAAATAAAATAAAATAAATAAAAAGGATTACTAAATTATTCTTACGCGAAAAAAAAAGGGGGGGGTGTAATTTAAGGACAATGCACTTTGACAAGAACATAAAAACAGACTGTTTGTTTTTGTGAAAGATATTATTGTTAATATATTTAAAAATTACTAATATAATATCACACACGTAGCAGAAAATAGGGGTTTTTTAAATATATATATATATAAAATACATATATAAAAGACAGAACTAATAAAGACAGAAGTGTTTGTATGTTGTGTTTTGCGTGTGCGTGCGTGCTGTGTTCTGGAAAGATCACTGTGTGTGGAGATAGAAGATCTGGCTGAAAAATACCAATATGTATGTACTTATGTATTTCAAAGCCAATTTTTGGTTTTTTCGATCAGGTTTATTTTAATTTTTTATCTGTTTTTTCAAGTTGTTTCACGGAGATTCTTCAATCATTAGTAAAAATAATACGGTTTAAGTTTATAATCGCAAGATAATAAATTTTGTCCTCCTTAAGATAAAATTTATTCGGTCATTCGTACAGTGTTTTTTTTAATTAGCTTCGTAATATTTTATACGATTTTTAGAGTTTTTTTTTAAATCTAGTATCTTTTTCAGCCAAATGCAGAAAACGTTTTTTTTTCTGCTATTTTTTAATTTGCCCTCGGATTTTTCATGCAGTTTTATTCACACGTACAGATGTACGCTACCGAAGGCAGTGGAATTTGTAAGTCTAGGTTCCTTTAATTGGAGGTACGTTTCGGATATACTGACATATAATTCATTGATAATTCTTCGATAAAACTGATAAAGTTCCAATATTAATTATTAATTTATTAAAATGAATATTTGATTGGTAACATTTTGGTTTCCGGATTTGCGCATATGTAACTTTTGTTTATGTAACTTAAAATAAATAAATAGAAAGTTATTTGAGTTGTATTTTACAAATATATAATAGTTTTTTTTCGTCATGTTCTGAAAAAAAAAAGTACGTGATAAGGAAAACCAAACAATAATTTTTGCAGAAGCGAGGAATAAAATATTTTTATAGAAATAAACTCTTTGAAAAGGAAATTATTTGTTACATAATAAAATATAGCAAAAAAAAAAAAAAAAAAAAAAAGTAAATAAAATCATAAGACGAAATGCAAAATTTCATCTTAGTAGTAGGAAAAGGAGAGTTTAAGGACAAGCGCAGGTGGGGCTGTGGGGCCGCGCAGCATCCCTCCGGCTGTCCCTGCGGCTGTCCCTCCTGGTCCCGCCTGCGGTGCCGCCGCTCGAAATCATACTATAAGATGAAGATTAAATTTATATTTGAATTTTGAACAATCGTAGTTTTAATGAGTATTATTAATTAAGTGAAACAATTAAAATCTCATTTTTTTAACCATTTTATTTAGATTTCTTCAACTACAAGATGAGATTATCAATTTAACACAAGAAAGTTAAACGTATATTTGAATTTTGCTTGATAGACATCTTAATGAGCAGTATTAATTAAGTAAAAACAATGGAAAATATCAAGTTTTATAGAAAAAGACTGATTTCTTACTATTTTTATCAACTTAAAAGAGAAAACTTAAACGCACATTTCAGTTTTAAGTGGTTATCATCTTAATGAGTATCGTTAATTAAGTAAAAAACAATGGAAAATATCAAGTTTTATAGAAAAAGACTGATTTCTTACGATTTTTATCAACTGCAATATCAATGCATCGACTTAAAACTTAAAAGTTAAACATGCATCCTAGTTTTTCAACAGCTATAGCCTTAATGAGTATCGTTAATTAAGTAAAAAACAATGGAAAATATCAAGTTTTATAGAAAAAGACTAATTTCTTACGATTTTTATCAACTTAAGAGAGGAAACTTAAACGTACATTTCAGTTTTTCAACAGCTATAACCTTAATGAGCATTCATAATTAAGTAAACAACAATGGAAAATATCGATTTTTATAGAAAAAGACTTATTTCTTATGATTTTTATCATCTACAAGATCAATGCATCGACTTAAAACTTAAAAGTTAAACATGCATCCTAGTTTTTCAACAGCTATAGCCTTAATGAGTATCGTTAATTAAGTAAAAAACAATGGAAAATATCAAGTTTTATAGAAAAAGACTAATTTCTTACGATTTTTATCAACTTAAGAGAGGAAACTTAAACGTACATTTCAGTTTTTCAACAGCTATAACCTTAATGAGCATTCATAATTAAGTAAAAAACAATGGAAAATATCGATTTTTATAGAAAAAGACTGATTCTTACGATTTTTATCAGCTACATGATCAATATATCGACTTATAAAACTTAAAACTTAAACATACATCCTAGTTTTTTCAACAACTATAACCATAATGAGTATTGATAATTAAGTAAAAAACAATGGAAAATATCAAATTTTATAAAAAAGAATGATTTCTTACATTTTTTCAACTCAAACTTCAGAATATCAATTTGAGATAAAGAAATTTAAACGTACATTTAGGTTTTTAAGTGGTTATCGCTTTAATATCGTCTTAATGAGTTCTGTTAACTAAGCAAAAACAAGGAAAATACCGATTTTTAAAGAAGGAAATCCAATTGCATTAGCTTTTTTTACATCAAACTAATGATTTTACCAATTTTTACAGAATTTTAGATGGTTAAGCAATTTACACTACATTACAAACATTATAATTTAAAATCGCGTTCTTATAAAAGTATGACATGACCAGTTTTTTTTTTTCCTTTCTATTCATACCTCCAAATATCTCCAACTTCCCCTCTTTCGAAGGGTTGAATACAATAGCCTGACGTCACCTGTTTACTTAACTACAAGACTGCGTTATGCTTTTAGAAAAGAGTGATTCTTAACGAAAAATCATCTTAAAGAATAATATATTTTAACAGTATTACAAAGATAATTTTTGAACTTTAATAAATTATTTAATTATTTATTATTAATTATCTATTTTATTAAATTATATACTATATTTATGATACTACATTTCATACATTTAGACAGATTTTAAAACTTTTCCGTTCAATAAGTAAATATTATATACATTTTTAACTGAAACCAGGTTTTCCAACGTTAATTCATAAATACGAATTTGTATAATAAATAGTATGTATTCGTTTAAAATCATGTGAACCTTTACTAAACTATTTGAAATTTTCACCGCATAAGAGCATATATTATGTATATTTTTAGTTTTAATAGCAAAAACTTAAATTTGTATAATAAATAGTATGTGTATTCGTTTAAAATAATGTGAACCTTTACTAAACTATTTGAAATTTTCACCACATAAGAGCATATATTATGTATATTTTTAGTTTTAATAGCAAAAACTTAAATTTCCAACTTTGAAATACATTCGTTTATATATTGTTACAAGATACTAATTATATTTCTAAACTATTTTTAAAAGCTTGAATGTCATTATAAAATGTTCCTATTTATATTTTTCACGTCTTGACAACATTCGACATCTTACAACCAATAGTATACATTTCTTTTTTTTTTTTTTCTCTTTTTTACTTTTTTTTTTCTTTTTTTTTTTTTTTTTTTTTTTTTTAATTCTAGAAACTCAAAAAGTCATTTCTTACTGCTTCAAACACTTAAAACTTCTCTGAGTTATTCGACTCACAGTTTTAATCAAATTGGCATGTTTCAAATCACCTTTTTGAAATTTCCATATTATCAAACATCAAGTTATTTAAAATATAAATACTGCTTAGTGTTTAGATAATATACATAACTGATTCTACTTATCCTGTTCATATTATTAGTCAAATTAGCAATTTATTATAAAACTTATTTGTACGCATGCGCGAGTTGTCACGTGACATAAACGATTAACAGTAATATAAATTTTTGAATAGCAATGCAACATTCCTCATTTCTGCAGATAGACTTGTGTGAGAAGGTAATTCGAAAAGCAGCGCAACATTTTGCATTCCCACTGTTAGACTTGAAAGGGAAGGTGACTGGTACACAACTCTGATTAATTTTCAGATTTTAATATAAGTGAAAACAGTTTTCTTCGTTAACGAATAAAGTAAGTTTTATTATAGTATAGTTTAAGTTTTATTATGTGTATCAATAAAAATAAATTAAATGAAATAAAAAAAAAAGATTTTTTTATATATTAAGCATTTATTAAGTATATAAATATACTTATCTTATTACACAGATGTTTCAGCAAGAGGAATCAAAACAGCAGCAAATTTCCGAAATGTATGATCCGACTGATTCGTCCTTAGCACATACAAAGTTAAAGAATAATACATATGTGAGTTACTTATATGTTAAATACTAGAATTCATACACTATATATATAATTAGGTTAAATTTACATTAAAATATTTTGTCTTATATCCAATAAGAAATATTTTTATTTGTAATATTGGAGTGATGTCTAACTGTTTGCATTAATTTCCCTTACAGAATTGCTCTTTTTGTGATAAAAACTTTTCATCTAAATGGAATTTAAAAGAACATATACAGATCCACACCAATGAAAAACCATTTACTTGTGAGGACTGCAAAAAACTGTTTTCAAGAAAGCGAGAATTAAAAAAGCATATGATGATGTATGATATTCTATCACCTGTTGTATGTGAAATTTGCAAATTATCCTTTACTAGGAAATGTGCTCTAATAACTCATATGAAAACACATTCAAACAGAAAATTGTTTAAGTGTGAAAAGTGTGAGAAGATCTTCAGCTATCGTTATAGATTAAACCGGCATATGCATATTCACAATCGACCTCAATTCAGTTGTAATGAATGCAACGAAACATTTTCAAATGAAAATAAGCTAAACCGACATTTGAAAGTGCACCAAAACCTACAGTATACATGTGATCAGTGTAAACAAAACTTTAGTAATAAATTAAATTTAAATCAACATTTACGTACACACCATACTAAAAAACGTCTTGTTCCTGTTAACAGTGAAATGCCTTTGCCCATTGTAGAGTTTAAAAGAATAAAACATCAAATATCAGCTTTCGGAGTGTTTAAAACTTTAACTTTTCATCCTGAGAAAAATGAAGAAGGTTGCTTGGTTACATTCCAAACTAATTTGAAACCTGAGTTACAATACAATCTTCAAAGCGAGATAAGAGAAAAAAAGGCAATTAAATGGTTTATGATTAGCAAAATTTTGTTCGAACGCGAAAGAGGTGAAGGCGATATTGAAACAATCACATCTTATTTTAGAAGTGACTGTTATATTGATCTTGTAGAAAATAGCATTATAAATCATATTGAAGAGGGATATTCAAAAATTAACCAATCATTTGAAGAATTTAACAGTCAAGGATCAGATTGGAGACTTCGAAAAATTGAATGTTTAGAACTGAATATTTCAAAGTATAGCCTCTTATCTAGAAATTGATTTTACATCATGTAAATATGTATTCTTTTTAAGTACTGAATTAAATTATATAATTATGAAATTTATGTATTTAGGATAGTTACTTAATCTAATTACGCAAGAGTTCAATTTATCACAAGATAATCAAAAAAGGAAATTTGGAAACATGCATATTGTTGTAAGAAAAATTTTTTAGACAGCCATAGATTTTGTCACCATGATTTTATAATTGATAGGAATGTATATTACTAACAGTGTATTGCATAAATAGCAGTAATAAATAAATAAAAAAAATAAACATAGTCTTGTGTTAATCCTTTTATATTATTAATCAAATTATGTTTCGTCCTACATTTCAACGCTTTCTGAATTATCATCCATCAAGTTGCTTAAAATATAAATATTATCTATACAGTTTTAATGATACATAGTATACACAACTAATCTTTAGTTAGTCCATCCATAGTATTAATCAGATTATATGTTTCCTCTTGCACTTCTGTTTACAGTTTTAATGACACATAGTATACATGACTAATATTTAGTTGACCCTTCCACAGTATTTTATCATTTCATAACATTTCATTGAATTTTAACATTTCATATTTCAAATAACCTATTTTCGAAACCAAACTATGTGAATTTTACCACAATGTTTATCATCATATACTTTTTCTAAAAATTATCAGATATGTACTCCTCAGAGAATTTCTATCATTAGAATAAATGAAAAAATTAATTTATATTAAACGTACACGAAATTTGATTGCAACATACGTGTATTTAATAAAAAATAAATAAGCAATTATTTATACATTAAACCTTTACTAAATATATATTTCTTGCATTATACAGATGTTTCAACAAGATGAACCAAAACAGCAGCAAACTTCAGAAATTAATGATCTGAATGATTCATTCCTAGCACATGTAGCGTTAATGAATAATACATATGTAAGTACTTATATGAAAAATACTAAAATTCGTATATGAATTGTAATTAGAGTAAATGTAAAATGATTTGTCTTACTACCTACACTTTAACAAGTTCTTTTTTACCTATATTGTTGAAGAGAATCCTAATTGTTTCCATTTATTTCTATTACAGATGTGCTCTATTTGCTACAAACACTTCTTAAGTAAATGGAATTTAACAGAACATACAAAAATCCATACAGGTGAAAAACCTTACACTTGGGAAGATTACCAAATGCTGTTTTCAAGAAGACGTGAGTCAAAAATGCGCACATCATCATATAAAGCATCGTCAGTTATATGTAAACTTAGTGAAGATATTCAAAAATTAGTCAGACGTTTGAAGAATTTAGACATAAAGGAAGATATTTAGACTATATATCCATCATATTTTCATAACACTTACCACAATATCTCAAACTTAAAATTTGGAAGACACACACACTGCTGAAAAGTAATTTTGTTACCCGTGATTCTTCTAACCAGCATGAATGTATAGATATTATTTTGCAATGTATTATTTAAATGCTCACAATAAATATTCTTTTATATGCATATATCGTTGTGTTTATTTTTTTAAAACCTATTACATTAATAAAATAGGTTACACACACATACATACACATAACATTTTAAGTGAAACAACACTCTCACAACTTAAAAAATGCATAAGAACATACAAAATAAGCAGATGTATGAAAAAATATGCAAGTTTACCAAATAATTTCACTGTTTTCTAGAAATACCAACAAAAAATATTTACAATATAAAAAAAATTACAAAAGTGAAAAGAAAAAACACAAATGTAAAACAAAAAAATCACAAAGTGAAAAACTCACAACAAAGTTTTTGAAAAAAAAAAATTTACAACAAAAATTTTTTTACAAAAACCAAAACTTCAAAAAATATTTTTCCAAAAAATTTTTTTTTCAAAAACATTTTTTACAAAAAATTTTTTTTTTCAAAATAAGTTTTTACAAAAGTAAAAAATAAAAAATCACAACGTTAAAAAAATGAAAAATTTTAGTTAAAAAAAGTGTAAAAAAAATTGCAAAAAAAGTTGCAAAAATTTCAAAAAAAGTTATGAAAAAAGTATCAAAAATTTTGTTCTTTTTAATACAGTATGCAATGGCGAAACCATTGTATTTGCTATTAAAAAGAACAAAATTTTTGATACTTTTTTCATAACTTTTTTTGAAATTTTTGCAACTTTTTTTGCAATTTTTTTTACACTTTTTTTAACTAAAATTTTTCATTTTTTTAACGTTGTGATTTTTTATTTTTTACTTTTGTAAAAACTTATTTTGAAAAAAAAAATTTTTTTGTAAAAAATGTTTTTGAAAAAAAATTTTTTGGAAAAATATTTTTTGAAGTTTTGGTTTTTGTAAAAAAATTTTTGTTGTAAATTTTTTTTTTCAAAAACTTTGTTGTGAGTTTTTCACTTTGTGATTTTTTTGTTTTACATTTGTGTTTTTTCTTTTCACTTTTGTAATTTTTTTTATATTGTAAATATTTTTTGTTGGTATTTCTAGAAAACAGTGAAATTATTTGGTAAACTTGCATATTTTTTCATACATCTGCTTATTTTGTATGTTCTTATGCATTTTTTAAGTTGTGAGAGTGTTGTTTCACTTAAAATGTTATGTGTATGTATGTGTGTGTAACCTATTTTATTAATGTAATAGGTTTTAAAAAAATAAACACAACGATATATGCATATAAAAGAATATTTATTGTGAGCATTTAAATAATACATTGCAAAATAATATCTATACATTCATGCTGGTTAGAAGAATCACGGGTAACAAAATTACTTTTCAGCAGTGTGTGTGTCTTCCAAATTTTAAGTTTGAGATATTGTGGTAAGTGTTATGAAAATATGATGGATATATAGTCTAAATATCTTCCTTTATGTCTAAATTCTTCAAACGTCTGACTAATTTTTGAATATCTTCACTAAGTTTACATATAACTGACGATGCTTTATATGATGATGTGCGCATTTTTGACTCACGTCTTCTTGAAAACAGCATTTGGTAATCTTCCCAAGTGTAAGGTTTTTCACCTGTATGGATTTTTGTATGTTCTGTTAAATTCCATTTACTTAAGAAGTGTTTGTAGCAAATAGAGCACATCTGTAATAGAAATAAATGGAAACAATTAGGATTCTCTTCAACAATATAGGTAAAAAAGAACTTGTTAAAGTGTAGGTAGTAAGACAAATCATTTTACATTTACTCTAATTACAATTCATATACGAATTTTAGTATTTTTCATATAAGTACTTACATATGTATTATTCATTAACGCTACATGTGCTAGGAATGAATCATTCAGATCATTAATTTCTGAAGTTTGCTGCTGTTTTGGTTCATCTTGTTGAAACATCTGTATAATGCAAGAAATATATATTTAGTAAAGGTTTAATGTATAAATAATTGCTTATTTATTTTTTATTAAATACACGTATATTGCAATCAAATTTCGTGTACGTTTAATATAAATTAATTTTTTCATTTATTCTAATGATAGAAATTCTCTGAGGAGTACATATCTGATAATTTTTAGAAAAAGTATATGATGATAAACATTGTGGTAAAATTCACATAGTTTGGTTTCGAAAATAGGTTATTTGAAATATGAAATGTTAAAATTCAATGAAATGTTATGAAATGATAAAATACTGTGGAAGGGTCAACTAAATATTAGTCATGTATACTATGTGTCATTAAAACTGTAAACAGAAGTGCAAGAGGAAACATATAATCTGATTAATACTATGGATGGACTAACTAAAGATTAGTTGTGTATACTATGTATCATTAAAACTGTATAGATAATATTTATATTTTAAGCAACTTGATGGATGATAATTCAGAAAGCGTTGAAATGTAGGACGAAACATAATTTGATTAATAATATAAAAGGATTAACACAAGACTATGTTTATTTTTTTTATTTATTTATTACTGCTATTTATGCAATACACTGTTAGTAATATACATTCCTATCAATTATAAAATCATGGTGACAAAATCTATGGCTGTCTAAAAAATTTTTCTTACAACAATATGCATGTTTCCAAATTTCCTTTTTTGATTATCTTGTGATAAATTGAACTCTTGCGTAATTAGATTAAGTAACTATCCTAAATACATAAATTTCATAATTATATAATTTAATTCAGTACTTAAAAAGAATACATATTTACATGATGTAAAATCAATTTCTAGATAAGAGGCTATACTTTGAAATATTCAGTTCTAAACATTCAATTTTTTGAAGTCTCCAATCTGATCCTTGACTGTTAAATTCTTCAAATGATTGGTTAATTTTTGAATATCCCTCTTCAATATGATTTATAATGCTATTTTCTACAAGATCAATATAACAGTCACTTCTAAAATAAGATGTGATTGTTTCAATATCGCCTTCACCTCTTTCGCGTTCGAACAAAATTTTGCTAATCATAAACCATTTAATTGCCTTTTTTTCTCTTATCTCGCTTTGAAGATTGTATTGTAACTCAGGTTTCAAATTAGTTTGGAATGTAACCAAGCAACCTTCTTCATTTTTCTCAGGATGAAAAGTTAAAGTTTTAAACACTCCGAAAGCTGATATTTGATGTTTTATTCTTTTAAACTCTACAATGGGCAAAGGCATTTCACTGTTAACAGGAACAAGACGTTTTTTAGTATGGTGTATACGTAAATGTTGATTTAAATTTAATTTATTACTAAAGTTTTGTTTACACTGATCACATGTATACTGTAGGTTTTGGTGCACTTTCAAATGTCGGTTTAGCTTATTTTCATTTGAAAATGTTTCGTTGCATTCATTACAACTGAATTGAGGTCGATTGTGAATATGCATATGCCGGTTTAATCTATAACGATAGCTGAAGATCTTCTCACACTTTTCACACTTAAACAATTTTCTGTTTGAATGTGTTTTCATATGAGTTATTAGAGCACATTTCCTAGTAAAGGATAATTTGCAAATTTCACATACAACAGGTGATAGAATATCATACATCATCATATGCTTTTTTAATTCTCGCTTTCTTGAAAACAGTTTTTTGCAGTCCTCACAAGTAAATGGTTTTTCATTGGTGTGGATCTGTATATGTTCTTTTAAATTCCATTTAGATGAAAAGTTTTTATCACAAAAAGAGCAATTCTGTAAGGGAAATTAATGCAAACAGTTAGACATCACTCCAATATTACAAATAAAAATATTTCTTATTGGATATAAGACAAAATATTTTAATGTAAATTTAACCTAATTATATATATAGTGTATGAATTCTAGTATTTAACATATAAGTAACTCACATATGTATTATTCTTTAACTTTGTATGTGCTAAGGACGAATCAGTCGGATCATACATTTCGGAAATTTGCTGCTGTTTTGATTCCTCTTGCTGAAACATCTGTGTAATAAGATAAGTATATTTATATACTTAATAAATGCTTAATATATAAAAAAATCTTTTTTTTTTATTTCATTTAATTTATTTTTATTGATACACATAATAAAACTTAAACTATACTATAATAAAACTTACTTTATTCGTTAACGAAGAAAACTGTTTTCACTTATATTAAAATCTGAAAATTAATCAGAGTTGTGTACCAGTCACCTTCCCTTTCAAGTCTAACAGTGGGAATGCAAAATGTTGCGCTGCTTTTCGAATTACCTTCTCACACAAGTCTATCTGCAGAAATGAGGAATGTTGCATTGCTATTCAAAAATTTATATTACTGTTAATCGTTTATGTCACGTGACAACTCGCGCATGCGTACAAATAAGTTTTATAATAAATTGCTAATTTGACTAATAATATGAACAGGATAAGTAGAATCAGTTATGTATATTATCTAAACACTAAGCAGTATTTATATTTTAAATAACTTGATGTTTGATAATATGGAAATTTCAAAAAGGTGATTTGAAACATGCCAATTTGATTAAAACTGTGAGTCGAATAACTCAGAGAAGTTTTAAGTGTTTGAAGCAGTAAGAAATGACTTTTTGAGTTTCTAGAATTAAAAAAAAAAAAAAAAAAAAAAAAAAAGAAAAAAAAAAGTAAAAAAGAGAGAAAAAAAAAAAAAAAGAAATGTATACTATTGGTTGTAAGATGTCGAATGTTGTCAAGACGTGAAAAATATAAATAGGAACATTTTATAATGACATTCAAGCTTTTAAAAATAGTTTAGAAATATAATTAGTATCTTGTAACAATATATAAACGAATGTATTTCAAAGTTGGAAATTTAAGTTTTTGCTATTAAAACTAAAAATATACATAATATATGCTCTTATGTGGTGAAAATTTCAAATAGTTTAGTAAAGGTTCACATTATTTTAAACGAATACACATACTATTTATTATACAAATTTAAGTTTTTGCTATTAAAACTAAAAATATACATAATATATGCTCTTATGCGGTGAAAATTTCAAATAGTTTAGTAAAGGTTCACATGATTTTAAACGAATACATACTATTTATTATACAAATTCGTATTTATGAATTAACGTTGGAAAACCTGGTTTCAGTTAAAAATGTATATAATATTTACTTATTGAACGGAAAAGTTTTAAAATCTGTCTAAATGTATGAAATGTAGTATCATAAATATAGTATATAATTTAATAAAATAGATAATTAATAATAAATAATTAAATAATTTATTAAAGTTCAAAAATTATCTTTGTAATACTGTTAAAATATATTATTCTTTAAGATGATTTTTCGTTAAGAATCACTCTTTTCTAAAAGCATAACGCAGTCTTGTAGTTAAGTAAACAGGTGACGTCAGGCTATTGTATTCAACCCTTCGAAAGAGGGGAAGTTGGAGATATTTGGAGGTATGAATAGAAAGGAAAAAAAAAAAACTGGTCATGTCATACTTTTATAAGAACGCGATTTTAAATTATAATGTTTGTAATGTAGTGTAAATTGCTTAACCATCTAAAATTCTGTAAAAAATGGTAAAATCATTAGTTTGATGTAAAAAAAGCTAATGCAATTGGATTTCCTTCTTTAAAAATCGGTATTTTCCTTGTTTTTGCTTAGTTAACAGAACTCATTAAGACGATATTAAAGCGATAACCACTTAAAAACCTAAATGTACGTTTAAATTTCTTTATCTCAAATTGATATTCTGAAGTTTGAGTTGAAAAAATGTAAGAAATCATTCTTTTTTATAAAATTTGATATTTTCCATTGTTTTTTACTTAATTATCAATACTCATTATGGTTATAGTTGTTGAAAAAACTAGGATGTATGTTTAAGTTTTAAGTTTTATAAGTCGATATATTGATCATGTAGCTGATAAAAATCGTAAGAATCAGTCTTTTTCTATAAAAATCGATATTTTCCATTGTTTTTTACTTAATTATGAATGCTCATTAAGGTTATAGCTGTTGAAAAACTGAAATGTACGTTTAAGTTTCCTCTCTTAAGTTGATAAAAATCGTAAGAAATTAGTCTTTTTCTATAAAACTTGATATTTTCCATTGTTTTTTACTTAATTAACGATACTCATTAAGATGATAACCACTTAAAACTGAAATGTGCGTTTAAGTTTTCTCTTTTAAGTTGATAAAAATAGTAAGAAATCAGTCTTTTTCTATAAAACTTGATATTTTCCATTGTTTTTACTTAATTAATACTGCTCATTAAGATGTCTATCAAGCAAAATTCAAATATACGTTTAACTTTCTTGTGTTAAATTGATAATCTCATCTTGTAGTTGAAGAAATCTAAATAAAATGGTTAAAAAAATGAGATTTTAATTGTTTCACTTAATTAATAATACTCATTAAAACTACGATTGTTCAAAATTCAAATATAAATTTAATCTTCATCTTATAGTATGATTTCGAGCGGCGGCACCGCAGGCGGGACCAGGAGGGACAGCCGCAGGGACAGCCGGAGGGATGCTGCGCGGCCCCACAGCCCCACCTGCGCTTGTCCTTAAACTCTCCTTTTCCTACTACTCATCTTAATTCATTTACAAAACACACAATATAAACGTTTAATTGCTGCTCCATTCATTTAAATACGTCACTTCATTTGAAATGAGAGTCTATATAAAATATTAGGGTAGCTGAGAGTAGAAGTAATAGGGCCTCAGATAGAACTTATGTAAAGAAATTTAGAAGGAATGTATTAGAATGTATAGAACAGACATTAATGATAATAATAATAAATTAATATTTTAACCTTTAATATTTAAATCTTTTTTTTTTTTTTTTTTTTTTGTCATTATTAAAAAGTTTACATTGTGTATTTTTTTCCCTTTTTTTTTTAAATTTTCTAAATTTGTAATGTTTTTATATTACAGAAATTTTACATAGTTCATTCAAAAATTATTTTTGATAAACCAAAATACGAATAAATTCCGTTCGGATAATCGGGGATGCAATATACATAATTTATTATGCAAATCTTAAAATAATAATCATAACGAAATGGCTTCTGTTCTTTGTGAAACATGCTGCATAAACATCCGTCTTTTGACACTTGATATACAACAATCATAACAAATAAAAGGGGCGCTAGATAATTCTTTCTTCGTTTACAGTGTAAAATTATCAATGAACTTTGGAAAGATTTCTAGCAACTTAGGCTGTCATGTACTTTCAATTTAACTGCGATTGTTCTTCCAGAAATAAAATACACCATAAAAATATCCTTGGATTTCAACCCTTCTTTTTTACATAGCAACAGCATTTTTAGGCATGTTGCCATGCATTCTATATTATAAAAGAATATATAAATTAGGGTTTCAAATAAAATGTTATAACGGTGATTCTCAAACTTTTTTCACCATGGCTTTTGTTTTACTTTACAATAAATTTTCTTCTCATAACATGTTAGATACATTTTTTTAAAATAATATCTGTGACTTTTTTCAATATATTTATTATTATTATTGTTGTTGTTATCGTTGCTGTTACTATTATTAAATAATATGCTTTAATGTACAATTGTGTCATACACTTTCAATTTTCTTGTAATTTTTCTCTAACTGTAGCCAATTAACTGTTTCAAAAGCAGTGAATTTTAAAAGAGAAAGAAAATTTTAAAATAATAAATTCATTAATATAATTTAAAAACCGTAATTGGAGAAAATTACGTCATGTATTAAAATGGTCAAGTAATAACACGACACATTTATTTCACATTTTTAGATGGTCTTTTAAACTATTGCTGCCAATTCTAAGGCAGAGAAATAAAAGTATTTCCTTTCTAGCAACAAAAATATTTTCAAGTGAATATTAAAAAGAAAATTAATAATAAATTCATTAATATGCGTTAAAAGCAGTAAGTGTGAGAAATTACGCCCTATTTGAAATGACCAAATAATAATATTGCAAAACAGTTTAAATTTGAAAGTATATATTTGCACGAAACATTTATTCCATAGTTTTAGATGATCTTTTTAACTATTGTTGTGAATTTTAAGGCAGCACAAATAATGTTCCCTTTCTAACAACAAATGTATTTTCATGTGAATATCCAAAAGAGGAAGAAAACTATGGTTAAAATTGCGCCAGATTTTAAACGGTACATTTAAAATGCCTTATTTATAACAATTTTCTTATAGTTTTGTTAAAAAAATACCGGGAGACAAAGATTGTGTTTATTTAATTAATTTTACATTAGCTTACTTTCGAATGTTTAACTTATCTTAGTGAATGAAAAAAGAAAACAGCCATTGCCTTTCTTAAGAGCGGCTGATTTTGCTTTAAAATTCTCCAATCGAAAGGGAAATGAATGGGAATTAGTTACAGGGCGATGGCCACATTTTTTTAAAATTATTATTTAATCTTCCCTAATCTTTTAAAAACCTATCAAATTAGCGGGTTTGTCTGCGGTTTCTGAATAGGATTTGGCGAGCATAGCTCTTAGAGGATAGAGTCCCATAGTTATAGAGTAACACACAATTCTTTTTTAAAATGAAATGTTATAATAGTGATAAGCGATTTTAGCTCTCTTTTTTACTTTAAAATATGAGTATACCCATCGAATTTTCTATCCACTTTCCATATTAACTTTTTAAAAATCATATCTCATTTGTCTTTCTTCGTTTGTCTTAAATATGTTCTATGAATGAAAAAAAAAATTTAGCATGCATTATATGCAGTGTAACTTCAACTGTTTGTACATCATAAAAGGAGAAAATTTTTTTTGAAAGAAAATCATATTTTATTCAGTTTATATTACATTTGATTTGTAATCACATCATAAAGGCATCTTTTTTTAATTTTTCTGTTATAGGTAAGAAAAGAATTTCGATCATGTGGAAAATGATAGAACCAACGATCAGTGGACTGCGAGGGAAAAAGTCAAAGAGATTGTTAATTCAAAACATTAAAAAAGTTTCTCATCTGCAGATTTTATGTACCAGCAGGTGAGAGTCAACAGCAAATTATGTATTGTGAAATAAAAATTTTAAAGTATTTATTAACCTTAGCCACTTATAGTTTATGCTATATTTCATTTGTATTACATCATAATGAATTTTTCATTTTTAATTTTCTTGTTGTAGGAAGGAAAATAATTCCGATCATATGGAAAATGATAAAGCCAAAAATCCTTAAAATGGGAGGGAAAAAAATCAAAGAGATTGATAATTAAAAACATTAAAAAAGTTTCTTATCTGGAGATTTAACATCAGCGGTGGGAGGGAAAAACGACAAATAATGCATTCTGAAATAAAAATTTAAAAGTATTTATCAACCTTAGCCATTTAGTAAAATTTTCTTAAAAGTTGCTTTATTATTATTAATAATAAAATCATTATTAGACAAAAAGGACAAATTATGTACTTTAAAATAAAATTCAAAGCTTTTATTAATCCCTGCAACTTAATTAAAATGTACTAGAAAAAAAAATTCATCATAATTTTTATTAGAAATAAAAGCGGCAATTTATATTTTTAAAATGAAGATTTAAAAATGAATAATAATCTTCGTAAATTAGTTAAAACTTGTTAAAAAAGGAACTTGAACATAATATTGTTGTTGTCATTATTATTATTATTATTATTATTATTATTATTACGCGTGTCAAAAGGGAGAAATTATATATTTTAAAAGGGAAATTCAAAAATATTTATTAGATTCTAATCTTGGCCACTTAGGTAAAATTTCATAATAAGACACTTTATTATTTATAAAAATAACATTATTATTAGAGACAAAAAAGTCAAATTGTATATTTTAAAATGAACTTATTCGTCTTAATTTGAATAAAATTAGCTAATAAGGCGTTTCATCATCATCATCATCATCATCGTTGTCGTCGTCATTATTATTATTATTATTATTATTATTATTATTATTATTATTATTATTATTATTGTTGTTGTTGTTGTTGTTGTTGTTATTGTTATTTTATTATAAAAGAACGGACCAAATTATGTATTTTAAAATGGAAATTTATAAGCATTTATTAATTTTCGCAACTTAACTAAACTTTGCTAATAATAAATAAATTAGCTAAGAATTTCATCATTACGTATTATTATTGACAAAAGGCACAAAATATTCAGTTTAAAATGAAAATTTAAGTATTTATTAATCTTAATCAATTAAATAAAATTCGCTCATAAGGTAGTTTACTATTTTTTTTATTTTGTTTTAGAAAAATGGACCAAATTATGTATTTTAAAATGGAAATTCATAAGTATTTATTAATTATCGTAACTTAACTAAAATTTGTAATAAGAAAATAAATTTACTAAGAATTTCATTATTACGTATTATTATTGACAAAAGGCACAAAATATTTAGTTTAAAATGAAAATTTAAGTATTTATTAATCTTAGTTAATTAAATAAAATTTGCTAATAGGTAGTTCATTATTATTTTTATTATTAAAGGGTGAAGGCACACATGTTACATTTTAAAACAGTATTTATTATTCTTAACCACTACAAATGTAAAATTTTAAAATGAATAAAAATATTTTAAGAAATATCTTAGCCATTTAAGTAAAATTTATTCATAAAGCAATTAATTATTATTGTTAATATTATTATCACTATTATTCTGGTTAAATTTTACATTAATAAAATTTCCCGGAAAGGCCTTTATTATAACTATTATTTTTATAAACAAACGTCTATTCGTATATAAGTAAATTCATTTTATTCGAGTGTTATTATTTTTTACTAGAAAATGTTTTAAAATTTTATATAAAAATCACTTGAATACATAAAACTAAATTAATATTTGCTTAAATGGTAAAGTACTTCTAAAAAGAACAAAAATAAATTCCTTTAATATTTCATATTAGACATGCTTCATTGCTCAGCAATATTACCAATAATTATCACGATACAAACATTTTCACAAAAAAATGTAACTAGTAAACTAGACCAGTGAAAAAATTCCCGTAAAGCATGGTGACCTCACTGCAACGTCGTTGTGAAGTCACATTGTGACTTTGTGACCGATTGTCGATGTGACGTCACGTGACGTCGATGTGAAGTCACAGTGACTAAAATGTGAAGTCGCTATGACCGTTTTAAAGCTCTTTTGTGACGTTTCACAAAGTGGTCACAATGTGACAAATTTGTGAAAAATGTGTCATTTGTGACTAATTTGACATTAACATTGTGACGAAACTGTGACAAAAGCGACGATATTTAAATTGTTGGAAACATGTTTTTTAAAGTAAATAACATGTTTTGAAGGATATTTATAAATTTCTAAAGATTTTTAAGAAAGTCACATCTCAGTCACAATGTGATGTCACTGAGTGGTGGCATTTTGGTCACAGATGTGATGTGACCAAAGTCACTCACAGTGACGTCACTGTGACGTCACTGTGACCATGCATGCTATTAAGGTTTGTATCATAATAATTATTAAGAGTGTTGCCACCTGAGCAATGAAACATGCCTAATATGAAAGAATAAAGACATTTATTTATTTATTTGCCTTTTAAAAAAGTATCTTATCATTTTAAGGAAATATTAATTTAGTTTAAAAAATTTTCATTTATTTAGAATATATCTTATAATAAAGGAAGATTACCTCGGAGCCACTTTAATATTCACCCATCATGGATATGCATAATATAAACTATAAAAATAAAACATGTGTAATTTTTTTATAAAATGCATTGCAATTCCAAAACAAAATTTAAACATATATTTAAATATTTTTAATACATAGTAATACTGCATTACTAAATTACAGATAATGCAGTAGTTTTTCTATGATTACACTCTAAGTACACACCAAATGTCAAATCTCTATCTCAAATTGTTAGAAAAATAAAGCCTTAACAGACACATAGACGGATAGAAGGCAAAATTAATATATATGTTCTATGTCATCTTCAGTGTCTAAAATATGTAAATCCATCATTTTTTTTTCTTTCGTGATTTTTTAAAACGATTGCAAGATTTATCCTACACTACGTATGACAGGTAAGTAAAATGTATGTAAATCAAATTTTCTGTCTATAAAAATTTAAATAAAATTGAATGTCTCTCTCTAAACACTCTCTAAACAGATAAATAAAATAAAATTATTTTATCACATCAAAACTTATTAAAAATAAATTACATAGTGTTCAACTTAAAAATTCATTTGAAAGATACTTGATGGAGAGAATTTTATTTCAATATTTCTGTTTGCGATATTCATAGTCTTCAATGTTCTCACTAGATGGCATTATATTTCAATATTTGTTCAAGTGAAAACATCAAAAATGAAATATATTGAGGATAATTCTTAGTTATATAGCAAAACACGTGTCTTTATGCAAATTTAAGTCGATACACATCTAAACAAAACGAAAGAGGAAACTTTTAAATACATAAACTGTGGTTTTTCCAATTTTCTATTTTCGCTTTTTAATTTTTATTTAACTTTTATCTTAAGAAGCTTTGTTTGTAATTCGGTTCAACCAGTTTTTATGAAATGTTTGTAGGATTATTGTCGCTCTTAGGAAATATTGTTTGTGTAATTTATACAGCAATTGCTCGCAACTCGTTTTCTTTTTTTTCCTCCCTATTTATATAAAACATAATTTGTTTTATAAAACAAACTGAGTTAGTTTAACAAACTTAATATTTTCTTGTTTTTTATTTATTTATTTATTATGGCTTTTATTTCTTTGTAATTTTAAGAGAAGAGAAGGGGGGGCTTTGCTCAGGGCCCGATTAAGGTTGTTGGGGACCCAAAGCCTAGCCCGTTTTCGCGGCCCCCTCACATCAAAATAGTAACTTGATTTCTTTTTTTCTTTTTTTTTTCTCTTGGGTGCATTTAAAACATGATCATTAGGTTATCACATGAATGCCAAAAATGAATTTAACAAACTTAATATTTTCTGGGGTTTTTTATTTTTATGGCTTTTATTTCTTTGTATTTTTAAGAGAAGAGAAAGGGGACTTTACTCAGGGCCCAATTAAGGTTGTTGGGGGCCCAAAGCCTATCCCATTTTTGGGTCCCCCTCACATCAAAATAGTAACTTGATTTTTTTTTCCTTGGGTGCATTTAAAACATGATCATTAGATTATCACATGATTGCCAAAAATGAAACCAAAACAGTTTTTCTTTTTGAGAAAATAACTGAAGTAAACTGCAATTTAAAGATTTTTTTCTCCAAATTATTTTATTAAATTTGGGACCCTCTCATCAATGGGCCCAAGGCCATGGCCTAGTTCGCCTGTGCGGTAATCAGGCCCTGACTTTACTTCCCTGACAAAGAAACTCTTCTTCTTTTCTTTTTTCCTTTTTCTTTTCTTTCCTTATTTATTTATTTATTTATTAATTTATTTTACACCTTTTTAAAACTCAATTTGTTTTTTATAATCGATTTTCAAATCATTTTTTGAGATGATAAACTAAAAAAAATCATGTTCAAAAGTGAATTTTTCCTGGCAATATAACATTTTTAGAATATTAAAACTTAATCGTAAATTAATTCATCAATTTTAAAATATTTTTTCGTTTATCCGACCCTTTTTTACGTAAAGCTTTTCTCTACTCCAAAAGGGCAACTTTATGAACCAAGTTTTAATTTATTTTTATTCGAAAATACATTAGCAGGCATTGTTGTTCAGAAACTAGCTGATAACTTCTTTTTCATTTTTCTTGCATACGCAATAGATCTTTCAAAAGATTGTGTAAAGATGGGCGTTTTGAACCGAATTTCCCCGCGAAAAAATAACTACTCAAACTTGGGTTTAAAAAAAAAAAAAAAAAAAAAAAAAAAAAAAAAATGTTTTTCACGTCATTAAAATTGCTTATAACTCAATAAATAATATATATATTTTTTAAAAAATGGAAAACACAGTTTGATTTCGAACCACTTCATAGTTAGCCTTTTCTGTTTTATATTTTCCGTTAAAGCTGTTCTGAAATCAAGTAGGGCAACTTTATAACATAAGTTTTAATTTACTTATTTTTGAAAATGCATGAAACTAGCAGGTGTTGTTGTTCAGAAACTATCTAATCGCACTCATATTCCTATGATTTTTTTTCTGTTTGGCACGCAACAGATTTTTCAGATAATAGCATCAAAGTGGGTGTTTTGAACCGAATTTCCTCGCGAAATAAGAATAATCACTCAAGAAAGAGTAAAAAACGTGTTTGCCACGTGATCAAGATCGCTTATAACTCAATGGGTAATTTATTTATGAAAAAATGGGAAACACAGTTTGATTCCAAATCGCTTCCATAGTTAAGCCTTCCAATTTTGTATATTTCCGTTAAAAACGAATTTGTAAATGTGTCAAAATTTTTTGCGCTTCTTTTGTAGACCAGCTGAGAACAGTCTTTAAATGATTTTCATTTTAGTAATAGTTTTTCTTCAATTCATTAGAATTTTTCATTTAGAATTTTTAGTTTTTGCTCTCTGTTCTTTATCGATACGTGATGATAAAAAGTTTAATAATAATAATAATAATAATAATAATAATAATAATAATAATAATAATAATAATAATAATAATAATAATAATAATTTAAAAAAAAAGAAAAAAACGAAACATCAATTCAGAATACATATCTAGTTAAAACTTTTCATTTGCAGATCATATGAACTATTGCTTTCACGTTTCCAATTGCGAACTAAAAGTTATTGAAGATGTTTGTGACGAATTGATGCAAAATTTAGATTGAAATTGCGTCATAGAACACGATAAAATCTCGAAAATTAATTCATTTGTATCAATTGTTGGATTATATTTAGCGAAATGTTATTTACAAAAGTTTGAAGTGCATGAATATTTATAAAGTGGTACTATAACAACTTACACACATTGAAATGTGTTTATTTAAGTAGTATCAAAATTCTCAAAAATTGGAAAAAATGACAAAAAAGTAAAAAATAAAATAAAATAAATAAATAAATAAATAATTTTCATTAACTTTTAAAAAATGTATTTGATGTTAAGACACAATTTTTATTGGGAAAAAAGATATAAGTATTTTTTTTAATTCCATGTATTTAAAGAATTGTAAGATGCAGAATTGGCATTTACAGGGAGCTCCAAATTGTCAGAGATTTGATGAGCAGAAAATCAGCATAACAGATTACGTGCAGGTTTATAAAATAAATTTTGCAAATATAATGAAAATTTTAGTGTTTAGATATACCTCACATTGTTACTAACTACGTTGAACCTAAATAACTTTGTATTTAAAGCATTTTTATATTTTAAATATAAAGTTGTATTTATCTAAATCAAAATTTAGAAATTTTCTAAGGTGTAATGATCTAAAAATATAGTTTTGAACAATAAAAATGAAATTTTAGGTTCAGTTTACATAAACTAACATGAAACATGTGATTTGAAAATTTCATGAAAAAATATTCAGAAGTTTTTGACAGATCGTGTGCTATGTTTAAAAATGCCATTTGGAAAAAACGACTTCAAAATTTAGGAAACGCCGCGTCGTTTTAGCTATAGAACAGGCATAATTCTTAACTCCATATCTTCTATTTTAATGAAAATTTCAATGAAACAATTAAGTCGAAATGTTCAAAAAAGATAGGAGTATAACACCTAAAAAAATTAAATTTTTAGACGATTTTAAGAGTGTCTTCGCGTTTTACAACGATTTTTAGGTAGCTTTCATTACAAAAAGTAAAAAGCTACCTATTGCAGCCGTCCGGAGGAAAGCACTTCCGGAAAATTTTGGTATATTTTCACCGATCATGACCCCCAGACCCCAAAACCACCCTCCGTTCAAATGTTGACATATATATATATATATATATATATATATATATATATATATATATAACCATATATATATATATATATATATATATATATATATATATATATATATATATATATATATATATATATATATATATATATATATATATATATATATAACCATATATATATATATCTGATTTTTGTCATGCGATAACTAACGTATTTATGAACCGATTTGAATGAAACTTGGTATGTACATAGTACATACAAATGTCTAGACCGAGTTCGTTGGTCAGCATCATCCGCCATTTTGTTTAAAAATGGCGGCCATTTTAAATTTTTAAAAAAATTTTAAATTTAAAATTAAATGCGAAAAAATTAAAAGTTGAAAAATATTTTCCTTTTACGTGTTAGAACTTAAAACAAAGATTCCAGAACACTTTTTATTTTGTCTATATCTTAAAAAATGATTGAGTTATAGCATTTTGAATTTTTCTTATGGGTGACATTTTGAAACGATCTGATTTTTGTCACGTGATAACACGCGTATTTATGAACCGATTTCAATGAAACTTGGTATGTACATAGTATATACAAATGTCTCGACCGAGTTCGTTGGCCAGCATCATCCGCCATTTTGTTTCAAAATGGTGGCCATTTTAAATTTTTTAAAAATTTTAAAATTTAAAATTAAATGCGAAAAAAATTACAATTTGAAAAATATTTTTCTTTTACGTGTTAGAACTCAAAACAACGATTCCAGAACACTTTTTATTTTGTCTATATCTTACAAAATGATTGAGTTATAGCACTTTGAATTTTTCTTATGTCTGACATTTTGAAGCGATCTGATTTTTGTCACGTGATAACACGCGTGTTTATGAACCGATTTCAATGAAACTTGGTATGTACATAGTACATACAAATGTCTCGACCGAGTTCGTTGGCCAGCATCATCTACCATTTTGTTTCAAAATTGTGGCCATTTTAATTTTTTTAAAAAATTTAAAATTTAAAATTAAATGGAAAAAAATTAAAAATTGAAAAATATTTTTCTTTTACGTGTTAGAACTTAAAACAACAATTCCAGAACACTTTTTATTTTGTCTATATCTTAAAAAATGACTGAGTTATAGCACTTTGAATTTTGCTTATGGCTGACATTTTGAAACGGTCTGATCTGAACGATCCACAATGTTGCTTTAAAATGGCATACATTTTATGATATCGTGGAATTTGGTGACTCTCTAAATCGCTTAAAATAAAACCAGGTTGAATAGAAGATGACTAATTTTTAAAAATTCCTATTAATATTCAGTCTTGACAAAAACTAGTTTCAATCTTATAAATCACTAATTTTATAAGATTATTTCCACTAATTTGAGCTTAGTATTTTTGAACAATGTAACTTACCTTAAAATAAATAAATAAATATATAAGTATATGAAAGCTACCTCTTCCTCCCGGCATTGCCGGAAGGACTTTTTTTCTTGCATTTATAAAAGAAATTCGCTTTTAAAATTCTAGCCTGATACAGTAAATTTTGCCCTCTGCAATGTTGTAATTCTTAAACATTTTCATTCGATTTTTTGCGTTTTCCGTGTTTGGCTGAGATTATTTTACTTTTAAAATGTGATTCGTTGCAAACTTTTCACCCAATATAGTATATTTTGTCCTCCAAACTTTTTGAATATTTAGCGATTTCAATGAAATTCGTAATTCACTTTTTGCGATTTTTCGACATTTGATAAAGAAATTCGGCTTCAAACATTCAAATTAATACCGTAAATTTTGTCCTCCGTGATTTTTTATTATCTTTTTTATTATCGTTTTTTATTTTTATTTTTTTGCGATTTTTAATGCAATTTATAATTTTTTTCGCATTCCGCGACTTTTTATTTATTATTATTATTATTATTATTATTATTATTTACATTTGTAAAACTAAAACGATTTTAAAGTATTAGCTTAGTACACTAAAGTTTTGTCAAATAAAATTGCAACAATATGTTCATAAATTTAAAAAAAAATCTAAAATAAAGTACAATTTTTTTTTCGAATTTTGTGGGATTATTTTACGGTCGTGAGCAACGTCGAGCGGGCCAGCTAGTTATTAAATAAAGGGTTAAAATAAATCAATTAAAAAATGAATCTTATTCAATTAATGTGCTTCGTTCCAATACACTACGAATACATTTCAAATCCTTTCTGTTATTATTTCTCCTAACAGTCAAGGTCACAGTATACCGATAATAAAAATTTTACTGCACATTGTGAAGTTTTATATCCCGGGAAACTGGAAGAAGTAAAAGTCGGCGAGACGAAATTATCAAAAATAATCTAGGAAGATAAATTATCTTCAATTGTTTGTCTAGCATCCTTTTTCTCCGATGAAAGAAAGCATCATTGACATGTAAAACGCATTTCAAGGTCACACGGATCCGAATTTAAAAATTTTTTATTGATTCCGTCTAAATGATTGCCACTGTCCAATACGGAAGTCCATCTTACAAGGTCACTGCCGAGGCCGGTCACAATCTACTGACATTGGTTTTTTGTTTTGTTCAGTTACTTGATCAGTAACAATAATGAATAATGGCTGGAAAGTTAAAAATTGATTGATTTTTTAAAATATAAGAGAGGATATAATATAAGCCAGAGTATTTATAAATCTACTGCGTATTAAATTTTTGTTGGGTGACTAAATTAGGTGTGACAGTGAGTTTTGATCCGGTTGCAGTCAAGCAAAAAATCGTTTCCGGTTTTATCGTTGAAATGATATGCAAAAGAAATTTATGCCATTAGTAAAATATCGTGAGAGAGTTTTTTGAATATGTTATTGAATAAATATTCGATACGTTATCGAAATTGATAGTGAATGAATGTTTGATGACATATTTTAAATTGAAAATGCAGTAAATAAAATATCAACGAAATTTAATGAATACAAGCTGAAAATTTAAAAAGTTATTATTATTATTATATTAAATATAAGAGAGTATATACTACAAATTAGTGTATTTATAAATCTACATTATATTAAATTTCTGTTGGGTGACTAAATTAAGTGTGACAATGAGTTTTGATCCGGTTGCAGTCAAGTAAAAATCGTTTCTGGTTTTATCGTTGAAGTGATATGCAAAAAAAATTTATGCCATTAGTAAAATATCGTGAGGGAGTTTGTTGAATATGTTATAGAATAAATATTCGATACCGTATTGAAATCGATATTGAATAAATGTTTGATGAGATATTTTAAATTAAAAATACAGAGAATAAAATATGAAAGAAATTTAATAAATATTGGCCGAAAATTAAAAAAATTAAATGTATTTTTTTAATATAAGAAAATATATACTATAAACTAGTGTATTTATAAATCTACTGCGTATTAAATTTTTGTTGGGTGACTAAATTAGTGTGACAGTGAGTTTTGATCCGGTTGCAGTCAAGAAACAAATCGTTTCCGGTTTTATCGTTGAAATGATATGCAAAAGAAATTTATGCCATCAGTAAAATATCCTGAGAGAGTTTGTTGGATATGTTATAGAATATTCGATACGATATAGAAATCGATAGCGAATAAATGTTTGATGACATATTCTAAATTAAGAATACAGAGAATAAAGTATCAACGAAATTTAATGAATACTGGCTCAAAATTAAAAAAATTAAATTGTTTTTGCTTGTTTATTTGTGTTTTAATGTAAGATAATATATGCTATAAACTACTGTATTTATAAATCTACTGCATTTTAAATTTTTGTTGGATGATTAAATTACGTTTAGATTTTTTCGTATTTAGTGAACTTTAATCCGGTTGCAGTCAAGCAAAAATTCTTTTGCCGGTTTTATCGTTGAAATGATGTGCAAAAGAAATTTATGCCATTAGTAAAATACCGTGAGAGAGTTTGTTGAATATGTTATAGAATAAATATTCGATATGATATCGAGGTCGATAGTTAATGAATATTTGATAACATATTCTATTTTAAAAATACAGAGAATAAAATATCAACGAAATTTAATGAATACTGGCTCAAAATTAAAAAAAAAAAAAAAAAAAAAAAAAAAAAAAAAAAAAAAAAAGATTGTTTTTGTTTGTTTGGTTGGTTTTTTAATGTAAACGAGTATATACAATAAATTAGCGTGTTTACAAATCTACTGCTTATTAAATTTTTGTTGGGTGACTAAATTAGGTGTGAAAGTGAGTTTTGATCCGGTTGCAGTCAAGAAACAAATCGTTTCCGGTTTTATCGTTGAAATGATATGCAAAAGAAATTTATGCCATTAGTAAAATATCCTGAGAGAGTTTGTTGAATATGTTGTAGAATAAGTATTCGATACAATATCGAAATCGATAGTGAATGAATGAATGTTTGATAACATATTTCAAATTAAAAATACAGATAATAAAATATCGACGAAATTTAATGAATACTGGCTGAAAATTGAAAAAAAAAATAAATGTATATATTTTTTAATGTACGAAAGTGTATACTATAAACTAGTGTATTTAAAAATCTACTGCATATTAAATTTTTGTTGGGTGACTATAATTGTTTTTGTTTGTTTGTGTTTTAATGCAAGAGAATATATGCTATAAACTAGTATATTTATAAATTTACTGCACATTAAATTTTTGTTGGGTGACTAAATTATGTGTGACAGTGACTTTAATCCAGTTGCAGTCAAGCAAAAAATCATTTCCCGGTTTTATCGTTGAAATGATGTGCAAAAGAAATCTATGACATAAGTAAAATATCCTGAGAGAGTTTGTTGAATATGTTGTAGAATAAATATTCGATACGATATCGAAATCGATAGTGAATGAATGAATGTTCGATGACATATTTGAAATTAAAAATACAGAGAATAAAATATCGACGAAATTTAAAGAATACTGGCTAAAAATTAAAAAATTAAATTGTTTTTGTTTTTTTGCTTGTTTGTTTTAATTTAAAAGAGTATATATTATAAACTAGTGTATTTATAAATCTACTGCATATTAAATTTTTGTTGGTTAACTAAATTAGGTGTTTTTTAATTAATAACCGGATTAAAGCTCACTGTCACAGTGAGCTTTAATCCGGTTGCAGTCAAGCAAAAAATCGTTTTTTGGTTTTATCGTTGAAATGATGTTCAAAAGAAATTTATGCCATCAGTAAAATACCGTAAGAGAGTTTGTTGAATATGTTATAGAACAAATATTCGATACCATATCGAAATCGATAGTGATTGAATGTTTGATGACATATTTTAAATTAACAATACAGATAATAAAATATCAACGAAAGTTAATTAATACTGGCTTTTTTTTTTTTTTTTTTTTTTTTTTTTTTTTAAGAGAGTATGTACTATAAACTAGTGTATTTATAAATCTATAGCATTTTAAATTTTTGTGGGTGACTAAATTAGGTGTGACAGTGAGTTTTGATCCGGTTGTAGTTAAGTAAAAAATCGTTTCCGATTTTATCTTAGAAAAGATGAACGAAAGAAATTTATGCCATTAATAAAGTACCGTGAAAAATTTGTTGAATATGTTGAAAAATAAATATTCGATACGAGATTGAATTCGATAGTGAATGAATGTATGATGACATATTTTAAATTAAAAATACAGATAATAAAATATTAACTAAATTTAATGAATGTAGGATGAAAATTAAAAATATGTATATTGGTTTTTTTATGTAAGAAAGTATATACTACAAACTAGTATATTTATAAATCTGCAGATATTAAATTTTTGCTGGGTGACTAAATTAGGTTTGATAGTGAGTTTTGATCCGGTTGCAGTCAAGCAAAAAAATCCTTCCCAGTTTTATCGTTGAAATGATAAGTAAAAGAAATTTGTGAAATTATTAAAATATCCTGAGAAAATTTTTTAAATTATGTTATAGAATAAATATTCAATACCATATTGAGATCAATACTGAATGAAAGTTTAATGAGATATGTGGAATTAAAAACATGAAATAGAATAAAATCAAATAAATGAATAAACAGAATAAAACTTAATGAATAACGACTAGAAGTTTAAAAAATTGATGGTTAAAAAAATCAAAAGGTATACTATATATAATATATATTTATAAATGTAGTGATTCTTAATTTTTTGTTTTGAGACTAAATTAGGTGTGACAAATGATTACTGATCCTGTTACCGCCAAACAAAAAATCATTTTTGGTTTTATCGTTGAAATGACATGCAAAAGAAATTTATCTATTAGTAACATATTATGAGAAAGTTTGTTATGTTATAGAATGTTACAGATGTTAAATATTCGATATGACATCGAAGTCGATATTGAGTGAATTTTTGACGACATATTTTAAATTTAAAATAAGAAACATAACAAATATTAGATAAATTAATGAATAATGACTGGAAATTTAAAAATTGATTGATTTTTTAAAATATAAGTGAGGATATACTATATGCCAGTCTATTTTTAAACCTACCGAATATTAAAATTTTATTGGGTGATTAAATAAGTTTAGGCATTAATTTAATATTTTATTAATATTTCGGTTGCTCTAACGCAAAATATTGCGATCGATTTCATCAGTAAAAGTAATGTCCAAAAGGAATTTATGCTGTTTCTAATATATACAGTGAAATAATTAAAAAACACAATTTTATTATTATTTTTTTAATTATGATTTCATTCGAATGTTATCGAGTCAGTCGATAACACATTTTAATGCATATTACCACAACATTTTTTTGGATAATGAAAGGCTTATTATTGTTTTGTTTTCAGTGTAAAACTGCAAATTTCCTGTTAAAACAATAACACACTTTTTAAAGCTAATATAGATATTTTTTATAAATTTTATTTATTTTTTTATTATTTTTTTTCTGAGAATTCATACTAACATAGTTTACGCATGAAGTGTTTTATTCTTTGACTCATAAGTAAATAAATAAATAAATAAATGTATTGTGTGTATGTGTGTATATACCGGGTGTCCCAAAAATGACAGATAGATTTTAAAATTCAATAACTTGCAAACGGTGACAGCTATTTAAAAATTCTTTGCAGGAGGGTTTTGTATAATGTCAGGAGTTTTTTTTTTTTTTTTTCGTAATTTTTTATTTTAGTTCGAATTTTGAACAATAAGTGGCGCCGCGATATATATATATATATATATATATATATATATCCAATATGTAAAACAATCAACAATAAACAATAGAAATTCATGTGAATTGCGCCGAAACGCTGCATTAAAACACATAAATTAAAAATATAGTTTCAAATTTATCAATTTAGCAAGAACCAGCACACCCCCCTCACAAAACAAAAATCCTTTAAAATTGAAAATTCAACAATCAAAATACAAAAACAATAGGCTGCCAGCCTCATCAGCGATGGGTTTTATTAGACAAAAGCAGCCGGACACTCGAGTTTACAAAAAAAAAAAAAAAAAAAAAAATATATTTAAGTGGCAGTGGGTTTTGGCCAGAGCGGTGAATAGCAAAAAATCAGATGTTAAACACGCGATGGCTATAATTCATGCACTCCCCCACCGGACCCTACGCCACATTAGTAAACGAATGTCTCACCTGGAACATTGTAAACGATGTAAAAATATGTTCTCTGAATAAAAACCACATCCCCAACTTAGCTGCAATGCCACAACTCAAAACAAATTAAAAAGAACAAAGTAGAAACCGTATTCCAAACCAATCCAAAAACAATCCGGGTCTGTTGCCACTCAATGCAGCTCATCATCATAAAACCGTCCTTAAGCAGGCTTTAGGTAATACAAGTCATTTAGCTGTCACCGAGTAGCAATCGATCAAAAATGTAGAGAATCTGCAAAATCAGAGTACTTTTCTATGAACTTGAGAGGAAAATTGTTTTTATAGTGAAGTTTACTTTTAAATTGAAAAAGCTCACTTTGAAATAGATATTTTTCTGAACATATTCTATAAAATCGGAAAATTTGGCTGATTATAATGTTAATGTAGATTCGTTTTGAAATATTGCAACAAAAAATTGAAAGTTTTAACTCTGCAAACTCTCAGTTTAAAGATCTGATTAGTGATATTTTGTTATATAAAATTGGAAAACACAGGCCTCAAGATTTGGAAAAAGTTTACTTTGTATGCACTTTTCAACAAAAAAGTTTTGATAATCTACGTTTAAGTTCTTTGATTTTACGTCATAAAAGTTTATTTCCTGTCAAAGATATTATAGTAATACCTACTTATAAATATACCAAAACACTAGGAAGTATTCTATTTAATTATAGAGAAGTTTCCCAAAACCTTGATTCATATACTGATTTGGAATGCAATTGCGAAAATTTTAAAAATTCAACTTTTTTAAATGAAACCAATCGACATATTGTGACTGGAGATCTAAATATTATAGAAAATGTTAATATACGTAATCTTTTGAACTCAAGTACTAAATTTCGTATTAACAATAAATTAAATCCGATAAAGTCATTCAATACTTTTAAAGCTGATTTAAATGCTTTTATATTTAATTTAAGTTACAGATACAATACACCTATCCCTCTCTTTACAAATTGGAATTTACATATTTTAAATGATTTTAAATCTTTCCTGGATTGTTTTTTAAATAATTCATCTTATAATTATCATTATTTCAATAAGGATTTTAGAAACGAAATAGCCAAATTAAAACAAAATTTTGTTTTTTGTCAAGTTTATAAGGCTGCCGGTAACTTTGCAGTTATTTGAAAAAAGTTTTATGCAGAAATGCTTAATGCAGAGTTAAATAATAGTATAACCTATAAAATTTGTACATCTTCTGTACAAGAAATTATCAATAAACATCTGGCTTTCTCTAAACAAACCAATATTCCATTCCCACGTAATAAAAATCCGTCATTTCCGTTTTTATTTCTTACTCCAAAATTTCATAAAGTACCGACTAAATACAGATTCATTTGCAGTAATGTTAATAGTATTGGTAATAATTTTAATAGGAAATTTGAGGATTTACTTAAAAATATTTTGAACATGCTGAAATATAAATATAAAGATAGTAACTGTTTTCGGATTATTTCTAATAGTTTTAAAATTGTTGAAAAATTAAAAAACAATAAAATTCATTCTATCCATACATTTGATTTCGAAAATTTATTTACCACCATTCCTATTAGTAGTTTAAAGGATGCACTTTTAAAAACAGCTGAATTGATTTTGGATGGTACTGATTTTAATTCAAACTTGTTTTATAAATTATGCCGGTTTTGCCTTTATAATAATTATGTTTATACTGGTTCTAAAATATACCAACAAATTAATGGGATTGGTATGGGTACTAGTTACTCATCCACTGCAGCTAACTTATTTTTATTTTTTTATGAATTTCAATATAGTATAAATAAAGCTGATCTTAAATTTTTTGCTTACCGATACATTGATGATTTGATCGTTTTGAATATTAATTCTGATTTTAATGAAATTTCCCAAGAAATTTATCCTGACTCCTTAATGTTAAAAAAATCTAATGAAAATAATTTGGAGGCTGATTATCTAGATTTAAAAATAAAAATTTTAATAGATAACAAAATACAAATTTCTATTTATGATAAGCGTAAAAGAATTGAAATGAAAAAAACTTCTTTAAACACCATAAAATAAGTTAACTGCGCAAGGCCTTTCGAAAGAACTCAGTCTTTCTTCGTCAGGCGCAAAAAAGACGTGCGTTTACAATGAATGTAGTTGCACGACTGAAGGGGAATGCGGGAGGGAGAGGGAGCAAGCAGAAGGAACAGCCAATAGGAAAGAAGAAGGCAACAGCCAATCACGGAAGAGCATAAACAAAACTAGATAGACAATGAAGGAGAGGAAAGGAAGAAGGGGGGAAGGGAAATGGGAAAAAAGCGGGGTAAATTAAAAAATTAACTAAAAGGAGAGATTAAAATGAAATAAAATGTACGCAAAAAATATATAAATTAGTAAAAGAAAAAAAAAATTTAAATTAAAATTAAAATACATAAAAATAAAAAATAGTTTACAATTAAAACACACATGAATAAAAATTGTATACATAATATATATATAAATAATAATAATAATAATAATAATAATTAAATAATAAACTTAATTATGAAGCAGTGCTGAAAAGATTCTTCCAGGCAACGGAGAGGGTTTTAGAATCAGATTTATCATTAACAATAATATCACGATTAATATAAATAGCTAAATTTTCAAGAAAGTCTAACTCAGAGGAACTATTGGCATTAAAAATAATTTTAGCAGTTTGAAAATTGAAACTATGGCCGGAATCCCAAGAGTATTTAGAAACAGAAGATTTAGAAATTTCTTGATTAATGACATACCGAGAGTGTTCTTTTAGGCGTTTTTCGAGATTTCTTTTAGTTTGACCAATATACGATAAATCACAGCCATTACAAGGAACATTATAAATACCCCATTTTTGGAGGTCAGGGACAGGACATTTAATAGAAGGAAATTTTAATTTATTGACTGGTTTAAAGATAACATTAAAATTGAAACGTCCTTAAACTTTAGCTAATTTAAAACATAAAGGAGGATAAAAAGGGAGGACGACCAAATTATCAGGTTTACTTTTATCAATATTAGAAAGAGTGGAATTGTTAGGGGGTCTATTGAATTTGCTCACAGCAGTATTAATGATAGAAGGATTGAATCCACGTTTTACAGCAACAGATTTTAAGTAATTGAGTTCATTCTTAAGAGATGCAAAATCGGAACAAATTTTGAGAGCACGATAAACATAAGTATAAAAAACACCGACCTTTTCATTGACAGGATGATTTGAGAGAGCATGGGGTGGATTAGAGACAGAAAAAGGTTTTCTATAAACACAAGTTTTGAAAGAAGAATCACATTTGGTAACTAAAACATCAAGGAAAGGAAGTTTATTACAATTTTCTAACTCAAAAGTAAACTGAATATGAGGATCAATAGAATTGACAGTTTGAAGAATTGTAGAAAAATCAAATGGATTATCCAATAAGACGAAGGTATCATCAACATAACGTATCCAACATTTAAAATTGATCAGATTTAATAATTTATCTTCAAAGTAATGCATATCAATCCTTCTATCATTAATACTGCTGTGAGCAAATTCAATAGACCCCCTAACAATTCCACTCTTTCTAATATTAGTAGTATAATAGTGGGGGTTCTGCGGCCACAGGAGGAGAGGAGAGGGGCAATGGGCAATCAATCATGAGGCTAATGGGCAATCAATCCACAGCATTCAACCCCCACAAGCGATGTTTATATGATCAAACACCCATTATGTTGACTTCACGATTTTTCATGTCTCGTCATCAAAGACACATTTTTATCTTATTTTCTTGTTTTCACTGATATTTGTTAGAAGGGTTTCAAAGGTTTTTTTTACATGAATTCCACTTTATGATATAAATGTATATAAATGTTTAGGGTGTATATATATGTGTTTAAATATGATTTTCTGTTTACATGTGATTAGTTAACTATCCCATGTGTATGGATCTTTGTATGACTATCTATTAATCAATTTTAAAAAAGTTTAGTAAATTTAAAAAAAGTTTTAACGTATTTTGAAAAGTTTAAATGAATTTTTAAAAAAGTGTCAACACATTTAAAAAATATTTAAGTAAATTTTAGAAAAGTTTCAACAAATTTTAAAAATGTTTTAAGAAATTAAAATATATATATATATAAAATCTTAAAAATGCTTTAAAAAATTCTTAAAGTTTTAAAACGTATTTAAAAATCAATTGTAAGTGAATAAAAGTATTAACACATGTATTATATAAGTGCGAACATGTATGAGTATGTTTGCTTATGTGTGCACTGCGTATAAAACATTATGTGAAAAGATATTGTGTAGAAGTTTTAAATAATTACACTTAAGTAAAATCAACATTTTTTTATTAAATTAAAACAATTTACAGATAAAAGCATATTTACAGGCAAGATGTATTAACATAACAACATTTTTCTTGATAATTTTACAATATATTAACAATTTTCTTCAACCAGTACAATCTTGACTAATTTCACAATGTCCATAGGCTAAACTGGTGATACCATCTTCTAACAGATATCTTTTGTCGTCAAATGGTGATAAACATGCTTTGTTCTCTGTTAATGTATACAGACGGTGTGCATCTTGAGCGATTCTTCTCTGCTTTTCAATACTAGTTTTTTCTTGTTGAAGGCACCGCAAATAATCTTCATGCTTAATTTTCTGGCGAACAACATGAGTCGATACACCCTTAGCTCGTTTCTTCTCTTCTTTGAAGGATTTCAGGGAGTACATTTTTGATTTCAGCCCGACAAACTCAAGGGCTAAATCACCATTAAGTTCATCCTTGAACTTGCCGATTGCTTTCTTGTTAACATCTGAGTACAGTGAATGATGTTTCGGATAGTCTGAGAAATCAAAAAGTTTTGAATGCTGTTTCAAATCATCATAAATATTTTGCGTTTTAATATGATAACACAACGAGTCCGTGTCGGTGAATAACAGCTTTGCAGTATCATCTTTATATGTTTTTTTAATAAAATTATAATGAAAGTCATACATAACCAATTTAGATAATTCCAAAATAGCAAAACCAACATAAATCGGTCGATTCATGAGTATGCTAGTTTTCATCCTTTCAACAGCAGTTGTTAAATCTTCATCATATGTTTTAAAAGATTTAAAAGTGGGTGAAGCCACTAATTTCTTAGCTCTTTTTTCATTATTAACAAGTACAATATTTCTACGTTTTCGTAGATTTTCCATAGTTTTTCCAAACACGGAGTTATTCATTAGTTTAAAAAAGTCTTTTTCGAAAGTAGATTGAGCTTCTTTTCTTTTCTCAGTATTAAAATGAATGTATTTCTGAAGCCAAGGCGTCTGTTTGAATTGGAGAGCTTTATGTACACATGAAAGTTTCAATCCAAGTTGCAAATAAAATTTCAGATTACGATAATGAACTACGTAATTTCGTTTGTCATTCAAATTGGGTATAAGTTTAGAGGCTGCAGCGAACTTTGTATTACCTTGTAATCTACGTACATAGGAAGACAACATTTCCTGACTCACAGTCACTCTTTCAGGTGCGACAGGGTATTCGTTATGTAATTTATGAAGTTTCTCAGGATATTTAAGATCCATTTCGAAAATATATCCAATTTCAGAATCGTCAGGTAATGATAAAATCCATTCTTCCGTAATATATTCTGTTGCACACCATTCAAATCCTCCAAAGGGTAGAAATTGGGACATAGCCCAGCCGTAGAGATTGTTAGAATCCCAATACATAATGTAACTGGGATCCTCATCTTTATTAAATTCAGGTGTATTAGGTATGTTGGCTCGGGCATATCTATGACTAATCATGCTGATTCCCCCTCGAATGCCTTGTTCTATAAACAAAAGCATGTTGATATCTGTCGGTAATTCGAGAGGCGTTTCGCACATCTTCAAAGATGCTTGCCATGCAAGACTGGGTGCAGTCATAAAATGGGCACAATCCAACCCATAAAACTGCACACACAACTTGCGAAAATTTTGGAACACATCCGATAACTGGAGGACGTCTGACTTCACGTATAAATCGTGATAGTCCCCCAGTGTTTGAAGATGAAACGTGTCCTAAACAGCTTGAGCATGTGCATAATCTTCTTCTGATATATGCTGCTGCGTTAAATCGCTGAAAAAGGCTTCACGTGGAGGTAATGAGGTCTCCTTGAATTTTTCCATGGAAGAGAAATATTGATAGGGATACACACCTTTGCGCAGCAGCAATTCGATGTTGGTCATATTATATTTTAAGATCTTGAAGTCTTCCACTCGTAAATTGGCCACCAGCTTTTCAAGAGATGCCGACAAAAATTGGTAACTGTCGATGAATTGAAGTGCTACTTGGCATTTATTATGTTGCTTGGTGAGTGAAAAAGAAATGTATTTTTCCATATTGTTGGCAATGACATTGAATTGATGATCTTTAATTTTGCCCAGACCCTGCATTATTAGGTGAGCGTCATAATTCTTCAGATTGTGGAAGACGACTGGAATCATTTTTCGAAGACGATATTGAAGATTACAGGATGAATGAAGTGCCCCTCTGTACTGTCCATTTAAATGGTTGTGATCTTTGACTCTGTCATTATTCAAGGGTTGGTGGCATAAGTAGCATTCTTTCGCATTTTTGAAGTCTTCTTCATCTTGTGCAGTCATTTGAATCGGTACGATATGAGTTAATTTTTCTGCAAGTTCATCTTTTTCTTGAATGATGTCTTGCAAAAATTTTTCTACTGCATTTTCCCCTCTATAGCACTTAATTTTTTTGTGGCATTCACCATCTGGTCCCACGACAACATAGGCATACCCGCATGGGAAATGATAAGCTGTTTTTTCAATAAAAGATGATTTAGGTGAAGGAGTGACTGAAGCAACAGGAATAAGCAGACTCTCAAAATCAGCGTAGATAACAAAGGGTACCGGCGTTTGCAGATGAATACCAGAAAACTTGAGTATGTTATCATTTTCACTGGGCATCTTAATAGCCTGTGCTGTATGTCGACGACAATATTCATCATGTTTATTCAGGAGATCTTGTCTTGAAAAACGATGAAGGCATCGATAACAATAAAAACTAGCAGCTTTATGATTGGTGAGATCACCTAAAAGTCTTGAGAAATTTCTAATAAGGCAATAATGTTGCTTTTCCCCATCACCGACTAATAACAAGTTAATAACATCCAGATTCTGCTTTTCAGAAATATACAGAGGACATACTTCATCTTCTTCAAATCCAAATACATTAATCCGATAATTGTTCAATTGTTCAATAATGGGTATCTTCTGAAGGGGAACAGGACACTCAACATTCCCTAGTTTAATATCACTTTCAAAAGGAATATAATGAGAAACTCTTTCAAGCTTCTTCTCTCGAGGCATATTCAGTTTGAATGCTAAAAGACACCACACCAAACACTTGTTATCTTCATTTTTGATATTAAGTACTGCTTTTTTATCATATAATTTCTTGGGTAAAGCTATATATGAACTTGCGGCAAGAGGGTGATATTTAGCAATCTTAAGTTCTAAATGATGAATCTTTTGAAGTTTCCATCCAGATCCTCTTTGAATAAATTCTTCAAAGGAGTTAGTAATTTTGGAAAATCCTTCTTGCATATGTTCTGTAATAGTGTCTTCTGTAAGTTCGGTAAAGCATTGACAGCGAAAATAAGATTGAATCTCCTCCATCTCCTGATTATCAACCATGCGTTCAAGAGATATTTTCATCACCATATACCATTTAATAGCTCCTTTTTCTTGAATTTGATTAATCAAACTTTTATGAATTTCCTCTGAAAAGTTTCTGTGAAACACTGCTATGTCACTTTCTTCTCGCTCATCAGGATAAAACATGACAGTCTGAAACACATTAAGCGCATCACACTGGCTTTGTTTGAGTTTTTTGGACTTCAAATATGATGAAGTTATTTTCCGCTTTACACTCACAAGAGGTGCACGTGGGTGTTGAGTACGTATATGCTCTTTCAATTCAAACTGCCGTCCAAACTTCTTAGTACATTCACGACAAGAAAATCGCAGGTCTTCATGTGATCTAAGATGATGCATCAAATTATCCTCTCGTGTGAAAACATGCCCACAGATATTACATTTAAATACAGATTGTTCATGAGTTTTCAAATGTCTCTGTAAGTCACACTTCAATCCAAATGTCTTCTGGCACACATCACAGTTAAATAACTTCTCTTGCAAATGAATCTTCTTATGTCGCTTTAAGTTGAAAGAGTTTGAAAAATGCTTATTACACATAGTACAAATCTTCTTCACATCTTCAGGGGTTGCAGTCTTCAAAGGCACATCGTCATAAGATGACATGTCAATATTCATAGAACTTTGAGATAAATCATCCTTCGTCAAAGAAAGCTGAGAATGTCTGTCTTGTTCAAATGATTTAACATTAGTATGCATTTGATAATGTCTATTCAAATGAGACTTTCGGCCGAAAGTCTTTTGGCATATGTCACAAATATGTGACTTATCACCTAAGTGAATCTTGATATGTTGATTCAGGTTAGAAATAGTTGTGAATAATTTTTCACAGGTTTTGCACTGGAACATCTTCTTCAAAGCTAAAGGACTTCTCATCGCAGCGGCTTCTAAAAAAGGCATGATAACATCCGTAAAAAATCAACGAAAAAATAAAAAAATTAATTCTTAAAACACCAATCTTCTCAAACTAAACTACACACTTAGATAAAAGCAAGAGCTAATAAATACAAGTCTGAACTGTACGAATTCAACTTGTCGAATGACATAAGATGAAATTTTCATCGCTATTTATACCTACCGAGCCACGCTTCACATGAATTTTTTCGACCACATGAAGAGAATGAACATAAAATCACCAACTCAAAATGAAATCTCATGCAATTAGAATAAAAACATAATAAAAAATCGCTAAATTAAAAGAATATTCTTGTTTCACAATAAATATTCTGAAAGATTCAAAAATTCTAGTTGAAGATTAAAGTTTTTATCCGAAATTTAATTAAAACATCTAAGTTTAGGTATATCGTAAAAAAAAAAAAAAAAAAAAAAAAAAAATATTTAAAGTAAAAAAAATTTTTTATGTATAATTATCAAAAATTATTTTTTCGAATGAATTTTATAAATCTCTTCTAATAAATAACTTGTTAAAAGAAAGTTCATCCAACAATGATTCATCATTGCTAGATTAATCTTAGATTGTGTTATCTATGATAAGATAAGACTCACCTCGGAAATAGATGAAGTCCACAAAATTACTTTAAGCATTTGAATACAGTCTAACATTGATCTCCCAAAGTTTTATATAAAAATTAAGATATAATCGAAAAAACTTATGAATCTAAAATAATAATAATAATAATAATAAGTTATAAATGATAATGGTAATAATATGTGATAATAATAGTAAGTGAATAATAATAAGTGATTAAATATAAACAATAAGAATGTTTCAAACAATTTTTTAATTACAAATAAGATAGATTAAATAATTTAAACACTTCGCACCATTTTCAGGTATTAAAATAATAATAATAATAATAATAATAATAATAATAATAATAATAATAATAATAATGATAGCAATAATAATTCTAACACACATGAAATGTATAAATAATGAAGACATAATAAAAAGTCTATGAAAACACTCATTAATAAAAAAGTCTATGAAAACATACATTAATAAAATCAAAACAACTATTAAAAAATTTTATTAAATTTACTTTATAATTAAATTTCAATTTCAAATTCTAAAATATTAAAAAGATTAAGTATCATTGCTTAATCACAACTAATTATTATTTCTTAAATTATTTTTCAAATAAAATATTATTAATTAAAATTTATTTTAAATTTAAATATTATTAATTAAATTATTTTTTAAAATTAAATATCATTAATTAAATTATTTTTCAAATAAAATATTATTAATTAAAATTTATTTTAAATTTAAATATTATTAATTAAATTATTTTTAAAATTAAATATCATTAATTAAATTATTTTTCAAATAAAATGTTATTAATTAAATTATTTTTCAAATGAAATAGTATTCATGAAATTATTTTACAAAAAATATATTACGAATCGAATTAATTTCCCCAAACCAAATATATAAATTAAATAAAAAAATAAATATCTAATTAACTTATAACAGAAAACAAACATTGATAATAATAAATTATTTATATATTTATTACTAAACATTTTTTAAATAGACAATAAAATTCAACAATACCCATTCGAAAACTAAATTCATTTCTCAAAATTAATTGCAAAATTATTAATTAAAATTAAAAATAATAAGACATGCATTACGCTAATCCAAATAATAAATTATAATCACGATACATTCATTAAACAATCAATTCAAAATTAATTGTAAAGTTATTAATTAAAATCAAAAAATAATACTCATAAAACATTCATTACACTAATTCAAATAATAAATTATAAGCATTAAACAATCAAACTTCTAAGATTCAATCACAAGACGCAAAGTCATATCTTGAGAATCCCCTATAACTTCAATCCAATCCTTCTTTAACACAACCAACTAATAGCCTAACGGATAAAGCGTCGGCCTCCTAAGCCAACGACTTGGGTTCGAATCCCAGTCAGGGAGAAAAAATATTCTTTTTCCAATATTCTCAAAAATGCTTCAACATTAGTTCACATAAGTCCACTAGATGGCGACACTGAAAAAAATCAAACTTGTAAAAATTATTCAATGTCCACATCAAGTAGTATAGTAATGGGGGTTCCAGCCCACCCTCATCCTCTAAGATGACATCACAACACAAAGATGACGTCACAACACACTCATCCTCTAAGATGACGTCATCTTAACCTTGCGTGACGCCCGATGACCTTCACCCCACCCCCCTCTTACAGCTCGAACACCGGATGACCTTCAACCCCTCTTAGAGGTCAGCACCGTGCACCGGGTGAGGTGGAACCCCCATTACTATACTACTTGATGTGGACATTGAATAATTTTTTACAAGTTTGATTTTTTTCAGTGTCGCCATCTAGTGGACTTATGTGAACTAATGTTGAAGCATTTTTGAGAATATTGGAAAAAGAATATTTTTTCTCCCTGACTGGGATTCGAACCCAAGTCGTTGGCTTAGGAGGCCGACGCTTTATCCGTTATGCTATCAGTTGGTTGTGCTAAAGAAGGATTGGATTGAAGTTATAGGGGATTCTCAAGATATGACTTTGCGTCTTGTGATTGAATCTTAGAAGTTTGATTGTTTAATGCTTATAATTTATTATTTGAATTAGTGTAATGAATGTTTTATGAGTATTATCTTTTGATTTTAATTAATAACTTTACAATTAATTTTGAATTGATTGTTTAATGAATGTATTGTGATTATAAATTTTTATTTGGATTAGCGTAATGCATGTCTTATTATTTTTAATTTTAATTAATAATTTTGCAATTAATTTTGAGAAATGAATTTAGTTTTCGAATGGGTATTGTTGAATTTTATTGTCTATTTAAAAAATGTTTAGTAATAAATATATAAATAATTTTTTATTATCAATGTTTGTTTTCTGTTATAAGTTAATTAGATATTTATTTTTTTATTTAATTTATATATTTGGTTTGGGGAAATTAATTCGATTCGTAATATATTTTTTGTAAAATAATTTCATGAATACTATTTCATTTGAAAAATAATTTAATTAATAACATTTTATTTTAAAAATAATTTAATTAATAATATTTAATTTTAAAAATAATTTAATTAATAATATTTAAATTTAAAATAAATTTTAATTAATAATATTTTATTTGAAAAATAATTTAATTAATGATATTTAATTTTAAAAAATAATTTAATTAATAATATTTAAATTTAAAATAAATTTTAATTAATAATATTTTATTTGAAAAATAATTTAAGAAATAATAATTAGTTGTGATTAAGCAATGATACTTAATCTTTTTAATATTTTAGAATTTGAAATTGAAATTTAATTATAAAGTAAATTTAATAGAATTTTTTAATAGTTGTTTTGATTTTATTAATGTATGTTTTCATAGACTTTTTTATTAATGAGTGTTTTCATAGACTTTTTATCATGTCTTCATTACTTATACATTTCATGTGTGTTAGAATTATTATTGCTATCATTATTATTATTATTATTATTATTTTAATACCTGAAAATGGTGCGAAGTGTTTAAATTATTTAATCTATCTTATTTGTAATTAAAAAATTGTTTGAAACATTCTTATTGTTTATATTTAATCACTTATTATTATTCACTTACTATTATTATCACATATTATTACCATTATCATTTATAACTTATTATTATTATTATTATTATTTTAGATTCATAAGTTTTTTCGATTATATCTTAATTTTTATATAAAACTTTGGGAGATCAATGTTAGACTGTATTCAAATGCTTAAAGTAATTTTGTGGACTTCATCTATTTCCGAGGTGAGTCTTATCTTATCATAGATAACACAATCTAAGATTAATCTAGCAATGATGAATCATTGTTGGATGAACTTTCTTTTAACAAGTTATTTATTAGAAGAGATTTATAAAATTCATTCGAAAAAATAATTTTTGATAATTATACATTAAAAATTTTTTTTACTTTAAATATTTTTTTTTTTCCCTTACGATATACCTAAACTTAGATGTTTTAATTAAATTTCGGATAAAAACTTTAATCTTCAACTAGAATTTTTGAATCTTTCAGAATATTTATTGTGAAACAAGAATATTCTTTTAATTTAGCGATTTTTTGTTATGTTTTTATTCTAATTGCATGAGATTTCATTTTGAGTTGGTGATTTTATGTTCATTCTCTTCATGTGGTCGAAAAAATTCATGTGAAGCGTGGCTCGGTAGGTATAAATAGCGATGAAAATTTCATCTTATGTCATTCGACAAGTTGAATTCGTACAGTTCAGACGTGTATTCATTAGCTCTTGCTTTTATCTAAGTGTGTAGTTTAGTTTGAGAAGATTGGTGTTTTAAGAATTAATTTTTTTATTTTTTCGTTGATTTTTTACGGATGTTATCATGCCTTTTGTAGAAGCCGCTGCGATGAGAAGTCCTTTAGCTTTGAAGAAGATGTTCCAGTGCAAAACCTGTGAAAAATTATTCACAACTATTTCTAACCTGAATCAACATATCAAGATTCACTTAGGTGATAAGTCACATATTTGTGACATATGCCAAAAGACTTTCGGCCGAAAGTTTCATTTGAATAGACATTATCAAATGCATACTAATGTTAAATCATTTGAACAAGACAGACATTCTCAACTTTCTTTGACGAAGGATGATTTATCTCAAAGTTCTATGAATATTGACATGTCATCTTATGACGATGTGCCTTTGAAGACTGCAACCCCTGAAGATGTGAAGAAGATTTGTACTTTGTGTAATAAGCGTTTTTCAAACTCTTTCAACTTAAAGCGACATAAGAAGATTTATTTGCAAGAGAAGTTATTTAACTGTGATGTGTGCCAGAAGACATTTGGATTGAAGTGTGACTTACAGAGACATTTGAAAACTCATGAACAATCTGTATTTAAATGTAATATCTGTGGGCATGTTTTCACACGAGAGGATAATTTGATGCATCATCTTAGATCACATGAAGACCTGCGATTTTCTTGTCGTGAATGTACTAAGAAGTTTGGACGGCAGTTTGAATTGAAAGAGCATATACGTACTCAACACCCACGTGCACCTCTTGTGAGTGTAAAGCGGAAAATAACTTCATCATATTTGAAGTCCAAAAAACTCAAACAAAGCCAGTGTGATGCGCTTAATGTGTTTCAGACTGTCATGTTTTATCCTGATGAGCGAGAAGAAAGTGACATAGCAGTGTTTCACAGAAACTTTTCAGAGGAAATTCATAAAAGTTTGATTAATCAAATTCAAGAAAAAGGAGCTATTAAATGGTATATGGTGATGAAAATATCTCTTGAACGCATGGTTGATAATCAGGAGATGGAGGAGATTCAATCTTATTTTCGCTGTCAATGCTTTACCGAACTTACAGAAGACACTATTACAGAACATATGCAAGAAGGATTTTCCAAAATTACTAACTCCTTTGAAGAATTTATTCAAAGAGGATCTGGATGGAAACTTCAAAAGATTCATCATTTAGAACTTAAGATTGCTAAATATCACCCTCTTGCCGCAAGTTCATATATAGCTTTACCCAAGAAATTATATGATAAAAAAGCAGTACTTAATATCAAAAATGAAGATAACAAGTGTTTGGTGTGGTGTCTTTTAGCATTCAAACTGAATATGCCTCGAGAGAAGAAGCTTGAAAGAGTTTCTCATTATATTCCTTTTGAAAGTGATATTAAACTAGGGAATGTTGAGTGTCCTGTTCCCCTTCAGAAGATACCCATTATTGAACAATTGAACAATTATCGGATTAATGTATTTGGATTTGAAGAAGATGAAGTATGTCCTCTGTATATTTCTGAAAAGCAGAATCTGGATGTTATTAACTTGTTATTAGTCGGTGATGGGGAAAAGCAACATTATTGCCTTATTAGAAATTTCTCAAGACTTTTAGGTGATCTCACCAATCATAAAGCTGCTAGTTTTTATTGTTATCGATGCCTTCATCGTTTTTCAAGACAAGATCTCCTGAATAAACATGATGAATATTGTCGTCGACATACAGCACAGGCTATTAAGATGCCCAGTGAAAATGATAACATACTCAAGTTTTCTGGTATTCATCTGCAAACGCCGGTACCCTTTGTTATCTACGCTGATTTTGAGAGTCTGCTTATTCCTGTTGCTTCAGTCACTCCTTCACCTAAATCATCTTTTATTGAAAAAACAGCTTATCATTTCCCATGCGGGTATGCCTATGTTGTCGTGGGACCAGATGGTGAATGCCACAAAAAAATTAAGTGTTATAGAGGGGAAAATGCAGTAGAAAAATTTTTGCAAGACATCATTCAAGAAAAAGATGAACTTGCAGAAAAATTAACTCATATCGTACCGATTCAAATGACTGCACAAGATGAAGAAGACTTCAAAAATGCGAAAGAATGCTACTTATGCCACCAACCCTTGAATAATGACAGAGTCAAAGATCACAACCATTTAAATGGACAGTACAGAGGGGCACTTCATTCATCCTGTAATCTTCAATATCGTCTTCGAAAAATGATTCCAGTCGTCTTCCACAATCTGAAGAATTATGACGCTCACCTAATAATGCAGGGTCTGGGCAAAATTAAAGATCATCAATTCAATGTCATTGCCAACAATATGGAAAAATACATTTCTTTTTCACTCACCAAGCAACATAATAAATGCCAAGTAGCACTTCAATTCATCGACAGTTACCAATTTTTGTCGGCATCTCTTGAAAAGCTGGTGGCCAATTTACGAGTGGAAGACTTCAAGATCTTAAAATATAATATGACCAACATCGAATTGCTGCTGCGCAAAGGTGTGTATCCCTATCAATATTTCTCTTCCATGGAAAAATTCAAGGAGACCTCATTACCTCCACGTGAAGCCTTTTTCAGCGATTTAACGCAGCAGCATATATCAGAAGAAGATTATGCACATGCTCAAGCTGTTTAGGACACGTTTCATCTTCAAACACTGGGGGACTATCACGATTTATACGTGAAGTCAGACGTCCTCCAGTTATCGGATGTGTTCCAAAATTTTCGCAAGTTGTGTGTGCAGTTTTATGGGTTGGATTGTGCCCATTTTATGACTTCACCCAGTCTTGCATGGCAAGCATCTTTGAAGATGTGCGAAACGCCTCTCGAATTACCGACAGATATCAACATGCTTTTGTTTATAGAACAAGGCATTCGAGGGGGAATCAGCATGATTAGTCATAGATATGCCCGAGCCAACATACCTAATACACCTGAATTTAATAAAGATGAGGATCCCAGTTACATTATGTATTGGGATTCTAACAATCTCTACGGCTGGGCTATGTCCCAATTTCTACCCTTTGGAGGATTTGAATGGTGTGCGACAGAATATATTACGGAAGAATGGATTTTATCATTACCTGACGATTCTGAAATTGGATATATTTTCGAAGTGGATCTTAAATATCCTGAGAAACTTCATAAATTACATAACGAATACCCTGTCGCACCTGAAAGAGTGACTGTGAGTCAGGAAATGTTGTCTTCCTATGTACGTAGATTACAAGGTAATACAAAGTTCGCTGCAGCCTCTAAACTTATACCCAATTTGAATGACAAACGAAATTACGTAGTTCATTATCGTAATCTGAAATTTTATTTGCAACTTGGATTGAAACTTTCATGTGTACATAAAGCTCTCCAATTCAAACAGACGCCTTGGCTTCAGAAATACATTCATTTTAATACTGAGAAAAGAAAAGAAGCTCAATCTACTTTCGAAAAAGACTTTTTTAAACTAATGAATAACTCCGTGTTTGGAAAAACTATGGAAAATCTACGAAAACGTAGAAATATTGTACTTGTTAATAATGAAAAAAGAGCTAAGAAATTAGTGGCTTCACCCACTTTTAAATCTTTTAAAACATATGATGAAGATTTAACAACTGCTGTTGAAAGGATGAAAACTAGCATACTCATGAATCGACCGATTTATGTTGGTTTTGCTATTTTGGAATTATCTAAATTGGTTATGTATGACTTTCATTATAATTTTATTAAAAAAACATATAAAGATGATACTGCAAAGCTGTTATTCACCGACACGGACTCGTTGTGTTATCATATTAAAACGCAAAATATTTATGATGATTTGAAACAGCATTCAAAACTTTTTGATTTCTCAGACTATCCGAAACATCATTCACTGTACTCAGATGTTAACAAGAAAGCAATCGGCAAGTTCAAGGATGAACTTAATGGTGATTTAGCCCTTGAGTTTGTCGGGCTGAAATCAAAAATGTACTCCCTGAAATCCTTCAAAGAAGAGAAGAAACGAGCTAAGGGTGTATCGACTCATGTTGTTCGCCAGAAAATTAAGCATGAAGATTATTTGCGGTGCCTTCAACAAGAAAAAACTAGTATTGAAAAGCAGAGAAGAATCGCTCAAGATGCACACCGTCTGTATACATTAACAGAGAACAAAGCATGTTTATCACCATTTGACGACAAAAGATATCTGTTAGAAGATGGTATCACCAGTTTAGCCTATGGACATTGTGAAATTAGTCAAGATTGTACTGGTTGAAGAAAATTGTTAATATATTGTAAAATTATCAAGAAAAATGTTGTTATGTTAATACATCTTGCCTGTAAATATGCTTTTATCTGTAAATTGTTTTAATTTAATAAAAAAATGTTGATTTTACTTATGTGTAATTATTTAAAACTTCTACACAATATCTTTTCACATAATGTTTTATACGCAGTGCACACATAAGCAAACATACTCATACATGTTCGCACTTATATAATACATGTGTTAATACTTTTATTCACTTACAATTGATTTTTAAATACGTTTTAAAACTTTAAGAATTTTTTAAAGCATTTTTAAGATTTTATATATATATATATTTTAATTTCTTAAAACATTTTTAAAATTTGTTGAAACTTTTTTAAAATTTACTTAAATATTTTTTAAATGTGTTGACACTTTTTTAAAAATTCATTTAAACTTTTCAAAATACGTTAAAACTTTTTTTAAATTTACTAAACTTTTTTAAAATTGATTAATAGATAGTCATACAAAGATCCATACACATGGGATAGTTAACTAATCACATGTAAACAGAAAATCATATTTAAACACATATATATACACCCTAAACATTTATATACATTCATATCATAAAGTGGAATTCATGTAAAAAAACCCTTTGAAACCCTTCTAACAAATATCAGTGAAAACAAGAAAATAAGATAAAAATGTGTCTTTGATGACGAGACATGAAAAATCGTGAAGTCAACATAATGGGTGTTTGATCATATAAACATCGCTTGTGGGGGTTGAATGCTGTGGATTGATTGCCCATTAGCCTCATGATTGATTGCCCATTGCCCCTCTCCTCTCCTCCTGTGGCTGCAGAACCCCCACTATTATACTACTAATATTGATAAAAGTAAACCTGATAATTTGGTCGTCCTCCCTTTTTATCCTCCTTTATGTTTTAAATTAGCTAAAGTTTTAAGACGTTTCAATTTTAATGTTATCTTTAAACCAGTCAATAAATTAAAATTTCCTTCTATTAAATGTCCTGTCCCTGACCTCCAAAAATGGGGTATTTATAATGTTCCTTGTAATGGCTGTGATTTATCGTATATTGGTCAAACTAAAAGAAATCTCGAAAAACGCCTAAAAGAACACTCTCGGTATGTCATTAATCAAGAAATTTCTAAATCTTCTGTTGCTAAACACTCTTGAAATTCCGGCCATAGTTTCAATTTTCAAACTGCTAAAATTATTTTTAATGCCAATAGTTCCTCTGAGTTAGACTTTCTTGAAAATTTAGCTATTTATATTAATCGTGATATTATTGTTAATGATAAATCTGATTCTAAAACCCTCTCCGTTGCCTGGAAGAATCTTTTCAGCACTGCTTCATAATTAAGTTTATTATTTAATTATTATTATTATTATTATTATTATTTATATATATATTATGTATACAATTTTTATTCATGTGTGTTTTAATTGTAAACTATTTTTTATTTTTATGTATGTTATTTTTAATTTTTTTTTTCTTTTACTAATTTATATATTTTTTGCGTACATTTTATTTCATTTTAATCTCTCCTTTTAGTTAATTTTTTAATTTACCCCGCTTTTTTCCCATTTCCCTTCCCCCCTTCTTCCTTTCCTCTCCTTCATTGTCTATCTAGTTTTGTTTATGCTCTTCCGTGATTGGCTGTTGCCTTCTTCTTTCCTATTGGCTGTTCCTTCTGCTTGCTCCCTCTCCCTCCCGCATCGCATTCCCCTTCAGTCGTGCCACTACATTCATTGTGGACGCACGTCTTTTTTGCGCCTGACGAAGAAAGACTAAGTTCTTTCGAAAGGCCTTGCGCAGTTAACTTATTTTATGGTGTTTAAAGAAGTTTTTTCATTTCAATTGTGTATTACACCAGCTTCAATTCTATTCATTGATAAGCGTAAAAGCTTTTCTTTTACAGTTAATCAGCTGGTACACCGGTCCTCCAATATTTCAAAACGAATCTACATTAATATTATAATCAGCCAAATTTTCCGATTTTATAGAATATGTTCAGAAAAATATCTATTTCAAAGTGAGCTTTTTCAATTTAAAAGTAAACTTCACTATAAAAACAATATTCCTCTCAAGTTCATAGAAAAGTACTCTGATTTTGCAGATTCTCTACATTTTTGATCGTTTGCTACTCGGTGACAGCTAAATGACTTGTATTACCTAAAGCCTGCTTAAGGACGGTTTTATGATGATGAGCTGCATTGAGTGGCAACAGACCCGGATTGTTTTTGGATTGGTTTGGAATACGGTTTCTACTTTGTTCTTTTTAATTTGTTTTGAGTTGTGGCATTGCAGCTAAGTTGGGGATGTGGTTTTTATTCAGAGAACATATTTTCACATCGTTTACAATGTTCCAGGTGAGACATTCGTTTACTAATGTGGCGTAGGGTCCGGTGGGGGAGTGCATGAATTATAGCCATCGCGTGTTTAACATCTGATTTTTTGCTATTCACCGCTCTGGCCGAAACCCACTGCCACTTAAATATTTTTTTTTTTTTTTTTTGTAAACTCGAGTGTCCGGCTGCTTTTGTCTAATAAAACCCATCGCTGATGAGGCTGGCAGCCTATTGTTTTTGTATTTTGATTGTTGAATTTTCAATTTTAAAGGATTTTTGTTTTGTGAGGGGGTGTGCTGGTTCTTGCTAAATTGATTAATTTGAAACTATATTTTTAATTTATGTGTTTTAATGCAGCGTTTCGGTGCAATTCACATGAATTTCTATTGTTTATTGTTGATTGTTTTACATATTGGATAAATTACTGTGTTTTAAAAGCCTGCTGCTTTAGCGCAATATTGGAATACAGCTATTGTTTTTTATTTTTTGATTTGGCTTTGGACTGGCTCAGTTTCCTCATATATATTTTTTATTTGTGCAATAAGCTAAAAGCTTCAAAAATTCTATATATAAAAATGTTACGATGAAAATGAATAATAATAAAAAGAATATTGCCCAGTTAAACTGATGGCATTGAGCTCACAGGCTACGCATACTAATTGTACATTACAGCCTTGTATTTTCGTTAATTCCGTTCGAAAAAAAAATTAAGAAGGGGAAACAGCTCCCCCCTTTCTCCTTTTTTATACTTAATCATTGAACTTCCTAAACTATCAAATACATGCTTTATCATATTAAAAAATCTATATCCAAAATTCAGAGCAAATCGGATAATTCTTAATAAAAACCCATTTAGCATTTATATAATTTAAGAGGAGTTATTCCCCTCTTTTATACTTAACCATTAAACTTCCAAAACTATTCAGAGATTTGAACGAAATCTGACAATTCTGATTGAAAAATCCATTTATGCAAGTTAAGGGGAGGGGCATTAGAACCCCCGTTCCCCCTGTTTATACTTATTCAATGAACACCTAATAACAGCCACGGACTCGCCTCATCAGAATGATCCTATACCTAAATTTTGAACGAAAACTGTTAATTCTGCATGAAAATCCCGTTTATATCAATTAAGGGGAGGGGCATGAGCCCCCGTTCCCCCTGTTTATACTTATTCAATGAACACCTAATAACAGCCACGGTATCGCCTCATCCGAATGATCCTATATCTAAATTTTGAACGAAAACTGTTAATTCTGCATGAAAATCCCGTTTATATCAATTAAGGGGGGGGGCATGAGCCCCCCGTTCCCCCTGTTTATACTTATTCAATGAACACATAATAACAGTCACGGAATCGCCTCATCAGAATGATCCTATATCTAAATTTTGGACAAAAACTGTTAATTCTACATGAAAAACCCGTTTATATCAATTAAGGGGAGGGGCATGAGCCCCCCGTTCCCCCTGTTTATACTTATTCAATGAACACATAATAACAGTCACGGAATCGCCTCATCAGAATGATCCTATATCTAAATTTTGGACAAAAACTGTTAATTCTGCGTGAAAAACCCATTTATATCCATTAAGGGGAGGGGCATGTGCCCCCCGTTCCCCCTCTTATATATATTGAAAGAACTCCAAGAACTAATCAGGGAAGCGCCTTATCAGGATATACCTACATACAAAATTTCAAGTGGATCCGATATTTTTATCATGAGTTATCGCGTTACGCACATACATACAGAACGGACGGGCACATAAGCTCTCAGGCTATGATAGCCTGTGAGCTAAAAAATGGGATTAACAAAATGTAGTAACAAACGATGTAAAACTTGACCTAATGTAGAGTTGTCTGCAAGTCCTTACACCAACAGCACGGTTAACCTGAATTTCCATATATGTAAAATTACACATGTTATCTATTTACTAACTTGTACCATATGTGATCAAAAATATGTCGGGGAAACTTCGGGTGAGTTACACATGAGAATCAATAATCACAGACATTTATCTAGTAAAGATGACAATAATTCAACTTTTGAAATAAAACATTTTTTTATACACGGTTTTCATAATGTAAAAATTCAAATATTAGAACAGATTATTGATGATCCTTTCCGGTTAAGAAGTGAAAGCTTCTATATACTTCGTTTAAAATCTCTGTATCCTTATGGATTGAACACTAAACTAAATTTTCGTACTGAAAATTCTACATGTATATACAGTCTTTTTTCGTCTGTATGTATTCCCTCATTTCAATATAAAAGAGGTAAACGTGGTAAACACACAGATAAGCTAAAGCAAAATAAATACTCTGACATAAGCCCATCTGTTGTTCTGCAGGACCTTTACAATTTATTTTGTAATAGTTTTAATATTAAACAAATTAAAACCATTTTATTTGGTTTAAAATTTAAAATACTTAAAAGATTGCAACAAAAAATTGAAAGTTTTAACTCTGCAAACTCTCAGTTTAAAGATCTGATTAGTGATATTTTGTTATATAAAATTGGAAAACACAGGCCTCAAGATTTGGAAAAAATTTACTTTGTATGCACTTTTCCACAAAAAAATTTTGATAATCTACGTTTAAGTTCTTTGATTTTACGTCATAAAAGTTTATTTCCTGTCAAAGATATTATAGTAATACCTACTTATAAATATACCAAAACACTAGGAAGTATTCTATTTAATTATAGAGAAGTTTTCCAAAACCTTGATTCATATACTGATTTGGAATGCAATTGCGAAAATTTTAAAAATTCAACTTTTTTAAATGAAACCAATCAACATATTGTGACTGGAGATCTAAATATTATAGAAAATGTTAATATACGTAATCTTTTGAGCTCAGGTACTAAATTTCGTATTAACAATAAATTAAATCCAATAAAGTCATTCAATACTTTTAAAGCTGATTTAAATGCTTTTATATTAAATTTAAGTTACAGATACAATACACCTATCCCCCTCTTTACAGATTGGAATTTACATATTTTAAATGATTTTAAATCTTTCCAGGATTGTTTTTTAAATAATTCATCTTATAATTATCATTATTTCAATAAGGATTTTAGAAACGAAATAGCCAAATTAAAACAAAATTTTGTTTTTTGTCAAGTTTATAAGGCTGCCGGTAACTTTGCAGTTATTTGAAAAAAGTTTTATGCAGAAATGCTTAATGCAGAGTTAAATAATAGTATAACCTATAAAATTTGTACATCTTCTGTACAAGAAATTATCAATAAACATCTGGCTTTTTCTAAACAAACCAATATTCCATTTCCACGTAATAAAAATCCGTCATTTCCGTTTTTATTTCTTACTCCAAAATTTCATAAAGTACCGACTAAATACAGATTCATTTGCAGTAATGTTAATAGTATTGGTAATAATTTTAATAGGAAATTTGAGGATTTACTTAAAAAATTTTTGAACATGCTGAAATATAAATATAAAGATAGTAACTGTTTTTGGATTATTTCTAATAGTTTTGAAATTGTTAAAAAATTAAAAAACAATAAAATTCATTCTATCCATACATTTGATTTCGAAAATTTATTTACCACCATTCCTATTAGTAGTTAAAAGGATGCACTTTTAAAAACAGCTGAACTGGTTTTGGATGGTACTGATTTTAATTCAAACTTGTTTTATAAATTATGCCGGTTTTGCCTTTATAATAATTATGTTTATACCGGTTCTAAAATATACCAACAAATTAATGGGATTGGTATGGGTACTAGTTACTCATCCACTGCAGCTAACTTATTTTTATTTTTTTATGAATTTCAATATAGTATAAATAAAGCTGATCTTAAATTTTTTGCTTACCGATACATTGATGATTTGATCGTTTTGAATATTAATTCTGATTTTAATGAAATTTCCCAAGAAATTTATCCTGACTCCTTAATGTAAAAAAAAAAAAAAAAACTAATGAAAATAGTTTGGAGGCTGATTATCTAGATTTAAAAATAAAAATTTTAATAGATAACAAAATACAAATTTCTATTTATGATAAGCGTAAAAGTTTTTCTTTTACAGTTAATCAGCTCGTACACTGGTTCTCCAATATTTCAAAACGAATCTACATTAACATTATAATCAGCCAAATTTTCCGATTTTATAGAATATGTTCAGAAAAATATCTATTTCAAAGTGAGCTTTTTCAATTTAAAAGTAAACTTCACTATAAAAACAATATTCCTCTCAAGTTCATAGAAAAGTACTCTGATTTTGCAGATTCTCTACATTTTTGATCGTTTGCTACTCGGTGACAGCTAAATGACTTGTATTACCTAAAGCCTGCTTAAGGACGGTTTTATGATGATGAGCTGCATGGAGTGGCAACAGACCCGGATCGTTTTTGGATTGGTTTGGAATACGGTTTCTACTTTGTTCTTTTTAATTTGTTTTGAGTTGTGGCATTGCAGCTAAGTTGGGGATGTGGTTTTTATTCAGAGAACATATTTTTACATCGTTTACAATGTTCGAGGTGAGACATTCGTTTACTAATGTGGCGTAGGGTCCGGTGGGGGAGTGCGTGAATTATAGCCATCGGGTGTTTAACATCTGATTTTTTGCTATTCACCGCTCTGGCCGAAACCCACTGCCACTTAAATATATTTTTTTTGTAAACTCGAGTGTCCGGCTGCTTTTGTCTAATAAAACCCATCGCTGATGAGGCTGGCAGCCTATTGTTTTTGTATTTTGATTGTTGAATTTTCAATTTTAAAGGATTTTTGTTTTGTGAGGTGGGGTATGCCGGTTCTTGCTAAATTGATAAATTTGAAACTCTATATATATATATATATATATATATATATATAGGGTGTATCTAAACTACTGGGCAAAACTTTAAGGGGTGATAGTACACATCAAAACAAATAATATTAAATGGGAAACTAAGGGTCCCAAACGTCTTCCGAAGGAGATAGGCGCAATCAAAGTTTAGGGTCCAAAATTTGAAATGATTATAAAAAACGGAAAATTTGGTCGATTCGTTTGCGGTTTTCACGAAAACTATTCTTTATGTCAGTATTGTCTTGAAAATAAATTATAAAGATAAATTTCAAAAAATGTCGATAGAGGGCGCTTTAGACTTTGGTGTAACGAACAACTACTTTTTACCGTTATTTTTTGCATCTCATAAAATTTTTTTAGAAGTTTAGACATAAACTTAAATTTTGAGCTCAAAATCTGTGGTTAAGTAGCGCAAACTAAACCGTGTTCAGTGGGACTTGGTAGGTTCAAATTTGAAACGATTATAAAAAACAGAAAAATTGGTCAATTGATTTGCAATTTTCACTAAAATTATTCGTTATGTCAGTATTGTCTTGAAAATAAATTATGCTGATAAATTTCAAAAAATGTCGATAGAGGGCGCTTTAGACTTTGGAGTAATGTACAACTATGTTTTACCATTAATTTTGGCATCTCATTAATTTTTTTTAGAAGCTTAGACATAAACTTAAACTTTGAGCTGAAAATCTGAATTGTTGAGAGTGGTTAAGTAGCGCAAACTGAACTGTGTTCAATGGGGGTGGGGAGGTTCAAATTTCAAATGACTGTAAAAAACGGAAAAATTGGTCGATTAATTTGCGGTTTTCTCTAAAACCATTCTTTATGTCAGTATTTCCTTGAAAATAAATTTTAAAGATAAATTTCAAAAAATTCCGTTAGAGAGCGTCTTAAACTTTAGAGTAACCAGCAACTATTTTTAACCTTTATTTTTTTTAATCTAAATAAATGTTTTAAAAGCTTAGACATAAATTTTGAACTCAAAATCTGAATCGTTGTGAGTAATTAAGAAGCGAAAAATTGAACTGTGTTCGTAGAGTGGGCAGGGTAACATTTCAACTCCTGAACACTTTTCACTTTGCGCTTCTTAACCCCTCCCAAAGATTCAGAATTTGAGTTAAAAATTTAAATCTAAGCTTTTGGAAGCATTTAATTAGCTACATAAAAAATAACAGTTAAAAACAGTTGGTTACTCTAAAGTTTAAGGCGCCCTCTAACGGAATTTTTTGAAATTTATCTTTAAAATTTAGTTTCAAGGAAATGCTGACATAAAGAATAGTTTTACAGAAAACCGCAAGTGAATCGACCAATTTTTCCGTTTTTTACAATCATTTGAAATTTGAACCTCCCCACCCCCCATTGAACACAGTTCAATTTGCGCTACTTAACCACTCTCAACAATTCAGATTTTCAGCTCAAAATTTAAGTTTATGTCTAAGCTTCTAAAAAAATTTAATGAGATGCCAAAATTAACGGTAAAAAATAGTTGTACGTTACTCCAAAGTTTAAAGCGCCCTCTATCGACTTTTTTTTTAATTAATAAGTATAAATTATTTTCAAGACAATACTGACATAAAGAATAATTTTAGTGAAAATTGCAAATCAATTGACCAATTTTTCTGTTTTTTATAATCGTTTCAAATTTGAACCTACCAAGTCTCATTAAACACAGTTTAGTTTGCGCTACTTAAGCACAGATTTTGAGCTCAGAATTTAAGTTTATGTGTAAACTTCTAAAAAAAATTAATGAGAGGCAAAAAATAACGGTAAAAAGTAGTTGTACGTTACTCCAAAGTCTAAAGCACCCTCTATCGACATTTTTTGAAATTTATCTTTATAATTTATTTTCAAGACACTACTGACATAAAGAATAGTTTTCGTGAAAACCGCAAACGAATCGACCAATTTTTCCGTTTTTTATAATCATTTCAAATTTTGGACCCTAAACTTTGATGGCGCCTATCTCCTTCGGAAGACGTTTAGGACCCTTGGTTTCCCATTTAATATTATTTGTCTTGATGTGTACTATCACCCCTTAAAGTTTTGCCCAGTAGTTTAGATACACCCTATATATATATATATATATATATATATATGCACTATATTGCCATTGATTATGGGACACTTGCGATTTTAGACATTTTACTAAATATCTAGAAAAATACATTAGGAATCATCTCGAAACTCTTAGTGTATAAATATAATAGTATACGTCATACATCTCCATGAAGATTTTTTACCGAAACTCCATAGGGAACTGTCAACAAATTAAAAAAGAATGAATATCTTTTGAATAACCCTGTCAAAACTAATGTAGCAAAAGCGCTCAAACCCTAGATTATGATTGAATGCCTTATTGTAATACACTGTGTTCATTTTTATGCAAATAGCATGCATACTTGCAGAGTAATTAAGGTTTTTATAAAAATGGCCCCAAATATTTCTAAGTTTTTCCCTTATAATTTTCAGAGTTCTTAATATAAAATAATATTTTTTTCAGAAAATATGACAAACAACATTGCACACAGTACCCTGTAATCAGAATTAAAAAATAACGAAAATTGTACACAAAATGAGTTGGTTTACTAAATAATTTTTTACTGCGCATGCGTCAACGATATCAAAATTTCATTTACATATTTATGTTAGCTAAATGTATAGAGCAACTATTGTGAAAGTCGCAAAATCATAACTTGAAAATTCTGAAAATAATCGTCAATTGAGTAAGTTGAAAATCCGTTATTCTCAAAATGAAGCAAAAACAAGAGGGGTTGTATCCATATATTCATTGATTAGTGTCAATATAGAATACACAATACGGGATATTACGACTACTTTTGGATAAAATCCCTCATTTTTTTGCTTCATTTTGGAAACAACGGATTTTGTCCTTTTTCTATAGACGATTACTTTCAGAATTTTCAAGCTATAATTTTGAGACTTTTACAAAAATTGCTCTATACATTTAGCTAACATAATATGCAAATGAAATTTTGATATCTTTGACGCATGAGCAGTAAAAAATTATTTAGTAAACCTACTCATTTTTCATACAATTTTGATTATTTTTTAATTCTGATTACAGGGTACTGTGTGCAATGTTGTTTGTCATATTTTCTGAAAAAAATATTATTTTATATTAAGAACTCTGAAAATTATAAGGGAAAAACTTAGAAAAATTTGGGGCCATTTTTATAAAAACCTTAATTACTCTGCGAGTATGCATGCTATTTGCATAAAAATGAATACAGTGTATTACAATAAGGCATTCAATCATAATCTAGAGTTTGAGCGCTTTTGCTACATTAGTTTTGAAAGGGTTATTCAAAAGATATTCATTCTTTTTTAATTTGTTGACGGTCCCCTATAGAGTTTCGGTAAAAAATCTTCACGGAGATGTATGACGTATACTATTATATTTATACACTAAGAGTTTCGAGATGATTCCTAATGTATTTTTCTAGATATTTAGTAAAATGTCTAAAATCGCAAGTGTCCCATAATCAATGGCAATATAGTGTATATATAACCATTATACAATACTTCTGTTTGACATCTATAATGAATGTAAAATAACCTATAAAACAACAATCTAAAACAAATCAAGAGGGATTGGCAATATTGGAACAATTACGAAGCATTGGAAATGTGGTATTTGGCTCGTTTTCAAGGGTAATATCAAATAGACACATTAAGTACGATTAATTTCTGATTAGAAATCAGGATAAACCTAAAAATGATTTCTAAATCACCCAATTAATCATACATGCAAAATTTAATTCAATGAGAAATACTAGACATATATGAAGCCAATAATAATAGAATTAGCAAGGAGAAAAAACTTACATTATACAATCGCCGACATGTGGGAGAAAAAAAAATTCAAATTTACAATCTCATTTCGCTACAGTTAAGAGATTGCAGTTAACAATATATATATATACATACATATACAGGGTGTCCCTAAACAAATGGTATATACGCTAGGGGGTGATAGAACACATCAAGACGAGTAATAGTAAATAGGAAACAAAGGTTCCCAAACGTTTTCTAAAGGAAATAGCCGCCATTATAGTTTGGGGTCCAAAATTTCAAATACACATAAAAAACGGAAAAATTGGTCGATTGATTTTGCGGTTTTCACTGAAATTATTCTTTATGTTGGTATTTTCTTGAAAATAAATTATAAAGATAAATTTCGAAAAATGCCGATAGAGGGCGCTTTAGACTTTGAAGTAATGAAAAACTATTTTTTGCCGTGATTTTTTGCATCTCATTAAATGGTTTCGTAAGCTTAGACTTAAACTTAAATTTTGAGCTCAAAATCTGAGTAGTTGGAAGCGGTTAAGTAGCACAAACTTAACTGTTTTCAGAGGGTTTAAATTTCAAATGATTATAAAAAACGGAAAAATTGGTCGATTGATTTGCGGTTTTCGCTAAAACTATTCTTTATGTCGGTATTTTATTGAAAATGAATTATAAAGATAAATTTCAAAAAATGCCGATAGAGGGTGCTTTAGTCTTTGGATTAACGAAATAATCCATCCTAATACTACTTTTTGCCGTTATTTTTTGCAACTCATTAAATCGTTTCGTAGGCTTAGATTTAAACTTAAATTTTGAGCTCAAAATTTGAATAGTTGGGAGTGGTTAAGTAGCACAAACTGAACTGTGTTCAGAGGGTTTAAATTTCAAACGAAACGGAAAACTATAAAAAACGGAAAAATTAGTCGATTCGTTTGCGGGTTTTTGCTAAAACTACTCTTTAAATCAGTGTTTTCCTGAAAGTAAATTTTAAAGATAAATTTCACAAAATGCCGATAGAGGGCGCCTTAGACATTGGAGTAGCGTAACACCATTTTTAACCTTATTTTTTTTAATCTCATTAAATGCTTTCAAATGCTTAGATTAAAATTTTGAGATCAAATTCTGAGTCGTTGCGAGTGTTTAAGTAGCGCAAAAGTGAACTGTGTTCAAGGGGGGGGGGGGGGGGCGTTAAATTTCAACTCCTGAACACACTTCAGTTTGCGCTTCTTAACCCCTCCCAACGATTCAGAATTTGAGTTCAAAATTTAAGTTTAAATCTTAGATTTCGAAAACATTTAACAAGTTTTGGAGAGCATTTAATTAGATACAAAAAATAACGATTAAAATTTGTTGTTGGTTAATCTGAAGTTTAAGGCGCCCTCTAACGGAATTTTTTAAAATTTATCTTTAAAATTCATTTTCAAGAAGATACTGACTTAAAGAATAGTTTTATTTTAAACCGCAAACGAATCGACCAATTTTTCCGTTTTTTATTATCATTTGAAATTTGAACCCTCTGAACACAGTTCAGTTTGTGCTACTTAACCACGCCCAACTATTCAGATTTTGAGCTCAAAATTTAAGTTTAAGTCTAAGATTACGAAAACATTTAAACAGATGCAAAAAATAACGTAATAAGTAGCTGTTCGTTACTCCAAAGTTTAAAGCGCCCTCTATCGGCATTTTTTTAAATTTATCTTTATAATTCATTTTTAATAAAATACCGACATAAAGAATAGTTTTAGTGAAAACCGCAAATCAATCGACCAATTTTTCCGTTTTTTATAATCATTTGAAATTTAAACCCTCTGAACACAGTTAAGTTTGTGCTACTTAACCGCTTCCAACTATTCAGATTTTGAGCTCAAAATTTAAGTTTAAGTCTAAGCTTATGAAATTATTTAATGAGATGCAAAAAATCACGGCAAAAAATAGTTTTTCATTACTTCAAAGTCTAAAGCGCCCTCTATCGGCATTTTTCGAAATTTATTTTTATAATTTATTTTCAGGAAAATACCAACATAAAGAATAATTTTAGTGAAAACCGCAAATCAATCGACCAATTTTTCCGATTTTTATGTGTATTTGAAATTTTGGACCCCAAACTTTAATGGCGGCTATCTCCTTTGGAAAACGTTTGGGACCCTTGGTTTCCTATTTACTATTACTCATCTTGATGTGTTCTATCACCCCCTAGCGTATATACCATTTGTTTAGGGACACCCTGTATATATATATATATGAACTTATCTATATTCTACACATTAATGTTAGTCACAGAAAATCAGCTTTATTAATTATACATATAAATTTTCAATGGTAAAAAGTAGCATTGGCTCTAAAAACCTGTCTAAATAAATAAATAAAAATACAATTTAGAACTAAAATAAATATTTTCCAAATGTTTTGATACAGAATAACTAATTTTCCATTCAAACAATAACACCTTTCCAAAATTAAAACATAATTTTTATTAATTACAAAAAAATTCTTAGAATTTATGCTAACGAACTTTACACATGAGGTGTTTTATTCCTAAGAAAAAGGAAAAAAAAAATATTAAGATAATGTTGCTTCAATAGCTGCAAAAACTCATTTCTTCATTTTCAAGTACTATATATGTTGGCTTATAAAAGGGTATACTGGAAAAATGTAAAATAAAATTAATAAAATAGAAAATAAACCGTGACTGAATAAATTTTATCAATATTCCTTCCATGAATTTATCAGAATATAATGCATATCTAGAATAATTTTGTTTAAAACAGCATTTATTGTTCAACACTGTTATGAAATGAGTAGAAGAAAAAAAGTTATAACTGAAAGTTAGTACAAATGATGCAAGACAAATAAATTAATGCATATAAAAGGAAATCCATATAACATTTCATTATTATATTGAAATAAACATGTAAATGTAACTCATATAAATTTGTTTATGTAGAAAACATAAACAAATGTAGATACTGTAAATAAATTTTCATTGTGGCGAATCATATAACTATATTTAATCCAATAACTCTATTGCGTTTTTCTCCCCCTTTAAAGAATTAAGAAAATTAAAAATTAAATAAAAAGAAAAGAAAACCTAAAAATAAAACCCCTTTATCAAACATTTCGATGTAAAATTAGAAATTTTCTGTTCAAAGAGTGACACACTTTTTAAAACTAAACTATAATTTTTATTGACTATAGAAATTTTCTGCGAATTTATACAAAATAATTTTACACATGAAGTGTTTTATTAGACTTAATAAAATTAAATAAAGTAAAACAGACTTTAATACAATTTATAATAAAATCTACAAAATGCTTAAAATACTTAAAACATTAAAATGTCTGCCTTTAGTTATTTATTTTATTTAATCATTAGGAAAATAAAATTCAGACGTTCAATGTATAATATTATGAAGTATTTTATTCCTTCACAAAAAGCATTTTATTAAAATAAGAATGCTTCAATGGATGCTTAAATCTATTTCTTGTTTTTTCATAAACATTGCATGTGGATTTATGAATAGACAGTCATTAAAAATAAAATAATAATAGTTTTTTTTCATTGTTAAACAAATTTACAATGAAATCTCGTGATAAATTTACGAATACATGATATATAAATATAGTAATAATTTTGTAAAATCAGATCTGCGTGAAATAAATTTAAAATGCTTATAAGTAAAAGTAAACAGAAGTAATATTAAGGTAACAATTAATGCAAATAAAATTAATCTAAAACTTTTTCTTTTTTTTCAATCAAATCTGAGCATACACTGTAAAAAAAAAAATTCAAGAGGTTACTAAAAATTTCTTAGTAAATTTGTATTCCACAGAATTTTTTAGTAACCATTACAAACTTTTTTTTGCAAGTGAAACAAGCATTTCTTTTGTAAACTGAACAAAAGAATTTTTTGTATAACTAACTTAAAAATTTATAGTATGAGCGTACAAGCAAATTTTAGTAATAGCTCCAAAATTATTTTTAATAACCATTACGTGCGCCCGAAAGGCAGGAGCTTCCTTCGAGCTGCATCCAGACTTCTGAAGCGGAAGATTTTCGGCAAAAAGGCAATAGATGGCAGCACCAAACATTCCTTCCGGCTGCGACAGGATGTTCATAATCCCTTTATTAACGTGACACTACATACATTCGGGGGGGGGGGGTATTTGGCGGGGGCAAGTTTCGAACCCGGGACCTTTTAGCCTGGAGGCCGTTACTATAACCATTATGCTATCAAGGCCACACCAACTGAGTTTTAGTAAGAGCCATTAAAAATATAAAAGTATTAACTCTATCCGTTGCTAACTTTTTTCTAGTAATTCTTACAGATTTTTTTGTAACCGAATAAGATTACTAAAAATTTTTTAGTAATTACAAGGATCACTAAAGTTTTTTTAGTAGATCGACCCTTTTTTTTTACAGTGTATGCGACTGTGCATCATATTTATTTATTTATTTTTACATGGACATTTTACTGCTAAACTAGAATTTTTATTGATTGTAGGAATTTTCTGAGAATTTATACTAATGGTCTTTACACAAAAAGGGTTTATTCCTTTACAAAAAGGATTTTATTAAGAGAAGATTGCTTCAGTGCAAGCTTTAACCTACTTTTTGCTTCTTCAAACACTGCATGTTGATTTTTAAAGCATATTCATTAAAAAAGTTAGTCAATCCTCCGGATAATTTAAGAATGTATGATACATAACTAAATACTAATAATTTTGTTAAGTAATCAAAAGTAGATATAAGTAATGTAAGGTAAAAATTAATGTAAATGAAATTAATATAAAATCTTATTTTTACGCACAATGTTTAATACTACACAAAAGCGATTTTATTAAGAGAAGATTGCGTCAGTGGATGCTTAAACCACTTCTTCTTTCTTCAAATACTGCATGTTGGTTTTAAATGCATATTTCTTTGAAAATTATTTTTTGTTCATTGTTAAACAAACTTTGCAATGAAGCCTCGGGATAAATTTAAAAATGTATGATATATAACCACATACTAACAATTTTGATAAGTGAAGTCTACGTGAAATAAATTTAAAATGATTATAAATAAAATTAGTGTAAGATAAATGCAATTAATGTAAATAAAATTAATATAAAACTTTACTTTTACACTCAAATCTGAGTATATGCGAATATGCGTCATATTTATTTATTTATTTTTACATAGAATTTTTATTGCTAAACTATAATCTTATTCATTATATGAATTTTCTGAGAATTTATACTGACAGGCTTTATATATGAAGCGTTCATTTCGCCACAAAAAATATTTTATTAAGAAAAGATTTCTACAGTGGATGCTTAAATCCACTTATTGCTTCTTCAAACACTGCATGTTGATTTTAAACTTGCATATTCATTAAAAAAAAATTGTTTATTTTTTTCTTTCATTTATGCTTTTTTTTTTTTTTTTTTTTTTTTTTTTTTTTTTTTTTTTTTGAGACTTTGTAAAGCTGAACTATATTTTTTATTGCTTATAAAAATTTTCGCTGAATTCATACTAACGGGCTTTACACGTGAAGTATTTTATTCCTTCACAAAAATGTATTTTATTTAGAGACGATTGCGTCAATTTGGATGTTTAAACCCATTTCTTGCTTTTTCAAACACTGAATGTTGATTTATGAATGGATATTCATTAAAAAAATTATTTTTTGTTGAGTCTTAAGCAAACTTTACAATCTAGCCTCGGGTTAAATTTATGACTGCATGATATATTATAACATAATAATTATTTAGTTAAATCAGGTCCCGGACGTCGTACAGGCAAGAAAAGTTTGCTTGATCCGGCACTTAAGCTTTTTGATACAACTATTTTTTTTTTTTTTTCAATACAATTTTATGCTGTTTAATGGTAGAATTGTTTAGACTAAATATTACGAATATTTCAGCTTAAAAAAAGTGGTGTTTATCCCAATTTTTCAGTTTGTTGTATATAAAGAAAAAAAGGAGTCAGTTAAGTGGTTATGAAAGTAGTCGTGTCGATTTCGAAATGGTTATTTAATCTAAACGGTAAAATTTACTCTTTCTTGCATTGAAAATGACTTCATCTGTGATTTAGTGAATAAGGATCTACAGACTACTACCGAAGTGATTGCGGAGAGACTAAATATTAATAATTCGACTGCATTTCGACATCTAAAAGAACTTGGGTACTCTTAAAATCTCGACACATCTGAAATCGGGTACGAACTTTTACAATCCCCCAATATTAGAAGAAATAATGAAAATGAAAATATACAATAAAATATAAATAAAACACGACTTCCATGAATAAATTTCTAGAATTTTTTTTTTTTTTTTTTTTTTTTTTTTTTTTAAGAAGAAGAGAAAGTACGAAACCCGAGTTCGAAATGCTTAGTGCATGAAATGTTTTGTCTGGGTTGTTTAGGGCATGATGTCTAAAGTTGTGGCGGGATGTGTATGTACAGTTATAATGGGTGTATGGTTTATATGGCTATGTGTGAGATATACTGACATACTTTTGTTAGCATATTCAGTCCAGTTTAATTAAGTTTAATAAGTTACTTATCCGCTGCTTTAATTGATGTAAGTCTTGAACAAGTGGCGGCACAAACACTCTCTTTCACGTACTCCAAAGAGAAAAATTTTTGATTTTTTTTTTTTGGACTTCGTATAAACATAATGCATGGCTATTGTGTGCATATCATGTGTATGGTTATTGTATGTATATGATGTGTATGGCTATGGTGTGTATATGATGTGTATGATTGTTATGTATACGTATGATGCGATAGTTATGGTGTGTATATGGTGCGTATAGTGTTAAGTTATTTTTTTTAAACAACTTTTTTCATGTGATGACGCTGATTTTTTTTTTCTTTCCATTCTACACGTTTTCAGTATTTTTCCAACTCTCAGGCAGTATTGCTCAACTACTAATAATTCAAACCGTTACTGCAAATTTTTTTCATACATGTAATATCATTCCGGTGATTCAAAAGGAAAAAATAATCTTACAAACGTTATAAGCAAGAAAAGTTGTTTCATCAAAGCACGGCAATGACAGTGAACACGTACATAAGCACGAAGCCGCTATTCACTTTATTGCTCTTATGCCAAAAAACACAACAATAAAACGCCGACCAATAAATTTTAGCTTTTCCCATTGTGATCAAAGGGTTGAACTAATTTGAATTATGCAGACGGCCGCGTTAAAACGTTGAACCCTTGTTAAGTGTCAAGCCGCGTCATACTTTACCTCTTTGCTTTCAAAGGATCGACAACAGACACGTAAATATTCTGATGTTGCCTAAGATATATCTTGCGCAAGGTATTCCGTGGTTATATTTTCTGTTACTCGAATTTATATGAGATATACTGCCTGCATTTTGTCGACCGTTCACACTTCAGTTCTTTCTTTGACTTCTCTAACGATAATGCGCATGTATGAAGTCCTTTTGCATATATTCTATACAGGAACACGTCAAACAGTAAACTAAAATGTCGTAATCTGCAGAGGCACGAACTTATTTGGACCCGTGAAGCGCAAGCCCACCCAATAATTTGATCTCTCCTTTCACTCAATTTTTTAAATTGTTTAATTTCGTTATTTTATTATTTAACTGCTGAAATAAAATTTTATTTTATTGAAATTCTCGAAATATTTTTGATTATATATTTTGTCGAAATGTTTTGAAAAATTGTAAGGACATCAATTAGAATTAGAGGAGCACTGAAAGCCCCTTCAGCAGATGCCAAAATTAATTTTCGCCCAAAAAAATTTCTGCAGATTTCGTCATCAATTTTAATGTCTTGATTAATTGATGAAGATGAGGGGGTCGGATTTCATGTTACGAAATCTTTTGTCGGGTTTGTGTCGGATTTTGTGGCCTTTTATGACTTCACGTAGAATTTTTTGGATTTGGGTCGAGTGATGCGAATATCTCGACACCTATAACATGGTCAAAAATTTTAAAAGTATCCTTTATATTTAGTTTTTGCATTTTCAATGGTTAGATATTTTAATATATTTCTTTGTAAATATTAATGTATTTGAAAAGCAAAAAATGTAAGAATATAATTGAATGAATTGTTTATTAAACTGTAATTAAATTATAATAATTTTATATTTACATATAATTGAAAACCTCACTTTAAAACATCAAATTATTTATATATGCTATAATGATAAGTGTTGATAATAAAATAAAACAGGAAAACTACAACTCTCTCAAGATTATATAGCAAAGAACCTTTACAAATAGATTTTAAAAATAGCCCTAGATCATATTTTCCATCAATCATCAGAGAATCAATAGAAATCTTCATATGGAGAGACAATATTTGCAATGAATTTGCCTCCATGGAGCTCCCTAAAATTTGGAAGGAAATGCTTCAAAGGATTTTAAAACAGTAATGTGTAACATTTTACGCGTTCACAAAACTTTTATTCATTTTTAATTTTTCCAGTTTATTTTCACTATGCTTATGTTCACGTGTTTTATGTTTTTCTGTTTATTTTAATTTGAAGCTATTTTAACGAAAAATTTCCTTTTATCCTTTTGAAACATGTAAAATTAAAAGTAATTTTTGCCATTTTATTTTACTTTAATGGATCACTTATAGCATTTATAAATAATTTGAAATTTTATATTTACTTAAAAAATCTTAATTTGACTTTAAATTAACATATTTACTCATTTGCTCTTATCCCACCCCTATCTCCACACACAAGCACTGGTAAAAAAAAAAAAAAAAAAAAAAAAAAAAAAATTGTGTAATTTCACTCAAATTTTTTTTCGTCCATCCAATGTTTTTCAAAAGTTGTCTCACTACTAGTAATCTTCGGTTTTAAAGAAAAATAAACTCAAGGATGACAATTAATATTTAAACAAGGTGCCCCAAAATTACTACGCGTTTTGATTACTACAAACTTTCATCACTTTTAATTTAGATTTAGAATTTGACTGCACTGGAATGTTATGGTGCAGTGATACAAAACTGGACAAAAATTCAGCAGTGCTATTTGAAAGTCAGCGTTCAATATTTTGTGGTGTCACAATAGAACGATATTTGCTTGTGCATGGGTATGAGGGTATGTAAGGTATAGAGTAGGGTCCTTCATGGGCCAGGTTGTTCCCGACCTGAACCCTAAAATTGTTTTTAAAGTCAAGATCCTAAACATGCGACACCAGCCGTACTCTAAAATTTGCACTACTATCTGATAAAGTAATCGTAGCAGAACTTTAGTTTTTAGCTCACAGACTATCATAGCCTGAGAGCTTATGTGCCCGTCCGTTCTGTATGTATGTTCGTATGTTCATATGTTCGTGCGTAACGCGATAACTCATGATAAAAATATCGGATCCACTTGAAATTTTGTATATAGGTATATCCTGATAAGGCGCTTCCCTGATTAGTTTTTGGAGTTCATTCGATATGTATAAGAGGGGGAACGGGGGGCTCATGCCCCTCCCCTTAATGGATATAAATGGGTTTTTCATGCAGAATTAACAGTTTTTGTCCAAAATTTAGATATAGGATCATTCTGATGAGGCGATTACGTGACTGTTATTATGTGTTCATTGAATAAGTATAAACAGGGGGAACGGGGGGCTCATGCCCCCCCCCCCCTTAATTGATATAAACGGGATTTTCATGCAGAATTAACGGTTTTCGTTCAAAATTTAGATATGGGATCATTCGGATGAGGCGATACCGTGGCTGTTATTAGATGTTCATTGAATAAGTATAAACAGGGGGAACGGGGGCCCATGCCCCTCCCCTTAATGGATATAAATGAGTTTTTCATGCAGAATTAACAGTTTTTGTCCAAAATTTAGATATAGGATCATTCTGATGAGGCGATTACGTGACTGTTATTATGTGTTCATTGAATAAGTATAAACAGGGGGAACGGGGGGCTCATGCCACCCCCCTTAATTGATATAAACGGGATTTTCATGCAGAATTAACGATTTTCGTTCAAAATTTAGATATAGGATCATTCGGATGAGGCGATACCGTGGTTGTTATTAGGTGTTCATTGAATAAGTATAAACAGGGGGAACGGGGGGCTCATGCCCCTCCCTTTAATTGATATAAACGGGAATTTCATGCAGAATTAACAGTTTTCGTTCAAAATATAGGTATAGGATCATTCTGATGAGGCGATTACGTGACTGTTATTATGTGTTCATTGAATAAGTATAAACAGGGGGAACGGGGGGCACATGCCCCCCCTTAATTGATATAAACGAGATTTTCATGCAGAATTAACGATTTTCGTTCAAAATTTAGGTATAGGATCATTCGGATGAGGCGATACCGTGGCTGTTATTAGGTGTTCATTGAATAAGTATAAACAGGGGGAACGGGGGTTCTAATGCCCCTCCCCTTAACTTGCATAAATGGATTTTTCAGTCAGAATTGTCAGATTTCGTTCAAATCTCTGAATAGTTTTGGAAGTTTAATGGTTAAGTATAAAAGAGGGGAATAACTCCTCTTAAATTATATAAATGCTAAATGGGTTTTTATTAAGAATTATCCGATTTGCTCTGAATTTTGGATATAGATTTTTTAATATGATAAAGCATGTACTTGATAGTTTAGGAAGTTCAATGATTAAGTATAAAAAAGGAGAAAGGGGAGAGCTGTTTCCCCTTCTTAATTTTTTTTTTCGAACGGAATTAACGAAAATACAAGGCTGTAATGTACAATTAGTATGCTTAGCCTGTGAGCTCAATGCCATCAGTTTAACTGGGCAATATTCTTTTTATTTTAATAGACGATCATTTAATAAATACCCAGTGTTTAAAAATTTCGGTGCAAAAATAAAACGCGATTTATATATATATATATTAGAAATTCCATTTGTATTCATATTATTCTTTTTCCTTTCATATTAAATGTGATATCAGTTATTAAATTCAATGGTTAATTTCAAATGGTTAATATTGTTTATTATTAATGGTCTTATATATATATAAGAGCCCTTCATATACACTTTTTTGTTTGTGCAATTATAGATTATCTAAATTCGGATTTAAGGAAATTAAAAGAATGCGAAGTTACGGAAATATATTCAGATACACAGACACGGTTGCTTGGAAAATAATAAAATTTTTTTGAATACCACAATTTTCTTAGATAATTTTTACTGCTATTTAATTACAGAAATTTACGATTAAATCATAAAAAAAATGCTATACGAATAGAGGTAAACAATACAAAATTTTAGTATTTTCTGGTATGAAAACGCAGTAAATGAGAAATTTAATATTATTGTATTATATTCAGTTTTCCATGTATTATATTTATATATTATTTCGATGTTTCTGAATTCTTTTTATTAATGACATATATTTTAACTTTTAATAATTTTGTATTTGTTTTTAATGTTACATAATATTACCTTAACATTTTTTTTTCGGCATTGTTATTATATTTACAGGTATGTAAAATGTATTGAAACTATGTTTGCCTTGAGGCTTAATTATAACATTTATTTAGCCATGCATAAAAAATAAAGGAGAAATATTTTCACTGTAAGAATGCCTGTCCCTATATCAATATTCTGTGTTTGAAGAAATAAAACATGTGTTTACGTAGCTACTGAAGCAATTATTTCTTAACAAAAGATGTTTTGTGATTGAATGAAAATATTTAGAATATATAAAATATTTTTAACCGACTTGCAAAAAACGAGGTTATATAATTTGCTTGTATGGTTTTTAGGTGTGTTTGTAATTATTAAATGCGTAGCACCTATAGTCAGGTCCATTCGTTTATGCGCATACAGTAGCGCAAAAACTAAACAACCGAATGGTTTGAAATTTAATATACATAATATTTGCAGAATTTTGTCGAGTCATTTCATATTTTATGAAAATCAAATCAAAACTTTAAAAGATGTTAAAAAAGATTTTTTTCCCCATATTAAATCTTATCCCACGTCATTAATTAAATGATAATCTCATGATAGGTAATGATTCCAGACTGTCCTGGTAATGTCGTTTTATTTAAGGTAAAATCATGTTGTTTCTATATTACTAAATTTAATACATATAATTATAATAAAATTTGTAGGCATGCATTTTTGCATAAAAGTACAACAGCTATTGCTTCTAGATCTGAATATTTAAAGCTATACGACAGCCCTAATACGAACGCACCTCATTTGTCACGCTTAACGTACATTTTACGACTTATATATATATATATATATATATATAAATTTTCGTACGCTGACCTATGTAGATTTTATTAGGTTCTACAGTTGAAAATTTTGTATTTATTTATTTATTATTATTATTTATTATTATTATTAATGCTATTTTCCAAGCTGAGAATTTCCATTGTCTTTTAAATTCTGGCCAACTGTCACGAAATTTGAATATTCCATTACGCAAAACATTAGAGGCTTGAACGGGTAAGGGTTTGGCCCGAGGCTCGTATCCGGCCCATCATAAAATCTTATAGTATCAGACTAGGCTAATAAAATATGAACAATTTCCAATGGAAACTGTTCATAATTTATTGTCTGATGTGTGACTATTTTATTTGCAAGAATCATATAAACATACTGTACGAGCCGATGTACGAAAACATCAGTGCAGAAATATAACATGCCCAAGACAGAGATCGGCATTCACACTTGCATCATACTTGACCCTAAGGCCCGCCACAGACTAGTGAAACATGCGTCAAAAGTCGTGCGACATGACACAGTCAAACCGGTTTTTTCTTTGTTACCAGGGTGAAATTGTCGTATGTCTCACGTTTTTTCTTTCAATGTTTCACTAGTGTGTTGTTTCAGCAGACTCGAGCTAGCCAGGACAAGCTTACATTTTCTTTCTATACATCGAGTTACACATGGGGAGGCTGGGGGGGGGGGAGTTCTGATGCTGTTCTGTATTCTATGGCCTGCCGAACAGTAATCTAAAACACATAGCAACCTACACTCTTAAAACGAAAGAGTGGATTTGGCTTCTCAGTAAAAAGCTGTAATTCATTGAATCGTGAATGAGTTTTTTTTTTTTAATGCTTTACTCATCTTGATTTAGATTGCTTATTTAAATAACTCATCTTCATTTAAATTGTTTAAAAATAACTCACTCACTTGAGTTGTTTCAATTCTTTATGAAAAGCTGCCTTTCAAAACGTGAGATGAGCGAATTTTGGCTCAACATGAGTTATTTTTTGGCTGACATTTTAAGAGAGTATAATGTGAAATTTCTCCTTAAGGGTGTATTTCGATTCAAACTGCTTATTTTCCAATTTATTTTTGACTTCATTATTGCTCTCAAATACACGAAACTCTCAGTATCTCTTATTTGGAAAGTACACAAGGTGCCGTAATTGTCAATTCTTTGATAAATGCAGAAAATATTGCAAAAGAGCAATCAAAAACGACATTTTGAACAGATTTTCCCCTAGCGGGAGATCTGTGAACGAAAAAAGGGTCATACTGAGAAGATAATTGTTTATAAATCAAATTCTAATGAATGGAGCGTAAAAATACATCACACGGCACCTTGTACATCTCTTCAAAAATCCCCTCAACAAGTTTCATGCTTCTACTCTTAAAAATGTGTTTGAAATTGTATCGGAAAATTTCGAGCTGTTGAAGGTGGAAAAGCGTTTTTTTCGAATACACCCTTAAATATGAATGCTCTAGTCTAAAAAAAAAAAACATTGCATGCTCAGAAAAATTGTTTTCTTTTTGGAAATTAAATCAGGTCGGATTTTATTGATTTTTGTATGCGCCGGATCGGTTTTGATTCCGCTGGAGTTTCATATAGTCGCTGATATTAGTTGTGAACCGGGTCGTGAACAACAAAAATAAAAACGGGTCGGTATCGGACTGAAATTTTAGTTTTCTAATGGTACGGGTTACGATTGCTTTCTTACTGAACTGATCGGGCACCGGGCATGAAATACCGCCCCCTTCAGACCTCTAGTACACATTACCGATCTCTATCGTTTATAATTCAAAATGCAACTCATAAAATTCAAAAATGCATAGATTCATATTTCAAAATTTTTGATATCGTGTTTACAGTAAAATTGTGTAAAATTCATCTTACATTATGCGAAATATTATTCTAAGATAGATTTTAATGCATGGTTATAATGCATGACTTCCCAATGGATTCGGTTTTTTTTAAGTTTCCACGATATATTTTTAGAAACATTGTAGAAAATTAACATCATTTTGTAAAAGTATTTAACTTGCATTATGCAAATGACCATTATAGAATGTTTTTCAACACATAAATATAATTCATGGATTAAAAAAATAAATGGATTCGTTATAAAAATTGTTTCCACATCATATTTGTACTAACATTATACAGAATATCCACAATATTGTAAAAATAGTTAACCTATATTATACCAATGATCATTCTTTGGTATTTTACGATATAATACATGGATATAATACGCAGATTTTCAGTGCATGGATTCATTATTAAAAAGTTTCCACATCATCTTTACATCCAATAACTGTCATTAAGCTTTAAAAAAATAAGCTACAGAATGTAGGTCATCGAAGATGCATCTCTATAAAGGTTTTACCGCTTTTCGGATGTAATTTTGCTACGGATACAATATTTTATTTTTCTTTTAATTTCCACGGTTCAGAAGCATGAGTTACAAGTCGGAAAACAACAGTTTGGTAACATTGGATCACCTGTATGCTTCTGATGCAACTCTCTGAAGAGGTAACGCTTCCATGTGGAATCATGCATAACAATGCAAGCCGAATGCGCAGTCACAGTCAGGTTTATGAACTGCTTTCACAACCCTTGTTAACACAGTGTCGAAATTAAATAAGTTCATTGGAACTGAGTTATTCAAATGTATATGATATTTACGTATCCAGAGCAATTTTATTTTTAGCCGATTTCAAAAGAAGAAAATATTGATAATTAATTGAAAATACAATATCATTAAAATGTCTCAAGCAACCATTACGCTAAATGAATTCATCATAATATATTTATTGAAAAAATATGCAACAGGTTCTTTACAAATTACATAGCATAGGTAACAACCGTTTTTTAATTATTTTTTTCCAAAAATTAATTGCATTTAGAAAATATTTCTCAGAATGCCCATTGACAACATCCAAAAGCATTTGTATGTGAAAAATATCAATAATGTGTTCAAATAAGGTATTGAAATTTATTAAAAGCAATACTTTCGTTTTAATACATATTTTATATTTAGTACTTTTTTTCCTGTAATACCAAAAATTAGTAGTACAGTAATACCAAAAAGTACTTTCAGGTGAAAATATCAATTATTCAAATAAAGTTTTGAAATGCATTCAAAAGAAAGTTTCTGTTTTTAATACATTTTTAAAAATAATACTTTTTTTTTTTTTTTTTTTTTTGCTTACAATACTAAAAAACATTTTCACATGAAAAATACGAATTATTTAAATAAAGCTTTCAAATTTATACAAAATGGTATTTTCATTTAAATATATATATATATATATATGTGTGTGTGTGTGTGTGTGTGTGTATTTTACAATTAATAATTTTACTTTTTAATTCACAGTGATACTTTCATTTTATATTTAATACTGGTTTTTTGCTCACTAACAATACCAAAAGGTATTTTCATATAAAAAAATGCTAGTTATTAAGAAAAAAATTAAATGTATTCAAAGCTATACTTTCGTTTTAATAATTTTTTTTATTTAATACTTCTTCTTTTTTTACTAACAATGCCAAGAAGTATTTTCACGTACAAAAAAAACCAATTATTTAAATAAAATTTTGAAATTCAAAGTGATATTTTCGTTTTAATACATTATTTTTACATTTTGAACTTTTTTTTTCTCCTTAACAATATATATATAAAAATTTATATGAAATATACCAATTGTTCAAATAAAGTTTCGAAATTTATTCAAAGTGTTAATACATTTTTTACATTTAATATATATACATATTTTAATTCAAAGCGATATTTTCTTTTTTAATACATTTTTTACAATTTTGACATTCAATACCTTTTTTTTCTTTTTTGACTCATTTACAACACCAAAAGGTATTTTCATACGAAAAATACCAATTAGTTAAATAAAATTTTGAATTATATTAAAAGAGATATTTTCATATTACCCTCAGGGCAATTTTTATCAATAAAAAAATAGTGAAAGATTTCACTATTTACAGTAGTCTCTGATTCTGATTATTTCAATGTTTAAGCGCATAGTTCAATACATCTGCTAATAGTCCAAGAGCCGACAGGACAAAAACCTAAGATATCAAGCACCTTTATTTTCTTGAAGAGTAGAAACAGCGGAATTTAATGATCGACGATTGCCAGAAGTGAAGTGGTGCATAAGCCAAAAATTTATACCACAAGTGGTTGACTCGTGGGTTTATCATTGTTGTTTCTAACTCCATGTTTTTATACTTTTGATTGTAGGACAAACACGATGATAAACCTGCGAGTCGACCACTGGTGGTATTAAGTTTTTGCTTATGTACTACTTCACTTCCGGTAGACGTGGGTCACTAGATTCTGGTCACTAAATATTGTATTACATATATATATTGCTTTTTTCGGCAGTTATTTAATTTATCACTGAAAAAATATTTTCATATGCAAAAAAAAAATCCTCAACATTATATATATATATATAATATCATGTATATATATAAATTTATATATATAGATATATATATAGATATATATGCATTTTATAGACCAACCGATGAAAAATCACCAAATAATGAAATTTTCATCATTTTTTTTATGAACACTATATTAACGTTCTGCTACTTTTTTTTTTCCCTCAAGTATATATCCTTATGAGTATAGCATTCTGTAAATTTTTCGGATTTTTCGGAGTTCGCACCTGTGCAATTGTGTGCAAAAATGGCAAAACTTAAATAATAAATATTTTGGGTCATTATTATTTCACAAATATATCCAGAGAATTTTTTGTTCTTATAACAGTTATTTCATATAATTAGCAAAATAGATTTTGTTGTTTAATTATTGATATAAATTTATTTTATCGAATTAACATTTGTTCTTTTAAGTGACATTTCACACTAATTTATCATAAAACTACAATTCTCTGATACTAATTATGCGTATTCTACGATTAAAATCAACTGTTCTAAAAATGACAATATTTAAATAACAAATATTTTAAGTCGCTATTATTTCGCAAAAATAATCAGAAAAAACTTTTTTTTATAAAAGTTATTTCCTGTAATTAGATAAGAATACATTTAGTTGTTTAATAATTGAGAAATAACATCTACTCTTTTACGTAACGATTAATCAGTCTAACATATCACAAAACTGTAATTCTCTAAATACTAATTATGCGTATTCTATGATTAAAATTAACTGTTCTAAAAATGGCAACATTTACCTAACAAAGAAGACAGAAGAAAAACAGGGTAGAATGCTTTCGGTCAAGGTTTGAAGAAAGATAGTTCCGACTCATTTGATAATTAGGCGAATGATGCAACGTTAAGCCTTTCAACGTAATAATTACGTCATCACCTTTCACCTCTTCACAGTTCAGTAGTTTTAGTGATACGCTTGTTAATTATCGCTTTTCTGTGATTTTACTTGAAAAGTAAAAGTAATCATTGCTTAAATTTTAGAACTTGTGCAAATTTTATGAATTAAGACAATAGGTGCCAAATTACAACATTGTTATATGTATTATTGAGAAATTTTAATTTTTTAGCTTTAAAAAGTTTAATGCTTGTCGACTTAAGGTGACACGGTACTTTGAAACTTTTTTTCAATTTTGAATAATACTGTAATGTATGTAATGGCACAATACTTACTAAAAATTAAATAAAATTAAAAAAAAAATCTTGTAAAACAGGCTATTTTACTAAAATTTAATGTTTTTCTAAAAACTTCACTTTTCAAAAACTCTAACACTTTTAGAAATATGAATATTTTTTGCTTCGATTTTTTCCCACATTCATTAGAATATACTACATAAAACTATGCTTGGGTTTTTAGATGTATGAGATTTTATATTTAATACGAATTTGTTTTATCTCGTATACATTAAAAAATGTAGAAAATTCAACAAACTCTCAATTTAAATATTTTTTAAAAATTAATACAGTGAAACCTCCAAATAAGGGACTCTCCGAATAAGGGACACCTCTATTTAAGGGACAAAAGTTGCGGTCCCAAAGATGTCCCTTATTTGGAGGTTTCACTATGTAAGGAACTCCGAATAAGGGACACCTCTATTTAAGGGACGAAAGTTGCGGTCTCATGGGTGTCCCTTATTTGGAGGTTTCACTGTATATACACTTAATTGTTAAGTCCTTGCACAAAAATTTAAATTAATCATGGAGGACTAGACGAAAAAAAATTTAACTTTTATTAAAATTAGAAAAAAAAGCCTTTGTATTTATCGAACAAGCAAGTTATAAAAATATGAACAAGGGGATTTTGCTTATGACGGCTAGTTATCTACGTTTGGGATATAGGGGCAAATGGGTGGGTTGTCCTCCGTGGGGGTCTTTATAAGGGAACCTAACCCATAATTCAGCAAGGAAATCTAAGGTTCAAAGAAAACCACGGAAAACTCCGAACGGTTAGGCTGATGGTCGCGATTGGGTTCGAATCAGGACCTACCGTCTACCAATTTCGAGGGCAGAACCTCGCGGCCACTGGTGGGGCATGAACAAGGAGAAAAATCAATTTAAAGTTTTCATTTGTATGGTAATTGCACTTGATCTGTTGACAAAATGTTCAATATCTCGCGATATAATTGTTGTATACACTCTTAGAACGAAAGAGTAGATTCGACTTATCAGGAAAGAGCTGTCATTTATTGAATTGTGAATGAGTTGTTTTTAAATGCTTTACTCATCTTGATTTAGATTGCTTATATATATAACTCATCTTGATTTAAATTGTTTAAAAACAACTCACTCACTTGAGTTGTTTCAACTCTTTATGCGAAGCTGCCTTTCAAAACGTGAGATGAGCGAATTTCGGCTCAAATTGAGTTATTTTTTGGCTGACCTTTTAAGAGAGTAGGTAAAAATGAGGTGTCAAAATATTCACAAGTAAAAAAAGCTTTCAGTTAATATATATATAAAAAAAAAAGGAAATCGTTATTGGTAATCGATAGTTCGTGTGTTTCGTAAAATTGTGCAAGAACTTCGCACAAGTTAGAAATGTCCAACTTATTTGCCACCCTTAATAAAGGACTTTTCAAGTAAAAACCCCATTATTTCATAAAGTACTTGAGCTATTTTTGATATTTTTTTTTTCGTGGTAGGACATAAATATAAGATCATATATAGCAGACAGTTTAAAAATTAAGTAAAAAAAAAAAAAAAAAAAAAAAAAAAAAAAAAAAAAAAAAACTCTGAATTATTGACATTTTTTTAAGATAAAAATTTTAGTCGCTGAAAAAACTGTCTGCCATAAATCCTGAGCATAATCCAGTGAATACGGATTCCAAATTTCTCCAAAATCGGCCGAGTAGTTTCCGAGGAAACGGGTCTTAGATCGCATATATCCCATAGGATTGCACCTAGTCTTGTCTTTCGTTAAGTCTTCAGTAATCTTTTTGAAACAGAGCTAATTAGTCCGTTAGCGGTGCTAGCGTGTTAGCGACATATAATAACAAATAATTCAGCTCCTTGCGGGTGTTAACGAACATGGGTCATAAAGGACAGGCGAATCATAGGAAAACAGTAATCCATATATTTTTTATATAAAGCAAACTTATGCATTTTTAGTACGATTTTTTAATATTTTGCGTGCATCAATGAATTTTATTTTATCATTTTTCTAAACAATAAATATATAATGAACAAAAATCATTAGTTGTTTTCCTTTTAGAAACTTTTAAAACACGAAGTCTTTATTTACAACGTTCACAAATGAGCAATTAATTAAAACTGTCGTAACAACACAATCAACTTGAATCAAACCTTGACCCAGGACATTTTTTATTTCAAAAGATCAACTAAACAGTCGCTGATATTATTAGCATTTAGCAAGCAAAGATTTCAAGAGTAATCTTTTAATACTCATGAATTTTACACGCTCTACTGGGAGCAGGTGGTTAAAAACTTGCACGCTACTTGGAGAAAATGTTTCACAAAACAGATAAACGTAAAATTCAATGAATAAATGTTCCTATTAATAGCGTATTTTTTTAAAATTAGAACATTTCGATGCCATTGTATGAGGAAACGGTTTTTTCAAATATCTCACAGAAATTTTAATATTTTTACGTTTTTTTTCCCGCATAGGACAGCTAAGGCCGATCCACAACAGGCCTAGTCTTTAAATTATTTTAAATTTCAAAACCCGCTTTAAACCGGTTCTGAAATTGAAACTATCATAATATAAAAAATATATCAGCAAAACCGAAAAAGTAAAAACTAGGCCGGTTGTAGATCGTTCTCAACTATCCTATGCCAAAAAAATCATGTAAAAATATTAAAATTTGAACGAGAATTTGAAAAGAACGCTCCCATAGACTTTACATTATCATCCTGGTCTTTTTCAGTGACTATTGTGGGGCCTTAAGAGGAAGTTCTACTTCACTACCTAAAATTCACGATTTTACATTTTTTTTTCTGTTATAAAATAAAAATGGTATCATCTTTGGACTTTTCACATTAGAACTATTGACACTTCATTTATGTATTTGAAATTTTGTATATATATATATTTATTTATATAAACTATAAACAATAAATGCGAAATATCTTACTCCTGACAATCGTGTTTTTGAAGCAATCTCAATGTCAATTTTTTATAGGAAATGTGCATGTGACGTCAAGTTCCCCTCCCCCCCCCCCCCTCAAAAAAAAGTACTTCTCAACTTGCTGTATGCAGAAAGTAACGACTATTGCAGAAATTACAATATATTATAATATTATAACTACATAACAATTACGAATATTTTAGTAGAATTTTAAGCAAATTAGTCCGAATTTTTGCCTGAAACAAGTTGAGTTGTCACACAAAAGCCAGTTTGCTCTCAAACATGTACATTATTTATACATTGTAGATTTATTTTTAGTTTATCATTTGGTTCAACAAATGAGATCTCTGGGTTGCAATGAGGATGAAACAAAATTACATGTGGTCACCTAAGTCTCTCTCTACGGAGAGAGATTCAAAATTTCAAATGCTCACAATTCGTTTTCTAGTTATGGCAGTCGGGTAAGATTTTGTACGGCATGAAATTATGAGACATTGTTGCATGGGGCGATCTAAGATCTCCCCCCCCCCTTCCCCATGTACATCATTTACAATTTTTAAAGAATTAGAACTCGCATTCCATTTTTCGCAGCCCACTCTGATTTTGGAACGTAAAACATCACAAGACAATGTTACATCTGATGATCTTAGTAAGAATTTTGTTACCTCTCTCGTTGTATATAAAATTAATTTATGCCTTATCCCTGCTTCGTCCACGTCCAAATTATATCATTTATATTAATAATGCTATCATTTATATAATACATACTTCAAGCCGATTACGATCGCCATAGAAGTTCTCGCTTCAGCCGTATGAAGTTGTGTAAAATAAAACAGCGATGCAGCACAGGGCCGTAGCTAAAGGGGCGCTATGGGCGGCTCAGCCCCCCCCCCTAAAATATTTTGAGCCCCGCCTGGAAAAAGCTCCAAGGTCACTAAATGTTCCGAAAATTCAAATGAAATTCTGTTCAAAAATCTAATTTAGTTTTGAGACCCTTTCACAGTTTTGCAGAGTTACTAAATTGTATCTAAAATACGTGTTTCAACACTCCCTCATCCTATTGGTACATATGAAGCTAACAGGATGTTTAATTTTGCACCAGTTATACATTCAAAATTTTCATCATCATATACTTTTCTTAGCATAAAATGAAGTTATTACAACAGTTTAATGAGAAACATAGTACCTACAATGTGAATATGCACTAATTTATCTTTCTGCATTAGAGAGAGAACAGAAAAATATGAGCCCCCCCCCCCCTACATTCCCTTGAGCCCCCCCTATATTCCCCTGAGCCCCCCCCCCCCATATCGTACACTTCTATCTACGGCCCTGATGCAGTATCATACAATTTTTCACATTTGTTCAATATGATTAACTGCTCTATCTTTACAGAAAGAGACATAATTTAAAAGGAGGAAGAAATAGAGGTTATGAGAAAAATAAAACCTGAACTGATATTTTGTATGATTTAAGGTGGGGCAGACAGAGATTATGAGAAAGATTAAATCTGGATTGATGTTTTGAATGGTTTAAGGTGAAGGAGATACAAATTATAAGAAAGAAAAAATATGGAGTGATGTTTTGTAGGGTTTAAGTTGGAGGAGGTAGAAATTACGAGAAAGATAAAATCTGGACTGATATTTTCAATTACTATGTATATTTTTCTAAATAAAAGGTTTAATATGGGGGAGATAGAAATTATGAGAAAGAAAAAATATGAATTGATGTTTTGTAGGGTTTACTGTGGAGGAGGTAGAAATTATGAGAAAGATATGGACTGATATCTTTAATTACTATGTATATATTTCTAGTAGCTGTAAAATACAATACATTTTCAAAACTATACCGAGGTAATTCATCAAGGTCAATTTTTTAAAATCAAATTAGTTTTCCTAATTAATGTTTTGAGAAACAATCGGATTTCCGGTGTGAAATGAATACATCCAACAAAATCAATTAAAAAGCAGTAATTTATAGCAATAACAATTCATTATTCTCTGAAAAAACTTTAATGATGAACAGTATCTCTAGATAACAACGGAAAATAAAAAGGAATAAAATGCCAGATTACTCATGCACCAATCCATTTTAAATCGACTTTCGCAACCAAGAAATTTCTACGGTTGAGGTCAGTGAAAAATAATAAAATATAAAATACATTTTATGTCAGTCATATTTATATTTCCTCCAAAAAAATACCGTTGCGTATTTTATTTCAATTAAAACAATGAGTCGCCATCTTGGAACTATCATCCGGGACAGTTACGCTAGACAAAAGACTGCCATAACTCATTAATTAGCATAATTTTCGCATAAAAAACGCAACCCTTTGGGTACCTCTCATTTTAATATGAGTTCGTTCATACTGGAATTGACAAAGAATGGAAAATCAAGGTCGAGATAAATGGCGGAGAGATTTTTTTTTAAATCTTTTTTATTGCCGAATGTAATTGTATCGGTAGCGGCTGTCGAAGAAAGGGTTAAATGCCATTTTTATTGGATATTTTTTAAGTTTCTTGTGCCTTCACTTCATCCAGAGAACGTGCGCCATGAATTTTTTTGTCCTTTAGAGAGATTTCCTCTTATGTTCGGCGCCATTTTTTGAATGGAACGAGCCTTACACACGCGCGATGCGTGATTCTGTGATCTTATTGTGATGAATTTTTTGTCAGTCTGAAATGAAAAAAAAATTAATCGTGTAATTTCATTTGTAAATAAGGCGGTTTAACTAATTAAGGGTTTCCGTTCGCGTGCAGTTGTTATAAGATATAGGATTATTTTACTTTTATTTTTAAATACCTTTTCTGGTTACTCACACTGTATGTAGTAGACATTTTTATTAGAATGAATCTGTTTCACAGCAGATGTCATATTTTTTATTCTCTAATATCCTAATGTTATGCTATTAGACACTGCTGGTTACTAAATATTATTATTGAGCTAGAGTATAAAATATTGAAAACTAATGAAATAAGCTCGAAAATATCTTCTGCACATTTCGTTTATAGAGGTTCTCAGTTAAAGTAAAAGGGTTTTTTTCAAATACATATTAAAAACAAATAAGTATAATTTCAAAAAGAATAAAAATCCACGATTTGCTCCGCCTCCAAACTCGCTATGATGCATTTTCGTTCGCATGTAATAGTAATAAACGTTGCAATTTTTGTTGAAAGTCAATTTCCCCAATTTTCCCCAAATAAGGTTTTTTTTTTTACCGAAAAATTTACCAACTAAGTTTCTACTCAAAAAAGAAAATTTTCAATTTTCAATTTACCACTATGAAAAATACTTAACTAACTTAAAGTCAATATTTTTCCCCCAATAAAACCTTTTTTTGAAAAAAAAAAAAATCCCCTTTTGTAAAAAATAAGTATTTGAATTCGACAGAAAATTGCATGTATATTTTGCAGATACATTTGAATTTGACAGTACATTGCATGTATATTAACAGCTAAATGAAGAGAGTGAGAGATACATTTTACAATGATATAGTAAACACGGCAATATGATTGTAGTTTAATGTCGCATGTCTTGCAAAAAGGTCTATTGTCATTCCATAAAAAACAAATTAACCAACCCTAAAAAATATATATATATATATTTCTGTTTTTGTTGTATAAATTTATACTAATAAAAGAAATATGTGTAAGTTTCTGTCTGCTATGACTAGGAAAATCTGACGCACTTATATAGTGATGGAGGTCTGCATGGGCCAAATTTCCCGGTTCGGGTTAAGCCCGCCCGAAGGAAAGTTATTTTGGCCCAGCACGGTATAAATCTCAGAAGTTCGGCCGAGCCCAGCCCTGTCCGGCCCGTTAATATTTTTACATTTCTAGGTCCGGCACGTACAGAAATCATTAAAAAATCATCCGATCTGGCTCGACACAATTTCGAAAATTTTCAGATTTTTATCAAGATTTCTTTAAACAATACTGCATATATATTCATGGGATGATTTTTCAGTAAGTTCTACAAAAAATACACAATAGCAACATTAATTATTACTTAAATTCTTAGACTTTCAACATTCAAATAAAGAATCATTAAAAAATTAATATGGTTTAGAATAATAAAAAAAAAAGAAAGAAAAAAGAAAGTTAAAAACATCCTAACTTTTGAAACAAAAAAATAGATTTATGAAAATATTTCTATATCGTTTTATTAAAGATTTTCTCAAATCCAAAGGAGCTACTTTCTGATACATTTCTGAATTCATTCTTTTTCGAGACACATAGGATTAGTGGATGTTTCTATTCAGAAATTATGTAATCGAATGATTTTATCCACTTTTTGATACAAGCAATTTAAGAAAATACTGTCAAAGTTAGCGTTTTGAATAGAATTTCCGAAAACTACAGCATGGCAAGGGAGAAAAATCTGCAACAACGTAATAAGAATCTCTTATATCACAACAAGTATATACAAGTGCTTTATTTAACAAAAGTGGAAAACGCTGTTCGATTCCAAATCCTTTTACTAGTCAGGTTTATCAATTTTATGCCTTTACAGTTAAAATTAGTCAGAAAATGTGCCAAACTTTCGCTTTCTTGAGAAGGGAATTTAAGAACCACCAAGAAGAATATTTCCAAAGATTACGTTAACATAAGTTATGCATCGCTATTAATACTTTTACAAATCATGTTGTCTGCCCTACACATCTTGAAAGCAATTAAATCTAGTTCCGGTACGGCTCGACTATACCCAGATGTACAATGCAAGCCTGATCTTGGCTTTACATGAGTCAACTAAAAATATATTAAGGGTGTATTCGAAAAAACGCTTTTCCACCTTCAACAGCTCGAAATTTTCCGATACAATTTCAGACATATTTTTAAAAGTAGAAACATGAAACGTGCTGAGGGGATTCTTGAAGGGACGTATGAGGTGCTGTGTGATGTCATTTTACGCTCAATTCATTAGAAATTGATTTATAAACAATTACCTTCTCAGTATGACCCTTTTTTTCGTTCCCAGATCTCATGCTTCGAAAAAATCTGTTCGAAATGCCGTTTTTGATTGCTTTTTTTGCAATATTTTCTACATTTATCAAAAAATCGACAATCACGGCACCTTGTGCACTTTCCAAATAACAGATTTTGTAAGTTTGGTGCATTTGAGAGCAAAAATGAATTCAAAAATAAATCGGAAAATAAGCAGTTTGAATCGAAATACAGCCTTAAGCCCGGGTTAGACACAATGTAACTGTCCAATGCCGATCTATACACTGTACAAGTTACATTTCTGCATTGATGTTTTCAAACTAATATCGGCTCTTGGATACATTTATATGCTATTTTCATAGACGTCAGCTCATATACTATCTTCTGTGAATATATATTTTTTAATTGGCATGGCCTGTATGGCCTGTTCAGTTTTTTTGCCAATCTAAATATTCTAATTCTGCCGGCCCGGCCCCTTTGAAAATTCGGAACAATTCCGCCGGTCTGGGTACAGGCCTCGGGCCCGTGCAGATCTCTATATAGTGGTCTGGAAATTCAGATGGGGATAATCCAAAACAGATCATCATCTATCTGAGATATGTGTAAACTATCATGTTGTGAACAACGAACACGAACACGAGAATAATGAATGATATCACTAATTTCTGTATTTTATTTTCGTTTTCCAAATCGAAATCGAATTAAATCGAGTGTTGCTAGATGTCTAAAAGAAAACTTTATGTAATATAAAAAAAAAAAAAAAAAAAAAAAAAAAAATTCTCCAAGTTTCCCCCAAAAATTTCCCCATAAGTACTTGCCCCCCCCCCCCCAAAAAAAAAAAAAAAAAAAAAAAAAAAAAAAAAAAAAAAAAGTTCCTGTAGGTTCAAAATTCTCCAAAATGGGGACAAAATTCCCTATCTTAAAACACTGACTAATAAATTGGATTATTTTACTTTTATTTTTAAATATTTTTTTTTTTTTCTGGTTACATAGCAGTGCATTTATATGTAGTAGAACTTCTCCTTAGAATGAATGTGTTTCACAGCAGATGTTATATTTTTTTCCCTGTAATATCCTAACATTTTATTATTAGACACTGCTGATGAATAAATATTTTTACTGCATTACATCATAAAATACCATAGGCAAATTAAATATGAACGGAAACATCTTCTGTGCTTAGACGTTCGCAATAAAATTAGAGAAATTATTTAATTATACCTTTAAAACAAATACTCAGTGGTGCCAACTTATAAGGGCCCGTGGGGCCCGATCCCACCCAATAATTTTGAATCATAGTGTACCCAATTTTCATTGTTCTAGTTATTTATTTTATTATTATTTTAATATTAATTATTCCCCTTAGAACAATTTTTTTTCTGCCAATAACCATGTCTTTTAATTTTCCGATTAACACCCGTAAGTCCCAAATGATTGAAATATTTTGCTTCCGTATTTAGCTTTCTTTTAATTCAATTTGTAATCATGTTCATGATATCATGACATTACAATAAATATAAGTGCCTTTATAAGGAAAGCCGCATGAGAATATAATTTAATAAAATTGCATTTTTATTAAAACTCGATAGCTTGACTTAAAATTCTCATCTTTCGCCATCTATCAAACTTTCAAATAAAGACAAACTGGTCGCATAATTTTACAAAAATATTTTTGAGCCCACACTATATTCTTGAGCCAACCCAATATTTTTCCAAAGTTGTCGCCATTGCAAATACGCATAATCTCAGGAAGTTTTTCATCTAAGATTTAAAAGCCCGCGATTTATCCAGTCGCCAAAGTCGCTCCGATGGATTTTCGTTTGCATGCAATAACACTAACATAGGTAACATTATTTTACTTTTATTTTTAACTATTCTTTCTAATTGCTCACATTGTATTCATATGTAGCTGAAATTTTTCTTAGAATTAATGCGCTTGACAGTAGACATTGTATATGTATTTTTTTTCCTGTAAACTATGAAAATACACTAGTAGTAGGCAAATAAGAGTTTAAGCTCAGCCGGAGGGGCAGAGGGGCCGTCCCGCAGCAACCATCCCTCCGGCTGTCCCTGCGGCTGTCCCTCCTGCGGTGCCGCCGCTCGAAATCATACTATAAGATGAAGATTAAATTTATATTTGAATTTTGAACAATCGTAGTTTTAATGAGTATTATTAATTAAGCGAAACAATTAAAATTTCAGTTTTTAACCATTTTATTTAGATTTCTTCAACTACAAGATGAGATTATCAATTTAACTCAAGAAAGTTAAACATATATTTGAATTTTGCTTCATAGACATCTTAATGAGTAGTATTAATTAAGTAAAAACAATAGAAAATATCCAGTTTTATAGAAAAAGACTGATTTCTTACGATTTTTATCAACTATATGATCAATGTAACGACTTAAAAGTTGAAAGTTAAACATGTATCCTAGTTTTTCAACAGCTATAGCCTTAATGAGTATCGTTAATTAAGTAAAAAAAACAATGGAAAATATCAAGTTTTATGGAAAAAGACTGATCTCTTGCGATTTTTATCAACTTAAGAGAGAAAACTTAAACATACATTTCAGTTTTTCAACAGCTATAACCTTAATGAGCATTCATAATTAAGTAAAAAACAATGGAAAATATCGATTTTTATAGAAAAAGACTGATTTCTTACGATTTTTATCAACTGCAACATCAGTGTATCGACTTACAAGTTGAAAGTTAAACATGCATTCTAGTTTTTCAACAGCTATAATCTTAATGAGTATCGTTAATTAAGTAAAAAACAATGGAAAATATCAAGTTTTATAGAAAAAGACTGATTTCTTACGATTTTTTCAACTCAAACTTCAGAATATCAATTTGATAGAAAGAAATTTAAGCATGCATTCGAGTTTTGGACAACCATTTCCTTCACGAACATTAATAATTAAGCAAAACAACGGAAAATATTAAATTTTTAACTGATTTCTTCATATTTATTTTATTTATATATATATATATATATATAAAAAATCAGAATACACAACTTAAAATAGAAATTTAAACATATTTTTTAGTTTTTGAACAGTCGTTACCTCAAAGAATTTCAATAATTGAACAATTAACAAAGGAAACTAATGATTTTTTAACGAAAAAAGACGAATTAAACGAATTTGGTTAACTTTTACTCTAAATGGAAATTTCATCATACTTTTATATACTAACTAAGTAGAATTTTAATGCATAAACGAACACATTTCAGTAAATATTCATCGCACACACAAATATGAAAACAACACCTGCTTCTTGTGACGTCATATTGAAACCAAAACTTATTCCTTTGAAGTCCCTCACCATGCCTTTTCACCCCCACCACCCCCAATTTTTTACTTCAGGTAGGGAGATGGACAAAGCAATGACCTCGCATTCTTGTATATTTAGAAGTCTGGGAGAAAAAAAGAGACATTTTATGCACTCCAATTTCATAACAGTTACCGCAATATCCCAAAATTTGAATTTTGGAAGACATAATCAGTATAATTAATTAAACAAAATAATAGAAATATTATTTTTTTAAGGGTGTAAAGGTGAATTTAAGCGAATTTGATTCGTTTTACAATAGTCTTTTGAATCGCAACTTGGAAATATGGATTTCTAACAGAAGAGTTAAACGTATATTTTAATTTTAACAACAAAAACTTAACAAGTATCATTAATTAAACAAAAATAAATATAAATTTTAAAGAAAAGACGAATTTGAATAATTTTACACTAGTATTTTCAAAAGCAACATTTAAATATCAATACTTATTCACATATTTCACTTATTCACTGTATTCAATACTATATTTAATAAATTTGGATACACTTTAAGAATTTTCTAATCTATAATTAAATATTAGCTGTATATTTAATGTTACCCATGTTTTCAACATTAGTTCATAATCGTGAATTTTGTATTTTAAATACCATGTTATTCAGGTTCAGTTTATTTTCACTTGAAATCATACAGAATTTTTTAACAGAGTTTGTTTTTGAAATCATTGAAGCAACTGTATTTAATATTTTTAACACCAATTTTCTAACATTTTCTAACATTTTCCGATTATACATTCTTCAGAAGTACATTTCTAAATGCTACAATCACTTTACATATCGAAAAGATATCATTGAAGCAACTGTATGTAATATTTTTAATACCAATTTTCTAAGATTTTTTAACATTTTCCGGTTATACGTTCCTCAAAAGTTATTATTACGTATTCTAAACAATAGAAAATATTAATTTTAAGAATAAAAAGACGAATTTAAACAAATTTTATTAGTTTTACACTATTTTTTCTCATCTCCAACACGGATATATCAATTTTAACAGAAGAATTAAACGTATATTTTAGTTTTTAACAACAAAAATGTATTAAGTATCATTGATTAAACAAAAATAAATATCAATTTTCAAGAAAAGACAATTTTTTACACAAATTTTCAACTTTGAAATACATTTGTTTACATATATTGTTTCAGTATATTACTAAACTTAAACTTTTTAAAAAGTTTGAATGTTTTTACAAAGGGTTCATACTTATATTTTTCACGTCTTGACTGCATTTGAAATCTTACAACAAAAGTATACTTTTATTATTATTATTATTATTATTCTAGAAAACCTAAAAAATCATTTCTTGCTGCTTTAGACACTTGACATATTAAAACTACTCTACCCATATAATTAATCAAATTAGGACATGATTCATCTTACACTTCAAAATTTCTGAATTTTTACAATACTTATTTTCATCAAACTTTATTCTTGATCCTATATATTTTAATAGCACAGAATTTTAACATCTGTTTTTATCTACTTATCAGAAAATTATTAAAACACCCAACACCATTTTCCAAATATGAATATTATCTTTACAGTTTAATAATGCAAAACATACACGAATACAAAGTTAAATTTTTACAAACATTTCATATTTCAAACCAAACTATTCGAAATTTTCACAACATAAGAGCAAACATTAGACGAACTTTTTAACATTAATATTGCTTAGATCTTTTCATTATAACCTTTAACTATGATAATTATCCATTTTTAGGTTGATTGTCGAAAAACTGTAACTGAAATTACATAAACTTAATGTAAAAAAACATGTTCTCACACAATTTCTTGAAATTCAACAAAGAATGGACTATTACTCTAATACTTATCTACATCAATCTCGACTCTCGATAGTATATAGATATTTCATCATTACATACTTACCAACTCTTTTCAAACGTTTATCAGAAAATCAAGTCAATCAAAGTCTAGTAATTATCACACCTGTTCCTCAGAAATATTACTACCATATGAAACAGTAAAGAAAATTAATAAATATTTAATATTTAATAACCTCATACGTGAAATTACTGCCGAATGAGAATACTGATAATCAATAAAATCAACTGTTGGACAAAAAATAGTACAGATTACTGAAAATCCAAATCATTTTTTCTACAAAAATTACAAAAATTAACAAATGAATGACAAGTTAGAGAAATAACTAAAAAAATTAATGAACATATTTACAAATTTATTAAAATCACACCTTTTTCTGGATTACAAACCACAATTTCTTGAAAAATTTAACACCGAATTTGCAAGATTTTAATCCTAGTATTACATACACTCAACAAATATTCAAAATCAACAAAAAAATATTTTTTTAGTCTCATCAATAAGCAGTAATTCTATATTAAAAGAATATTTTCATAGTAGTACTTATAAAAATGAGAGTTTACAAACTGATTTTCATAATTTTATCACATTTAAGCTTAATTTTTATACATAAAACATTATTTAACCAAATTTTATACTTTCTAATTCAGTAAAATTCAATACTTTTTTAGTTTTTAAACCAATACCACAATATTTATTTACATCAAACTTGATTATTTACCTTTTATATTTCCACATTACACAAGTGAGATAAATACTAACTTGGAACGAGAGTTGAAGTCAATTGATTCTATTCGATTTTCATCGTATACGCATGTTGAAGTCAATTGATTCTATTCGATTTTCATCGTATACGCATTGCTACTACACGAAATTTCTTACTTCTATAAGCATCTAATGTATTAAAACTAATCTACTCATATTTTTAATCAATTCATCAGATGTTTCATCTCGCACTTCTGAATTATCATCCATCAAGTTGCTTAAAATATAAATACTATCTTTATAGTTTTAATGTAGTATACATGACTAATCTTGAGTTAGACCTTCCATAGTATTAATCAAATTATCATATGTTTCATCTTACAGTTAACGATTTCTGAATTATCGTCCATCTAGTTGTTTAAAATATTAATAAAATGTTTATAGTTTTTGATTATACAAAGTATGTATGAATACAATCTTTAATTTTTAACAGTTCATATTTCAAATAACCTATTTTCGAAACCAAACTATGTGAATTTTACCACAATGGTTATCATCATACAGAGATTTGTGTTTCATACTTTTTCTAAAAATTATCAGATATGTACTCCTCAGAGGAATTTCTATCATATGACTAAATAAAAAAAAAAAATAATTTATATTAAACGTATAACGAAAATTGATTGCAATATACATGTATTTAATAAAAATAAATAAATAAGCGATTATTTATACATTAAACCTTTACTAAATATATATTTCTTGCGTTATACAGATGTTTCAACAAGATGAACTAAAACAGCAGCAAACTTCAGAAATTAATGATCTGAATGATTCATCCCTAGCACATGTAGCGTTAATGAATAATACATATGTAAGTACTTATATGAAAAATACTAGAATTCGTATATGTAACTTAATTAGAGTAATATAAAATGATTTGTCTTACTGCCTACACTTTAACAAATACCTTTTTACCTATATTGTTGAAGATAATCCTAATTGTTTGCATTTATTTCTATTACAGATGTGTTCTATTTGCTACAAACACTTCTTAAGTAAATGAAATTTAACAGAACATACAAAAATCCATACAGGTGAAAAACCTTACACTTGGGAAGATTACCAAATGCGGTTTTCAAGAAGACGTGAATCAAAAATGCACACATCATCATGTAAAGCGTCGTCAGTTATATGCAAACTTATTGAAGATATTCAAAAATTAGTCAGACGTTTGAAGAATTTAGACATAAAGGAAGATATTTAGACTATATATCCATCATATTTTCATAACACTTACCACAATATCTCAAACTTAAAATTTGGAAGACACACACTGCTGAAAAGTAATTTTGTTACCCGTGATTCTTCTAATCAGCATGAATGTATAGATATTATTTTGCAATGTATTATTTAAATGCTCACAATAAATATTCTTTTATATGCATATATCGTTGTGTTTATTTTTTTAAAACCTATTACATTAATAAAATAGGTTACACACACATACATACACATAACATTTTAAGTGAAACAACACTCTCACAACTTAAAAAATGCATAAGAACAAACAAAAATAAGCAGATGTATGAAAAAATATGCAAGTTTACAAAATAATTTCACTGTTTTATAGAAATACCAACAAAAAATATTTACAATATAAAAAATTACAAAAGTGAAAAGGAAAAACACAAATGTAAAACAAAAAAATCACAAAGTGAAAAACTCACAACAAAGTTTAAAAAAAAAAATTACAACAAAAATTTTTTTTACAAAAACCGAAACTTCAAAAAATATTTTTACAAAAAAAATTTTTTTCAAAAACATTTTTCACAAAAATTTTTTTTTTCAAAATAAGTTTTTACAAAAGTAAAAAATAAAAAATCACAACGTTAAAAAAATGAAAAATTTTAGTTAAAAAAAGTGTAAAAAAAATTGCAAAAAAAGTTGCAAAAATTTCAAAAAAAGTTATGAAAAAAGTAGCAAAAATTTTGTTCTTTTTAATAGCAAATACAATGGTTTCGCCATTGCATACTGTATTAAAAAGAACAAAATTTTTGATACTTTTTTCATAACTTTTTTTGAAATTTTTGCAACTTTTTTTGCAATTTTTTTTACACTTTTTTTAACTAAAATTTTTCATTTTTTTAACGTTGTGATTTTTTATTTTTTACTTTTGTAAAAACTTATTTTGAAAAAAAAATTTTTGTGAAAAATGTTTTTGAAAAAAATTTTTTTTGTAAAAATATTTTTTGAAGTTTCGGTTTTTGTAAAAAAAATTTTTGTTGTAAATTTTTTTTTTTAAACTTTGTTGTGAGTTTTTCACTTTGTGATTTTTTTGTTTTACATTTGTGTTTTTTCTTTTCACTTTTGTAATTTTTTTATATTGTAAATATTTTTTGTTGGTATTTCTATAAAACAGTGAAATTATTTTGTAAACTTGCATATTTTTTCATACATCTGCTTATTTTTGTTTGTTCTTATGCATTTTTTAAGTTGTGAGAGTGTTGTTTCACTTAAAATGTTATGTGTATGTATGTGTGTGTAACCTATTTTATTAATGTAATAGATTTTAAAAAAATAAACACAACGATATATGCATATAAAAGAATATTTATTGTGAGCATTTAAATAATACATTGCAAAATAATATCTATACATTCATGCTGGTTAGAAGAATCACGGGTAACAAAATTACTTTTCAGCAGTGTGTGTCTTCCAAATTTTAAGTTTGAGATATTGTGGTAAGTGTTATGAAAATATGATGGATATATGGTCTAAATATCTTCCTTTATGTCTAAATTCTTCAAACGTCTGACTAATTTTTGAATATCTTCACTAAGTTTGCATATAACTGACGACGCTTTACATGATGATGTGTGCATTTTTGATTCACGTCTTCTTGAAAACCGCATTTGGTAATCTTCCCAAGTGTAAGGTTTTTCACCTGTATGGATTTTTGTATGTTCTGTTAAATTTCATTTACTTAAGAAGTGTTTGTAGCAAATAGAACACATCTGTAATAGAAATAAATGCAAACAATTAGGATTATCTTCAACAATATAGGTAAAAAGGTATTTGTTAAAGTGTAGGCAGTAAGACAAATCATTTTATATTACTCTAATTACGTTACATATACGAATTCTAGTATTTTTCATATAAGTACTTACATATGTATTATTCATTAACGCTACATGTGCTAGGGATGAATCATTCAGATCATTAATTTCTGAAGTTTGCTGCTGTTTTAGTTCATCTTGTTGAAACATCTGTATAACGCAAGAAATATATATTTAGTAAAGGTTTAATGTATAAATAATCGCTTATTTATTTATTTTTATTAAATACATGTATATTGCAATCAATTTTCGTTATACGTTTAATATAAATTTTTTTTTTTATTTAGTCATATGATAGAAATTCCTCTGAGGAGTACATATCTGATAATTTTTAGAAAAAGTATGAAACACAAATCTCTGTATGATGATAACCATTGTGGTAAAATTCACATAGTTTGGTTTCGAAAATAGGTTATTTGAAATATGAACTGTTAAAAATTAAAGATTGTATTCATACATACTTTGTATAATCAAAAACTATAAACATTTTATTAATATTTTAAACAACTAGATGGACGATAATTCAGAAATCGTTAACTGTAAGATGAAACATATGATAATTTGATTAATACTATGGAAGGTCTAACTCAAGATTAGTCATGTATACTACATTAAAACTATAAAGATAGTATTTATATTTTAAGCAACTTGATGGATGATAATTCAGAAGTGCGAGATGAAACATCTGATGAATTGATTAAAAATATGAGTAGATTAGTTTTAATACATTAGATGCTTATAGAAGTAAGAAATTTCGTGTAGTAGCAATGCGTATACGATGAAAATCGAATAGAATCAATTGACTTCAACATGCGTATACGATGAAAATCGAATAGAATCAATTGACTTCAACTCTCGTTCCAAGTTAGTATTTATCTCACTTGTGTAATGTGGAAATATAAAAGGTAAATAATCAAGTTTGATGTAAATAAATATTGTGGTATTGGTTTAAAAACTAAAAAAGTATTGAATTTTACTGAATTAGAAAGTATAAAATTTGGTTAAATAATGTTTTATGTATAAAAATTAAGCTTAAATGTGATAAAATTATGAAAATCAGTTTGTAAACTCTCATTTTTATAAGTACTACTATGAAAATATTCTTTTAATATAGAATTACTGCTTATTGATGAGACTAAAAAAATATTTTTTTGTTGATTTTGAATATTTGTTGAGTGTATGTAATACTAGGATTAAAATCTTGCAAATTCGGTGTTAAATTTTTCAAGAAATTGTGGTTTGTAATCCAGAAAAAGGTGTGATTTTAATAAATTTGTAAATATGTTCATTAATTTTTTTAGTTATTTCTCTAACTTGTCATTCATTTGTTAATTTTTGTAATTTTTGTAGAAAAAATGATTTGGATTTTCAGTAATCTGTACTATTTTTTGTCCAACAGTTGATTTTATTGATTATCAGTATTCTCATTCGGCAGTAATTTCACGTATGAGGTTATTAAATATTAAATATTTATTAATTTTCTTTACTGTTTCATATGATAGTAATATTTCTGAGGAACAGGTGTGATAATTACTAGACTTTGATTGACTTGATTTTCTGATAAACGTTTGAAAAGAGTTGGTAAGTATGTAATGATGAAATATCTATATACTATCGAGAGTCGAGATTGATGTAGATAAGTATTAGAGTAATAGTCCATTCTTTGTTGAATTTCAAGAAATTGTGTGAGAACATGTTTTTTTACATTAAGTTTATGTAATTTCAGTTACAGTTTTTCGACAATCAACCTAAAAATGGATAATTATCATAGTTAAAGGTTATAATGAAAAGATCTAAGCAATATTAATGTTAAAAAGTTCGTCTAATGTTTGCTCTTATGTTGTGAAAATTTCGAATAGTTTGGTTTGAAATATGAAATGTTTGTAAAAATTTAACTTTGTATTCGTGTATGTTTTGCATTATTAAACTGTAAAGATAATATTCATATTTGGAAAATGGTGTTGGGTGTTTTAATAATTTTCTGATAAGTAGATAAAAACAGATGTTAAAATTCTGTGCTATTAAAATATATAGGATCAAGAATAAAGTTTGATGAAAATAAGTATTGTAAAAATTCAGAAATTTTGAAGTGTAAGATGAATCATGTCCTAATTTGATTAATTATATGGGTAGAGTAGTTTTAATATGTCAAGTGTCTAAAGCAGCAAGAAATGATTTTTTAGGTTTTCTAGAATAATAATAATAATAATAATAAAAGTATACTTTTGTTGTAAGATTTCAAATGCAGTCAAGACGTGAAAAATATAAGTATGAACCCTTTGTAAAGACATTCAAACTTTTTAAAAAGTTTAAGTTTAGTAATATACTGAAACAATATATGTAAACAAATGTATTTCAAAGTTGAAAATTTGTGTAAAAAATTGTCTTTTCTTGAAAATTGATATTTATTTTTGTTTAATCAATGATACTTAATACATTTTTGTTGTTAAAAACTAAAATATACGTTTAATTCTTCTGTTAAAATTGATATATCCGTGTTGGAGATGAGAAAAAATAGTGTAAAACTAATAAAATTTGTTTAAATTCGTCTTTTTATTCTTAAAATTAATATTTTCTATTGTTTAGAATACGTAATAATAACTTTTGAGGAACGTATAACCGGAAAATGTTAAAAAATCTTAGAAAATTGGTATTAAAAATATTACATACAGTTGCTTCAATGATATCTTTTCGATATGTAAAGTGATTGTAGCATTTAGAAATGTACTTCTGAAGAATGTATAATCGGAAAATGTTAGAAAATGTTAGAAAATTGGTGTTAAAAATATTAAATACAGTTGCTTCAATGATTTCAAAAACAAACTCTGTTAAAAAATTCTGTATGATTTCAAGTGAAAATAAACTGAACCTGAATAACATGGTATTTAAAATACAAAATTCACGATTATGAACTAATGTTGAAAACATGGGTAACATTAAATATACAGCTAATATTTAATTATAGATTAGAAAATTCTAAAAGTGTATCCAAATTTATTAAATATAGTATTGAATACAGTGAATAAGTGAAATATGTGAATAAGTATTGATATTTAAATGTTGCTTTTGAAAATACTAGTGTAAAATTATTCAAATTCGTCTTTTCTTTAAAATTTATATTTATTTTTGTTTAATTAATGATACTTGTTAAGTTTTTGTTGTTAAAATTAAAATATACGTTTAACTCTTCTGTTAGAAATCCATATTTCCAAGTTGCGATTCAAAAGACTATTGTAAAACGAATCAAATTCGCTTAAATTCACCTTTACACCCTTAAAAAATAATATTTCTATTATTTTGTTTAATTAATTATACTGATTATGTCTTCCAAAATTCAAATTTTGGGATATTGCGGTAACTGTTATGAAATTGGAGTGCATAAAATGTCTCTTTTTTTCTCCCAGACTTCTAAATATACAAGAATGCGAGGTCATTGCTTTGTCCATCTCCCTACCTGAAGTAAAAAATTGGGGGTGGTGGGGGTGAAAAGGCATGGTGAGGGACTTCAAAGGAATAAGTTTTGGTTTCAATATGACGTCACAAGAAGCAGGTGTTGTTTTCATATTTGTGTGTGCGATGAATATTTACTGAAATGTGTTCGTTTATGCATTAAAATTCTACTTAGTTAGTATATAAAAGTATGATGAAATTTCCATTTAGAGTAAAAGTTAACCAAATTCGTTTAATTCGTCTTTTTTCGTTAAAAAATCATTAGTTTCCTTTGTTAATTGTTCAATAATTGAAATTCTTTGAGGTAACGACTGTTCAAAAACTAAAAAATATGTTTAAATTTCTATTTTAAGTTGTGTATTCTGATTTTATATATATATATATATATATATATATATATAAATAAAATAAATATGAAGAAATCAGTTAAAAATTTAATATTTTCCGTTGTTTTGCTTAATTATTAATGTTCGTGAAGGAAATGGTTGTCCAAAACTCGAATGCATGCTTAAATTTCTTTCTATCAAATTGATATTCTGAAGTTTGAGTTGAAAAAATCGTAAGAAATCAGTCTTTTTCTATAAAACTTGATATTTTCCATTGTTTTTTACTTAATTAACGATACTCATTAAGATTATAGCTGTTGAAAAACTAGAATGCATGTTTAACTTTCAACTTGTAAGTCGATACACTGATGTTGCAGTTGATAAAAATCGTAAGAAATCAGTCTTTTTCTATAAAAATCGATATTTTCCATTGTTTTTTACTTAATTATGAATGCTCATTAAGGTTATAGCTGTTGAAAAACTGAAATGTATGTTTAAGTTTTCTCTCTTAAGTTGATAAAAATCGCAAGAGATCAGTCTTTTTCCATAAAACTTGATATTTTCCATTGTTTTTTTTACTTAATTAACGATACTCATTAAGGCTATAGCTGTTGAAAAACTAGGATACATGTTTAACTTTCAACTTTTAAGTCGTTACATTGATCATATAGTTGATAAAAATCGTAAGAAATCAGTCTTTTTCTATAAAACTGGATATTTTCTATTGTTTTTACTTAATTAATACTACTCATTAAGATGTCTATGAAGCAAAATTCAAATATATGTTTAACTTTCTTGAGTTAAATTGATAATCTCATCTTGTAGTTGAAGAAATCTAAATAAAATGGTTAAAAACTGAAATTTTAATTGTTTCGCTTAATTAATAATACTCATTAAAACTACGATTGTTCAAAATTCAAATATAAATTTAATCTTCATCTTATAGTATGATTTCGAGCGGCGGCACCGCAGGAGGGACAGCCGCAGGGACAGCCGGAGGGATGGTTGCTGCGGGACGGCCCCTCTGCCCCTCCGGCTGAGCTTAAACTCTTATTTTCCTACTACTTACACTGAAAAAATGGATACTCAAAATCAGTGCTGTAATTGGGCGGGAACGCACGGAAGCGTCGTTCCCAGAAATATTTGATTTCTTACTGTAAAAAATAATTAAATTAAATTAAATTAAATTAAAAATAAATAAAATCATGTACGAGTGCAATCCATTTTTTCTTCAAGCAAAACGTTAATTTTTGCTAGTTTTAAAAAGATCCGTTTCCAGTTATCATGAAAGGAGATATTTCGAGCCATCAGATGCTTTAAAGCCGTCATGCTGCCACCGCCCCTTGAATACTACGCCTGAGAACTCACACAAAAATGGCGGCAACCGAAGCCGGATTTTTAAAAATTGTGTACGATCCCCTAAGTTTTGACTCCAGTATTTCATAAAAGATTTCTTTGACTTCTTTAATCTTTGAAAAATAAAGAGATAAACTTAAAATGATTGGTACAAAATTGAAGGGACCGTACATGCGCTGAAAAGAGTCCACCTTAGGCAATCAAAAATCCTGTAGCATCATAATCTATGAAGGTTGAGTTCCCACAAATGTTTTGTTCTAACTAAAGCACTGCTCAAAACTGAGTAAAAAGTAATGCAATTTTAAATACGTCACATAATCAAAATAAATCTGATCCAAAAGTACTCGCAATTCAGAAATATATGTACACGCTTTTGATTCCATTGCTGTATTCAAATATGAATCGTTATTTACTGCCCCTCTGAACCTACACATTAAAGTTAAAATGTACTGATATTTATTACCTGTTCAAAATCTTTAACAAAACAATTTTAACTACTTACTTATTAATAAAAATATCAAAAGTATTAGAAAGATATCCCAGTTGAATATTTTTACGACAATAGCATTATTTGCAAGCCTCTTTAAGTTATTTTAAAATACTGTGCATAATTTAATATTTACGTTACATAAATGTTTTTACGTCGTCATGGATGAAATAAACCAGTACAGAGTCAAAAATTACCGTTTTGTTGAGTTAGATAACATGTGTTGTTTCAAAGCTGAGAAAACATTGGTTCATTTTTTATCCAAACATACTGATTTCGATATGTGAATACATTGATTTACTCATTTTTGAGTACTTCAGTTTTTTTCAATGTAACCAAATCATTTGATACCATTACCCATTAACTATTTGAAAATAACCGAATGTTATATCACAGGCGATTAATAATGCCATCAAGCACAGCTAATAAAAATATATTGTTACGTGATACAGGCATAGTATACTGATGGTAAATAAAATACGCGCGGAAATATCTTCTGCGCCTTTTAGTTATAGAGATTTTCAATTGGAATAAAAGGATTTTTTAATTATATTACATTAAAACTAAAACGACGGAGAATTTTATTTTTAATCATTTTTATTTCCAAATATAAAGACATCGGTAGCTGCTGTCGAAGAAAGGGTTAAATATCATGTTTATTGAATATTTTTAAGTGCCTTCACTTCATCTAAGAGAACGTGCGCAATGAATTTTTTGTTCTTTATAGAGATATTTCCTCTTATGTTCGGCGCCGTTTATGGAATGGAACGGGCCTTACACACGCGCAGTGCGTGATTCTGTGATTTTATCTTTACGAATTTTTTGTCAGTCTAAAATAAAATAAAAATAATAATCGTGTAATTTGATTTGTAAATAAGGCGATGTAACTAATTAACTTCCGTTCGCATGCAGTAATAAAAGATAAGATTGCTTAATTTTTATTTTTAAATATTTTTCTGGTTGCTCACATTCTATTCATGTGTAATTACAATTTTTCTTTGAATTAACCCATTGGGGACGAACGACCGGTGTACGTGCCACTTAAGGAGTTCAGAATCTATCATTATTCTCATTAGTTATTTTTTAATGTAAAGTTTACTTAATTTAACCCCTTGAGGACGAGTGACACAGCCGTAAAAAAGTACGTATACGTGCCGCAAAAAAGCTTAAGAATCCTTGTTTATTTCCACCAGTAAAATTTTACTGTAAAATTTACCTTATTGTGAATCGGAGCATTTTCTCGATTTAAAAAGACACAAATTTCTGTTTTTTAAAACCAGTGGCAAAACATTAAAAGTTTCGTAAAAAGACTCCGCCGTGAAGGGGTAAACACAGAGTACAACAGAGCCTCAACTCGGCTTGAAAAGAGCGCCCTCAATGGATCATTTAAAAACTAAACCATCACGTTGGCGATTTTTATCCTCGTGCTTTCTGTTTAACTGTAACCTTATTCTGCTTGGCGCTTCTCGCTGAATGCTGATTTGATTATCTTTGCACACGTGCTTATGCTGTTTGATCTTAGATTTCCGCGCTTATATTGATTCGTAATTATTACTGTTATTATTCTTGTTATTATTTTACTACAACATTAATTTTAAAATAAAATTGAATTTCGACTGTTTCAGATCAAGTTTACAATAATTCTTTCATAAATTTCAAAACAGGAAGCAGCAAGCCGTCGCTGTATTTTTTTTTTCTTTTTTCCCTTATCATTTGTCGCCAAGGAAGCGATGTTTCACCGAATTAGCAACCTCTCTTATGTTATGATCGTAGTTTGAGAGTGGTCCGCTCGTGTCGCTATTGTCTATGCGTAATCCCATGTTAAACAAGTTGCCATTACAGTGTATGAAAGTTGATTCTCTGTTCCGTACTCTGTGGGGGTAAAAAGAGAGCATTTTCGCGATTCAGGTACAAAATATTTTCTAAATTGAAAACCGGTGGTAATAAATTAAAAATTAAGAAGAAAAAAAAAACTCTCATCGCGAAGCATCATTCATACGTTCTAGAGCAGACGTAAAGCCTCCTCCCCCCTCTCTGTAAATAGGGCTTCCACTAGCAACTATTTTTTACATTTTAGTCTCACCACTATTTTTTAACTTCGTAAATTAGAAATTAAAATTAAAATCTTCTAAAATTTGAAAGAAAGTTCAGTCTATCTGAAACTGAAATTAGAATATATGGATTTTTAAAGGAATCGTAGAAAAATTTATGTTATGCTTAACATAAAGTTTACGTAATAAATGAATCCTTAAAAGGAAGAATTAAGAGGCTGAAAACTCAAAAAACATTTTCAATTGCGAAGAAACTAATGTTGGCGTAGAGATAATTTACCGTAATAGATTGACTACCTTCCTTTTACTTAATATACAGGGTGATTCTAAATTCATGGTACAAGCTTTAAGGGTTGGTAAGGTACAAGCACCAGGGAGCCAATCTACCCCCCCCCCCTTTCCCTCCTTTTTTTTTTTTTTTTTTTTTTTTTTTTCTGAAAATTTTTCTTTCACACCAGAAAATTGCTCTAAAAAAAGCAAATTTACATATGTCTTGTGTTTGTCAGATTTGACGGTTCTGCTTCTTCTTCTTCTTTTTTTTTTTTTTTTTTTTTTTTTTTAATTCACAAATTTTGGTTTGATAAAGGAAAATTTCAAAGAAGGATATTTTCTTTATATAATCATGAAATGTCTGTCTTAAATAAAGAAAAGAATAGTATAGGAATTTTCTGGTATGAATGAGAAATTTTGAAAAACATCATTTTTAGGATGATTATAATGAGTCATATATTACGTACGCCGTGCATTAAACATTAATATTCCGAGACCAATGACAAAAAACGATAGATAAGATAGACAACTTTAACTGTTTAAATTGTGCATTTTTATTAGATGGAGTTAATCAGACTGACTTCTGAAAGCCTCATATTACGTACGACATGGATTAAACAACATTAATATTCCTGGACTAATCACAAACCAATTTTTAATGAAATTTCAATTTTAAAATTTTTGGAACGGCAAATTTTCAACTTCTTAACATAGCACATTTTAAATTTTTACACCGTTGCGTAGAGAAAAAAAATGCACTTTTTAATGAAATTTGTTTGAAATCTCTATCACAATCTGTTTTTAAATTATTAATTTTTTTAAAGTTTTTAGTACTCTTTTTGTCATTGTGGCAACAGAAGTATTCAGTTTTTGGACATTAAACTTGAACAAATCAGAAAACGATAAAATAAAAAACAGAAGTATTCCATTTTTGGACATTAAACTTGGACCAATCAGGAAATGAATAAAATTAAATAAGTTGCGGAATTCAACCAATAAAAAGATTCCCAATTCTCTACAGAGAACAACAATTATTTTTTCCAAATGGTTAAAAAAAGACGGAAGATTTAAAGCAGTTCTAATTATGCATATAAATAATAAAAATGTTTTTAATATTTTTAGAAAAAGAAAATCTACATTTTTCTTATTTGAATATACTATTTTATTTTTACCTTCAATATGCCCCTTCTCTTTTAAAACTTTGCAATTTGCAAATTTGACTAACTTTTATCGAGCACGCAGACTACTAATTTTATGCCCACGTTTCCGCTGTTATGACATTTATGACGTTCCTTAGACACCTACTGTGTTACTTGTGTTTTCAAGCGTGTCTGTATGGTAGTAAAAATGTTCAAGTTAAAAAGATTCACAAGATTTCCCCAATTTTACCATTTTTTCACCATTGGTAATTCCATATATATTCGTGAACATTTGTGATTAGTGTTGCCAAATCTACTGCCACAAAAAAAAGGAAAGTTATTCGGCAAGCGTAAAATCATAACGGACCTCTGTTATTTTTTTCTTATAAAAACTAAAATATCTGTTTTATTTTATTTATTTATTTATTTATTTTTTTTTTTTTTTTACATTTTTATATCATTTCTTATAATAGCTGACTGTTTTTAGGTAGATTTCGTATGAAATACTACCTATTGCATTGTCTCCCATGTTGGAATTTCTGAAAAAATTTTGCGGATCTACACGAATCATGACTCCTAGACCCCAAAACTACCATCAGTAAAAAAGTTTATATATATATATATATATATATATATATATATATATATCTATCTATCTATCGGTGTATATCACTTTCTTCTAGACACGATAACTTCCATAATTATGCTCATATTTAAATATCAATACTTATTCACATATTTCACTTATTCACTGTATTCAATACTATATTTAATAAATTTGGATACACTTTAAGAATTTTCTAATCTATAATTAAATATTAGCTGTATATTTAATGTTACCCATGTTTTCAACATTAGTTCATAATCGTGAATTTTGGATTTTAAATACCATGTTATTCAGGTTCAGTTTATTTTCACTTGAAATCATACAGAATTTTTTAACAGAGTTTGTTTTTGAAATCATTGAAGCAACTGTATTTAATATTTTTAACACCAATTTTCTAACATTTTCTAACATTTTCCGATTATACATTCTTCAGAAGTACATTTCTAAATGCTACAATCACTTTACATATCGAAAAGATATCATTGAAGCAACTGTATGTAATATTTTTAATACCAATTTTCTAAGATTTTTTAACATTTTCCGGTTATACGTTCCTCAAAAGTTATTATTACGTATTCTAAACAATAGAAAATATTAATTTTAAGAATAAAAAGACGAATTTAAACAAATTTTATTAGTTTTACACTATTTTTTCTCATCTCCAACACGGATATATCAATTTTAACAGAAGAATTAAACGTATATTTTAGTTTTTAACAACAAAAATGTATTAAGTATCATTGATTAAACAAAAATAAATATCAATTTTCAAGAAAAGACAATTTTTTACACAAATTTTCAACTTTGAAATACATTTGTTTACATATATTGTTTCAGTATATTACTAAACTTAAACTTTTTAAAAAGTTTGAATGTTTTTACAAAGGGTTCATACTTATATTTTTCACGTCTTGACTGCATTTGAAATCTTACAACAAAAGTATACTTTTATTATTATTATTATTATTATTCTAGAAAACCTAAAAAATCATTTCTTGCTGCTTTAGACACTTGACATATTAAAACTACTCTACCCATATAATTAATCAAATTAGGACATGATTCATCTTACACTTCAAAATTTCTGAATTTTTACAATACTTATTTTCATCAAACTTTATTCTTGATCCTATATATTTTAATAGCACAGAATTTTAACATCTGTTTTTATCTACTTATCAGAAAATTATTAAAACACCCAACACCATTTTCCAAATATGAATATTATCTTTACAGTTTAATAATGCAAAACATACACGAATACAAAGTTAAATTTTTACAAACATTTCATATTTCAAACCAAACTATTCGAAATTTTCACAACATAAGAGCAAACATTAGACGAACTTTTTAACATTAATATTGCTTAGATCTTTTCATTATAACCTTTAACTATGATAATTATCCATTTTTAGGTTGATTGTCGAAAAACTGTAACTGAAATTACATAAACTTAATGTAAAAAAACATGTTCTCACACAATTTCTTGAAATTCAACAAAGAATGGACTATTACTCTAATACTTATCTACATCAATCTCGACTCTCGATAGTATATAGATATTTCATCATTACATACTTACCAACTCTGATGTAACTCTGTATGAATGAGAAATTTTGAAAAACATCATTTTTAGGATGATTATAATGAGTCATATATTACGTACGCCGTGCATTAAACATTAATATTCCGAGACCAATGACAAAAAACGATAGATAAGATAGACAACTTTAACTGTTTAAATTGTGCATTTTTATTAGATGGAGTTAATCAGACTGACTTCTGAAAGCCTCATATTACGTACGACATGGATTAAACAACATTAATATTCCTGGACTAATCACAAACCAATTTTTAATGAAATTTCAATTTTAAAATTTTTGGAACGGCAAATTTTCAACTTCTTAACATAGCACATTTTAAATTTTTACACCGTTGCGTAGAGAAAAAAAATGCACTTTTTAATGAAATTTGTTTGAAATCTCTATCACAATCTGTTTTTAAATTATTAATTTTTTTAAAGTTTTTAGTACTCTTTTTGTCATTGTGGCAACAGAAGTATTCAGTTTTTGGACATTAAACTTGAACAAATCAGAAAACGATAAAATAAAAAACAGAAGTATTCCATTTTTGGACATTAAACTTGGACCAATCAGGAAATGAATAAAATTAAATAAGTTGCGGAATTCAACCAATAAAAAGATTCCCAATTCTCTACAGAGAACAACAATTATTTTTTCCAAATGGTTAAAAAAAGACGGAAGATTTAAAGCAGTTCTAATTATGCATATAAATAATAAAAATGTTTTTAATATTTTTAGAAAAAGAAAATCTACATTTTTCTTATTTGAATATACTATTTTATTTTTACCTTCAATATGCCCCTTCTCTTTTAAAACTTTGCAATTTGCAAATTTGACTAACTTTTATCGAGCACGCAGACTACTAATTTTATGCCCACGTTTCCGCTGTTATGACATTTATGACGTTCCTTAGACACCTACTGTGTTACTTGTGTTTTCAAGCGTGTCTGTATGGTAGTAAAAATGTTCAAGGTAAAAAGATTCACAAGATTTCCCCAATTTTACCATTTTTTCACCATTGGTAATTCCATATATATTCGTGAACATTTGTGATTAGTGTTGCCAAATCTACTGCCACAAAAAAAAGGAAAGTTATTCGGCAAGCGTAAAATCATAACGGACCTCTGTTATTTTTTTCTTATAAAAACTAAAATATCTGTTTTATTTTATTTATTTATTTATTTATTTATTTATTTTTTTACATTTTTATATCATTTCTTATAATAGCTGACTGTTTTTAGGTAGATTTCGTATGAAATACTACCTATTGCATTGTCTCCCATGTTGGAATTTCTGAAAAAATTTTGCGGATCTACACGAATCATGACTCCTAGACCCCAAAACTACCATCAGTAAAAAAGTTTATATATATATATATATATATATATATATATCGGTGTATATCACTTTCTTCTAGACACGATAACTTCCATAATTATGCTCAGATCTTCATCAAACTTTTACATAAAATCAAGGGGCATAAAATCTCGGTTAAGTTCGTTAATGGGCAAAATCGGACCAAGGGGGTGGAAGTTAGGAGGGTTTTTGTGAAAACAGAAAAAACGCGATAACTTTTTAATTAAAATAGATATCGAATCGGTTTAAAGTTTATATTACTTCTAAAAAATGAGGAAAAGGTTTATGCGTGACAGATTTTTGATCAAGTTAAAAATGGGCTCAAGGGGCGAAAAAAACATGGTTTTGGGGAGAAAAAAATTCATAACTTCGTCAATTCTCAAGATATCAAATCCAACTAAATTTTATATAAATGTACTCAATATTATCTAAAACTTTTGTATTTACAAGTTTTTGATAGGACCAATTTTTACCGATAAAAAAAATTAAAAACGAAAAGAAAAAGGGGGGAGGAAAAAGAAAAAAAACCCATAACTTACTCAATTTTTAAGCAATTAAATCTAATTAAATTTATTTTACATCTTCACAATAATATCTACAACTTTTATATTGACAAGTTTTTCATAGAACCAATTCTTATAGCAAAAATAAATTAAACAAAAATAGGAGTTGGAGAAAAAACCTCAAATCCAAACTGCTTATATTCTGACTCAAATTCATTTTTGATTTTAAACGCATCCAAATGACAGATCCTCTTATTTAGCAACTATATAATGCGACTTATTGGCCAATTTTTTGATAAAGGCAGAATATATTTTTAAAAAGGCTGCCAAAAAAGGTATTTTGAACAGATTTCCCGAAGTTTCCATCATTAAAAAATTCATTAAGTATAACAAATTGCGTTTTTCATGAGTCATTTTTAAATTCATTTTTGTTCTCAAACGCATATAACTTACAGTTTCCTCTTATATAGGAACTATATAATGTGACGGATTGGCCAGTTTTTTGATAAAGGCAGAATATATTTTTTAAAAGGCTGCCAAAAAGGGTATTTTGAACAGAATTTCACGAAGTTGTGATTAAAATTTGAGGAAATTTAAGAAATTGCGTTTTTACCGAGTCATTTTTAAATCTTTTTTTGTTCTCAAACGCATCCACTTTACAGGTTCTCTTATTTAGGAACTATATAATGTGACGGAGTGGCCAGTTTTTTGATAAAGGCAGAATATATTTCAAAAAAGGCTGCCAAAATGGGCACTTCGCACAAAATTTCCCAAAGCGAGATTAATGAACTGTGGGTATTCAAATAACAAATTGGTTATTTTATGACTCATTTTTAAATCCAATTTTGCTCTGACACGCATTCAATTGACAGTTTTTTGTTACTTAGGAACTATATAATGTGCGTATTCGTCGATTTTTTTGATAAAGGGTGAATATATATATTTTAAAAGCTGTCAAAGTAAGCACTTCGCAAAAAAATTTTCCAAAGCGATCATGATAAAAAAATTGAGGTTGTATTCAAATAACAAATTGTTTATTTTATGACTCATTTTTGAATTCAATTTTGCTCTCAAACGCATTCAATTGACAGTTATTTGTTATTTAGGAACTGTGTAATGTGCCGTATTGGTCAGATTTTTGATAAAGGTTAAATATATATTTAAAAAAATCTGTCAAAGTGGGCACTTCGCACAAAATTTCTCAAAGCGATCTTGATTAAAGAATTGTGGATGTATTAAAAATAATAAATTGGTTATTTTATGACTCATTTTTAAATTCAATTTTGCTGTCAAACGAATTTAATTAACAGTTTTTTGTTATTTAGGAACTATATAATGAGCATATTGGTCAATTTTTTAAATAAAGTGAGAATATAATTCAAAATATATTGCCAAAATGGGCATTTAAGTAGAGATAGGCATTTTTTTTTTTTTTTTTTTTTTTTTTTTTTTTTTTTTTTTTTTTAGATGAAAACTTTTCGAAATCTACCTCCGCCTATAGGCCATGCCGAAAGGGATTTTTTGCGTTGAAAGCAAACAAATAAAAGCCTGCATGTAAGCTGAATCCCTCATAAATTAAATGTTATTTTCATCTGACTTTGCAAAATGCCTAAATATGTCCGAAAGACAATGTGACCAAGAAAGTGGTTTCCGAGAAAAATTTTCCGTAAGTATTTAACTTAAGTCTTTTTTAATAATTTTTTTTTTTGAGGATTTGTAGATTATTTACTTGTTTAAAGCCCTTAAATTTGTGATTGCGTTCATTTAGGTTAAGGGTTGTTAAATTGATGTTTTAAGGGGGTTTGATGTTTAAGGTCCATACGTTTGAACCGATACTTAGCGCCTAAAAGGTCAATTTCAGAAAAGAAATTTTTTCTGTTATTTACAATTCCATTTTGTTTTGAAAAAAAAAAATGAATAATTTTTTATATTATTATTTTAGCTTCGGAACTGAAGAGGTTAAAAAACTTTTCCACAATTCCAAAATTCTAAAAAAAAAAAAAAAAAAAAAAAAAAAAAAGTCGCTATTTAATAAGGTGACATATTCGAGTAAAAAAATTGGGAACCGCAAAATGCATTTGAGAACCCAAATCAAGAATTATCCTCAGTGATTGGAAAAATATGTGAATTATTTTGTGCAAACCTGCATAATATTTACAGATTTGCATGCATACTAAATAGTATGCTAAAATTTTATTCAGTCAGGAAATGTAAAGCAGTTGTTAAATTTACTTTCCGTCAATAAACAAAGCAATACTGATATACCAGCTTTGTAAGGTCTTCACTTGGCAGAATGCCAAGCCGATTCCATTCAGACTTTGGGGGTAATAGCCTATAAGGACGAGAAATGATATTAAATATTGTTTTCTATTTTTTGTTCCGAGTGAAATTTTATTTTAAAATAAATAGATTGTGGACCTATTATTAGTTCTCGGAATAACCTTTCCAAAATATATGTTTTCTCCTGCATTTTTGTAAATTTTAATAAAAACATGCCTTTTTTTAACATTTATATTTATGGCTAAAATGCAGTTTTAACGACTGCTTGGCATCTGACTTGGCGGCTATGCAAGAAATTCGCCAATTCTAACAACCTAAATATTCAGGCCACTTGTGTGTCATATACTCACTGGGATTTACTTGGCGCCAGAATGGCGTTATTTTGCCTAATATGGCAACCCTGATATTGTTTATTTTTGATAAATTGTTTATTTACCTTAATTTTTTTTAATTATATAAAATGTTTTTTGCTCTATTGTTATTTGTTTTTAAAATGTATTATATTTAAAAATTGTTTTATTTATTATTATTATTTTTTTAATAATAGAAAATAATTTAAAAATGTATATTTAACCAGCATTCGAAAATGAGGTTTTCGCCAAATTGACGTTAGAAATTTTTTTTTACCAAACCTTGCGCGTATATGATAACATTTCTCATTTTCATATCCAATGTATGCAAATAATATAAATAAATAATGCACACAATAATGTAGCGAAATAATTTTAAAAAATTGCTAATCTGGCAAGTTTTAAAATCACACCATTCAGGCGTTAATTCTAAAAAGATTAAGTTACGCTAAATTGCGAGGGAAAAAGTTATAACCATACCTTTAAATCATCTTTTTTATTATATTTGTCTTTTTTTTTAACTTATTTTAGTGTAACTGAATTACAATGTAATGTTTAGAAACAGATAATTGAATTAGAGAAACAAAAAGGTATTCGCCAAAAAAATTCGACATATCTAGGATGTTTAATAAATAAACTCATCCTCGAGATGGTACGAACTCTCCCATTTTCGCATTGGACTCGCTCTTTTCGCCCATGCGCAGTTCTGTCCAGGTTTCTCTCAAACGTGGTTTATCAGTACGTAAGTTTTCTTTTTTTTTTTTTTTTTTTTTTTTTTTTTTTTTTTTTTTTGCTTTGTATATCATTTATAAAATTTATACGCGCCAAGTAAAAGGTAAAAAATTGGTTTGATTAAAAAAAGCGTACCACAACTTAAAACTCCCTTTCCAGCAATTATCATCTTTAGCCAATTTATAACCTAATTTTTTTATTTATTCTTGTAAATGAACGATTAATGCTGTGCACAAGATATTCTAGTAAGTTTCTTGTAGTGCTTGTCAGTGATATATATCAATTTAACCCTTTATCTACCGAAGGTAGGGGAGAGGGGGGCACCTTTGAACTGGGGGCACCTTTGAACACTCTAAATATTTTCTTCCTAATAAAATATTTTTAAAAAATTTATATAGCAATATATTACTACTGCTTCAATGATATAAGAATACGAAGCTTCACCATTTTGTATGAACAGTACTGCCTAAGCAAGGTATGTATTTTTCTCCCTCTTGAATCTAAACTTAAGGAAATAAAGTTGTAAGATTTTTACTCACAATATTGTATCCCTAAAATTTTAATTTATTGTTCAATACTTAAATAAGGATATTAGCTTTAGTTTATAAGCTTTGTTTTATTCTAATTCTTGAGCCGAATTTAGTAAATAGCCATAATGTTAAACTCCAGGTGACGGGGCACCATTGAACAAAAAAGATGGGGCACCTTTGAACAACGAAAAAACACCGAATAAACTGGAGTTATCTAATAATTAAAAACATTTAAAGAGAACATTTAACACTATGAAGTAAAGAGTTGTTTACGGATCTAAATGTTATTATTTTTGGGATTTTTTTAATGTGAAAATAGATTAATTACGAATCTCTAAGAACATGGATTTATACTCTTAGCTTCTTTTATTATGTAATGCAGTCTTTTTATTATGTAATATTTAAAACGCAATAAATATAATTCAAGTAAGAATTCTATTGATTTTCTAAAAAATTGTTCAAAGGTGCCCCCCTCTCCCCTACTTATAAATATCATTAAAATTACTTATTATAAAATTCTTTTAATACGTCAATTAGTTATAATACTGTATAAAATGAGATACAGATACATTACTTTATCTTGTTCCAAAAGCATTATTGGTTACACAAAACAAAAGTATTTTTAAAAGAATGATTTCTTTTGCCTTTGTATCTTTTCAGCTTTCTTGGCGCTGAGGGAGGGGGATAGGGATTTTTCAATTCGAATATATTTCGATATTTATATTGTAAGAACATCATATTTGTACATTTTATAATTCTACAAAATACTAAGAAAACAATTTAAAATAAAAGATTTGAGTGGGGTTATAAATATCGCACAAAATCCCTGTAAATTCAAATTTAATTAAACCTTCTAAATCCTTCAATCCTTCTAAAATCCTTCAAAAATACATTGCTGGCCATCGTAAATGCAACACCCTGAAGGAAGCATGCAAATAATATGAAATTTACAACATGCATTAGCTGAGGTGAGATATGCAAATGATTAGAATTTCAGCGCAAACGCATATCAAGCGCGCCTGTGGCGCCACCTCAAAGCGCTATTTAAGGCTTGGAGATTTCTACGGTTTCAAGTACAGCAATTGTGTTTTTCTTGCTTTTTAAAAAAAAAAAAAACGATAAATTATGCCTCGTAGGAAACAACGATCATCTTTTGATCAAGTATCCGAGTTTGACAGAGGAAGGATAGTGGCATACCGAGATTGTGCGTTATCTTTCAGGGAAATCGGTCGTCGTGTTGGACGAAACCAAACAACTGTGATGCGGATATGTGATCGTTGGGTGAAACAGGGTACGACGGACAGACGTGATCGACCGCATCGACCTCAGTGCACCATGTCACGTGATGACAGGCAGATTGTTCGCATGGCAGTGACGGACCGCTCAGTCACATCACGAACCATATCACAGCAGATTCAGTTTGTAACGCATCATCCAGTGTCTGCGCGTACCATTCGACGTCGTTTACAGCAGAATGGTCTGTCCGCAAGACGTCCGTTGCTTTGTCTACCTCTGACGCGGAACCACAGACGTCTCCGCCGCCAATGGTGCGATGAAATAAGGATGTGGACGACAGAATGGAATGAAATTCTCTTTACTGACGAGTCACGCTTCTGTATGCAACACCACGACGGTCGGATTCGAGTCTGGAGACACCGTGGAGAGAGGATGCTGAACAGCTGAATTATGCACCGTCACACTGGTCCTGCACCGGGTATTATGGTATGGGGCGGTATCGGATATCTCTCTCGCACTTCTCTAGTACGCATTGCCGGTACTTTAACCAGCCAGCGCTACATCTCCGAGGTGTTGGAGCCAGTTGTCCTTCCTTACCTTCAGGGCTTGCCAACAGCCATATTTCAGCAGGATAATGCACGGCCACACGTGGCACGCATTGTCCAAGGGTTCTTCGTCAATCACCAGATTGAATTGCTTCCCTGGACGGCGTGCTCTCCGGATCTTTCGCCGATAGAAAACATGTGGTCCATGGTTGCTCAACGACTGACCCAGAGTTCATCCCCAGCTGTCACACCAGATCAACTTTGGCAACGTGTGGAAGCTGCTTGGTCTGCTGTACCCCAAGAACACATTCAAAGTCTCTTTGAATCAATGCCGAGGCGTATGGCAGCTGTGATCTCCAACAACGGCGGCTACTTTGGGTACTGATTTTGGCAGGAACCACGCTTCATAGAATGCTGTAAATTTAATCATTTGTTACTTGGTCAACATGTTATCTACACAATAAATTTTGTTGTGATATCTCTTGTTTTTCTTGGTGTTGCAATTTGGGTGGCCAGCAGTGTATATTAAATGATTATGTAAATCTTTTAATTTAGTTTAAACAACTTACGTAAAATGTTTTAGAATGTAAAATTTTCAAGAATTCATAATGTGGTAGAAAAAGGGTTAAATATGTTTTAAATAATTTTAAATAATTAAAATACACTGAAAAGATTTTCTCCGTAGACCGTAATGTGACGGAATTCTTTTAAAGTCCCTGTAAATGAACTATAAACGGTACATGTTCCATTTTCAATATCGGACGTTCCTATTGCACCTCACTAACATTTATTAATTGAATAGAGGTCTGAGCATATATACATGAGTTATCTTCCAAGACACAATGAAAATATATTTAAGATAAATAAAATATTTGACATAAAATAAATAAGTGGTTTTTCTTTTGCTTAAAAAAATTAAATATATGCATGTTTTATGTTCGTTTATTTTTAAATAATACATTCAATTTGATGAAACAACGATTCAATATGTGTACATCACACAATAAACAGGTGAAAAAGAAGAATGAATAGAACAAATAACGAGAATGTCTAACTTTAAAAGTTTAACCCTTTTTTTTACACTATTACCAAAGACTGGTTGGCATCAAAAACCCACAACGGTTAAACTAAAACTGTAACGCAAAGTGCATTATTTTCAGAAACGGATTTTCAGCCGTCTGTATATGCATTCGTTAAATATTTAACCGCTACTCAAAAGATTCCGGTATAATTTTCTAACGTTGTTTTATAAACTTTTAGTTTTTCACTGTTTACAGTGTAAATGCGTTAAGAGTTAACCAATTTTCTGAAAGTTGGCCCTTACGTTGGTCGTTAACCATTTGGCACGGACCTGAGCTATGCAAAAATTTCCTTAAACATTTAAAGAACTAGATATATATACAGTGGCGGTCAAAAGTTTCCGGTCAGTTAGTTTCTTCGATTTATTTACCAAAAGGTTTCAGCAAAGAAGAAGCACAATGGCTTCAAAAGTTAGGAATATGTGAATGACCTCTGACCGCGTGATCATTTTGATTGGATACTGAAGATGCTTCATGCAAAGGGATAAAATTCGAAGTTCGCGTGTGCAAAAGTTTCCGGCCACTTAGCATTCTTTAGTTTTTTTCTATCAGTAAACTGTTTTTTGGTTGTGTTTATGAATAAATCAACGTGTATAGCATAGTCTGAATTCAAAATTGAAAAGTTCAACAATTATTTTTCATAAATGAGTGATAAGTTTGTCGCTAAAAGGCCAATCTTCTCGAGATATTGCGGCAAAGTTATCGATCGGTAAATCGACCGTAAACGATATTTAAAAATTACATAAAGATTGTCATGGCCTTAAGGACTTTCAGAGGTCAGGAAGATTCCGGAAAATTACTATTCCTGTGGAGAGACTTATCAGGAGAAAAACAATTGATAATCCGCATAAAAATTCCGCTGCAATATACTGCGATTTACGGTATGAAAATATTGCTGAAATAAGTCCGTATACCGTATCAACATGCTGACGTGATGCATAACTTTATGGAAGAGTCGGTGTTAAATTTTTTTCAGAGTTAAAAAAAAAACAAACATACCCGATTGGCGTTTTCCAAAAAACACAAAGTCTGGTCAAGTGAAAATTGGAAAAAAGTTCTATTTTTCCATCAATCGAATTCGAAACAGTTTTGGAAGTGATGGCATACACAACGTCCGATGACCTAACAACAAAAGATATGATTCGACCTATGTTATTCCTACAATGAAGCATGGCGGAGGACACGTTATGCAGTGAGGAGTATTTTTTTCAAAAAGTATCGGTCCGTTATTTGAAATCCACAGCCAGGTGAATGATACAATGTATAAGGATATCTTGCAAGACTATTTTCTGCCTTATTAGAGAAAAAAATTTGGTCGCAAATATTTTTCTTAACATGATAACTACATAACTAATGTTTGCAAACCTCGATAAGCAATGGTTTTCGCACAAAAAATTTCGTTTTTGAAATGATCAGCCCAAACGCCCAACATGAATCCAATAGAAAATCTTTGAAAAGAAGTTGACAAAAGTCTGCGGATATTCCAACTCAGCCGAAATTTCGCCAAAATTGCAAGAAATGTGGGAAAAACGTACCATAGACAATCTTTAACTTTTGATTGTATGAATGCCACGTTGCTGCGCCACAGTACTTATTACTAAAGCTAATAAAATAGTAATACGATAAAATACTAATTGTAAATGTTGTTGATCACTGTAATTTTCTATTACAACACCACTTTTTTACAAACTTGTGAAGGTGGCCGGAAACTTTTGAGAACGTACGTTTTCCTTTATACTTAATTTTGTCAGTTAAATTTATTGATATTTACATGTTCTTCTATAAATAAGTTCCTAACTATCATGTCAATAGAATGTATAAATATCGCTTTGAGATTCCTCTTCATATGGGTATATTTACAAATTAACTGAAAAATTTTTGCTGGCCGGAAACTTTTGACCGCCACTATATATATATATATATATATATACATATATTTGTGTGTGTGTGTGTGTATTTTTTTTTTCAATTTTAGGAATAACATATTTATAAATTCCAAATAAACTGAGATTTTTTTTTTTTTTTTTTTTTTTTTTTTTTTTTTTTTTTTGCATCATTTTTATTACATGTATATGATAATTTCCACGGTTATTCAGCGAATACAATGGAAATACTTTTTATTATCAACTTATTTTATTTTTTTCTCCCGTCACATTGACGGGGTGTCATCCAGTAAAGTCGTTAAGTCATTTTTATGGCTAATTGATATTTTACAAAATTCACCGTTTTCCAAAAACATTCAATGATCGAGCATAATATTAATTAAACACTATTCACTTATATCTAATGACTGTTAAAATTGTTTAAAACTATATGAATTATAAAAAAAATTTGAACACTTATTACCTGCTATAAAAAAGTGCTTTATAATGATAATCTGCTTATAAATCTTATATGAAATAATGCTTTAGCAGAAATTCAGAGATCTAATCAAACACTGAAATTTACTTTTTTCTTCCATTCTTTTTTCATCACCCTAAACAAGCGTTTTCCGGAATAAACTTGACAAAATTTAGGTCTGCTTTTAGGAAACTTTATTTTCGCTAAGAGTATACACGTTATCTTCATAAAAATGAACGCAAATTATTACAATCAGCCACTAAATCATAATCTACAGTTTAAAAGCTTTTGCTTCATTAGTTTTGACTGGATCATCCAATAGATATTTGTTCATTTTCAATTTGTTGACGGTCTCTAATGGGGTTTCGGGAGAGAAAAAAATCCTCGAGGAAATACACTGCTCAAAACAATTAAAGGATATTTGAAGTTTTATATAAAATAAAGATATAAACGAATTTTTTTTGCCGAAAATAGAAGATGAGAATCACAAACGAAATTTTTCTGGTTTTCAAACTGTGAGTATGCAAATTTTGAGTTCGACGACAAAAACGTCGCTTCAGCGGCAGCGAATGAAATTTGACTTTCAACTGGATAAAAGAGAATGAAGACAAGGATGATCGGCATTCAGTGATTGCTTTGTTTCGATGAGTACGATGTCTCTGCGAAGTCATTTGACAGATTCAGAACCTTGGAGAATTATTGGTAGGCTAGAAGGGGGCCAAACTCAAGCCGAAGTAGCGCAAGCCATTAGAGTGTCACAAAGTGTCATTTCCAGGATGTGGAACCGTTTTTTGGAGAGTGGATGTGCAGGCCGAAGACTAGGGCAAGTTCGTAGACGGGCAACAACGCCCAATGAAGATCGGTATTTAGCGTTAACAGCTCGGAGACACCAAAACATGAACGCTACTCTTCTCCAACAACACCTTTGCTCGGCTACAGACACCACGATTTCAACTCAGACTGTCCGAAACTGGCTCCATGCTGTAGGTCTGTATGCTCGCCGACCGATGGTATGTGTTAGATTAACATCAAGTCATCGTCGCGACCGCAGGGAGTGGGCAACCGAGCATGTCAACTGGAGAAGAAATGAATGGAGCAATATTCTGTTTTCTGACGAGTCCCGTTTTTCTGTGCATCCGGATAATAGGCGTATTTTCATCTGGAGGGACCGTGGCAGCAGGAATAATCCTGCGTTCGTGCACGAAAGTGTCAGATTTGGCGGTGGAGGAGTGTTGGTGTATGGTGGCATCTCCATTGACGGGCGCACTGACCTCTAAATCATTCGAGATGGAGCTCTGACTGGTCGCCGATATAGGGATGAGATCCTCAGATCTATTGTAGTCCCTTATGCTGCAGCAATCGGAGATAACTTTATTTTAATGGACGATAACTGCAGGCCACATCGTGCAAACCTAGTGGAGGATTTCCTTTTCGAGGAAGGAATCGTTCGAATGGAATGGACAGCGTGTTCTCCAGACATGAATCCAATCGAACACGTTTGGGATGCTCTAGGAAGACGAGTTTCTGGCCGCCAACAACCCCCACAAACTTTCCAAGAACTCGAAAGAGCTCTTCTGGAAAAGTGGGGCAGAATACCCCAACTCGTCATTAATAGCCTCATTGAGTCCATGTTTCAAAGGTGTTCAACGTTGCTGGCCGCCCGTGGAAACCATACCCCTACTGAAAATGATTTTTTTTTTTTTTTTTTTTTTGAAGTAAACACCTTTTCTTATTATTTTTTTCTCATATGCACAAATTGTGTTTTTTTCCTTTTGTACACAAATGCGCAATAAAATGCGTTTTTTTCTGCCAAACATGTGTAATTTATTCTCATATAAACCTACTATGTCTGTCGACTATGTATCAATCAGCTAAAAAGTTTCCCAGATACAAAATCCACCTATCCACCGTATAGTATATGAAACTATGCACTCAATGAATTAAGAGTTGGTAGAGCACATTATACACTTTTTTTTACCTTGTCATATTTTGACAGAATGTTACCCAAGCATAAAAATTTGTTGTTCACTTATATATAATACAAGTTAAAATTATTAAATCATAGCTACATTAATCATAATTTCTGACGCATTTATTACCTGCTATTGGAAAAAAAGCATTTTATAATGATATCAAACAACTAATAAATCTCTAAAAAAAAAGAAAGAAACTTTCGCAGTAGAAACTTTCAATAGAAAGAAACTTTCGATATATCCTAATTTTGAAATTTATTTTTCTCTCTGTATTTTTTTTTTCACCAGCCTACACTGTAAAAAAAAGAGTCGATCTACTAAAAAAATTTAGTTTCTCTCAGTGATCCTTGCAATTACTAAAAATTTTTTTGCAATCTTACTCAGTTACAAGAAAATCTGTAAGAATTACTAGAAAAAAGCTAGCAACGAATAGAGTTAATAATTTTATATTTTTAATAGCTATTACTAAAACTCACTAAAACATGGTGTGGCCGTGATAGCCTAGTGGTCATAGCACCGAACTCCAGGCTGAAAGGTCCTGGGTTCAATGCTCGACACCACCAAAGACGCACCGAGTGTATGCAGTGTAAGCACTCGTTAAATAAAGGGGTTATGAAAATCCTGTCATAGCAGTTACCATGGGTAATGGTCTCTGTACTTTCCCTCCCCTTCAGAAGCATATTAAATTTGGGCAGGTGGCAATGTTTGGTGCTGCCATCTATTGAGGCTTTGCCGAAAATCTTCCGCTGCAGAAGTCTGTCTTCTTACCCCCTGGATGCAGTTCAAAAGAAGCTCCTGCCCTTTGGGCACACGTCAACAACAAAACTCATTTGCAACTCAACAACAAAACAACACTCTCGCTAAATAGTTTTAAGTCTGTTATACGAAAAATTCATCTATACAGTTTACAAAATAAATGTTTGTTTCACTTGCTAAAATTGCGTTTGGAATAGTTACTAAGAATCTGTGAGTAATGGTTATTAAAAATAATTTTGGAGCTGTTACTAAAATTTCCTTGATGGCTCATACTAAAAAGTTTTAAGTTAGTTATACAAAAAATTCTTTTGTTCAGTTTACAAAAGAAATGTTTGTTTCACTTGCAAAAAAAAGTTTGGAATGGTTACTATTTGTGCTGTGAGTAATGGTCACTAAAAATTCTGTAGAATACAAATTTACTAAAAAAATTTTTAGTAACCTCATGATTTTTTTTTTTTTTTTTTTTTTTTTTTTTACAGTGTAAACAAGCTTGTTCCAGAATAAACCATTTTACACCTGTTTCTTTTCCAGAATCAGTGTAATCCATATTAAGTGTCATATTTCTGTGTAGTTATTTAACTATAAATATTGTAATGTTTTACGAATTTACAGGATATTAATACAAGCTTTAAGAGTTGGTAGAAAGTACTGCAGAAGAAACAATTTACAATTTTATATTTTTATCCCGTCATATTTGACATGATATCACGGAATAAAATCATAATGCCTATTACATACTAATATTTGTCGAAATTGAGCCTCCTTCAATACTCTTTGGTGATGTAAAATAAAGATTATTAATATCCTTTTCAGTTACATCGAATAACTGCTAAAATTATTTAAAACTACAAATATCGTAATCATTCCCTACGCACTTATTACCTACTATAAAAAAGTGCCTTATAATGATATCAAACTGTTAATAAATCTTTATCTCTCTCTCTCTGTATATATACATAGATATAGACCAGGACTGTCCAACGCGGCGCCCGCGGGCGCCATGGCGCACTCCATGGCTTGGCTCCATGGGCCCAAGAAAATGCCCTTTAGGCATTTTCTTGGCGCCCTTTTGAAGATTTCCTGTTACTAGACATTTTAGAAGTAAAATTGAATTATAAAGAATACTTTCTGTAAAATAATAAGTATTTGCATCAGAGATATTTTTAAAACTTCTGAAAACACATTAAAACCAAAAACATATTTTGAAAATTTAATCATGCGTATTTTCACGATTTGTAGGTATTTTTTAAAAGTGTAATTATGATGGTTTGATGTGGTAATAATTGGAAATAGCTCTCTTTACTTATTAATAAGTTACATGTAAATAAAAAATTTCTTACATTCCAAGTCCCTTTGAAGGTATGTGCATGAAAGTACATATTTTTCTTTTATGTTGGCAACTGGCTGTTTTATACGAGGAATAAGGGGGCTAATTTTTCGTTTTTGACTTTTAAAACTTTAGGATTTTGTTTTTAATTTGCTTAGAAAAATTAATAAGAATGAGTAGTACATGCAAAGAGTAGAGCAGAGCAGAATAATTTCCATCTACGAAATTACTCTCTCTCTCTCTCTCTGGAATCATCCATATGAATTGATCATCATCATGCCTTTTTTATATATATATTATAAAACTAAATACACCTTGAAAATAAGTCGAAACATATTCTCACATCCTAAAAAAAACTTAGCAATATATCTGAATTCTATGTTTATTTGTTTATTTATCATTGTTTTTATTATAGGCGCGATTAAACTTTTTGGCATCGTACCGTACAAACATTTTTGAGATAGAGTTATCATAGAAAAATGCATAGTTTGAAATTTAAAATTATATAACAACAGAATTGTAAGGGCCTTTTGTCTTCCGCTCTACAATTCATTTGCATTATGTTGAAATGAGAGTATGTACTAAAACTACTGAGCAATAGTATTACTGTGCGATACAACTACTGTGTAATAGATTTTCAGCCAACTTAATAATGGCGCCCTTCACTGAGATCCAGGGGCTGAGGTGCGCCCCTGCTTACTAAAAGGTTGGACAGGCCTGATATAGACTTTTATAAATAAATCCAAAGAAACACAGATATTACCAAAGCAAAAATTCAGTGAAAACAATATTTATACTGTCTGTATGTATATATATGTACTTTCCAAGAAATTCAGATATTCAAACTAACTTTGAAATTATTTACTTTTCCCTCAATATTGTTTTTCCTCATGAACAAGTAAGCCTGTTCCGATTTTTTCGGTTATCTTTTTTTGCATTAAGTGAATCGATGCAGCTGCGATCTCCAACCTTTGAGGTTGCTTTTTTACTATTGGATTGGACCCATTTGTTTTTTGTATATTTTTTTGCATTCAGCAATTTTTTTTTTTTTTTTTTTTTTTTTTTTTTGAAAAAACTGTAACTTTTGTTTTGATTTCACATATATAATAAATATATTAATATATAAATATCTCTAATTCTTATCTGTTTTCTCTATATCTCGATATTTATATATTAATATCTCTATATACAATTACATATATACTGAGATATATCTAAAATGTATATACCGGGTGTCCAGTAAATGACTGACCCATTTTAAAATTAAATAACAAAAAAACGGTTTGAGATAAAAATGCGCGGTTTGCGGTATTGTTATTAGAATATCAATAAATTTTTAATACGCACTTCCTTCAAATAGTTCCAATTTCGGCCAAAAGATGGCGCTGGCGGCATCAGACTGCAGAAATACCGCCTGTTTTCTTGTTCTCAAGCTGATGATCTTTCCGGCTCATTTTCCCGAGTCGAATCTGAGTCGAAATGTTGAATCGTCTCTCCACTCAACTGCAGAAATAGGATTTGTTGATTGAAACGAGATTTAAAATAACATTTAAGATTGAACTAGGCCTATTGTGACAACCTATGTCTATTGTAGCCTCCTCAGACAAATATCACGGGAAACTATAAAAACTAGTTTAAAATTACTGTAAAACATCTCCAACGGTGTATCAATTTATGAATAAATATTTATGACAAGAAAACATTTATTAAAGAAACGTAGAAATATTTTTAAGAATTCTAGAAAATTTTAAATTAATTTAAAGGACGTTCTTTAGTGTTTAAGAATTATCTTCGGAATATGCTATTTTAATCGCTTAACTGATATGCTTTTTTACATACAATAAAATGAAAATATAGGATAAACGCCGCTTTTTTAAAGCTAAAATAATCGTAATATTTAATTTAAATATTTCTTCTATTAAATAGTATGAAATTGCATTTAAAATTTTTAGTAGTGTCTGAAAGCTTTAAGTAATGGAAGAAGCAAACTATAATTGCCGGTACGTTGTACGGGCAAATCAGTTAAAATTTTAAAACAATGGTATGCAAATAGCGTTACCAAGTCTCCTGTCAAAGAAAACTTGTAAATTGGCACATTAAAATTTTCTAAATCTTACTATAAAGGAATCCGTCTACAACAAATCCTGTCTTAAACATAAAAATTTATTGATCCCGAAGTAGAAAGAAACCTACAAAACTACCTGCTAAGGGGAAAACCTGCCTAAAACAAAATATTCTTAATTTTTCCGAAAACCGAATTCATCCCTACTTTATATTCATATTTTGTCATTTAACGTATCCAAAAATTTTATTACGAAAGCCGTGAGAGATTTTAAGACGTCTTGTGCACACACCTCGCCTCCCCCCACCCACCCACGACAGGAAACGTATCTACGCTAAAATGGACGGATATTTAAAAAGAAAAAAGAAAGACGTATCTTTTTTTATAGCCTGTAAGTCATCCCTCTTCAAAACTTCATTACAAAAAGCATAATAGAACCTGAAGTATATTTTTGCCCCCCCCCCCATATAGGAGGGAAATATGTAATCTCGTTCTTTTCCCTCGGTATGAGGAAAAGAACTAGAAAAAAACATTCTGAAAATATCTCCTGTATCTGATTTGAAATGAGAAATATTTTAAAAATATGATTTTTTTTATCTTTTTAAAATTATGTATAAAAAGATACCAATGTTCAATTTATTTTTCCAATATTTATATGTATAAAATTTAACTAAAATAAGTAGACATTCAGTTTTATCTAAAATATCTATGGCCTCACCAGTGGGCGATAGGTTCTGACGTCTCAACTGGCGTCTTAATCAGCATTGTAATAACCTCTTCTATTTACAGTGTAGATGACGCAAATTCCTCAAAATTTAAACTTGACATTCTGCTAAGAGCATCAATTTGATGTTTATTGCTTTTTTTTACTGTTGTTCGGTATTGCATTACACAAATATAGGTTCAAAAGTTGTAATCTAGGCTTTTAAAACCGATTCGTATTTCAACTCATCGAATCCAACAGAAGAAAAATATAGAATCGGGAGATAGTACATGAAAGAAAGGATCGGGACAGTGGATACTGCATTGGCTTCTGAAATGTTTTCAACATATTTTGTCTCATGCAATATTTTAAAAAAACTAGAAGAAAAAGAAACGAAACTTTATTTCAGTAAAAAGTTTCCGAAAAAATGTTTTGCCATAAAATTGCCTATGGATATTTTAGTTTAGTTTGGTTTATTTAACGTCGTTCAATTATGTACACGTGGGATATAGGTCAGAAAGGGGTGGCATGCTCTGTGTGGGTGTCTTTCTAAGGGCACCTAACCCGTATTTACACAAGAAAATCCAAGGTTCGAAGAAAACCACGGAAAATTCCGAACGGTTATGCCGACAGAAGGGATCGGGTTCGAACCCAGCACTGCCGTCTACCAGTTGAGACGTCAGAATCTATCATCCACTGTTGGGGCTATAGATATTTTAGATAAAACTGAATGTCTACTTATTTTAGTTCAATTTTATAAATATTAATATTGAAAAATAAATTGAACACTTTTTTAATACATAATTTAAAAAAGATAATAAATCATATTTACATAAATATATAACATAAATCATTTATAAAACAACATAGATCATAAATATATTTACATAAATCATATTTACATAAATATTTTTATATATACGTAAAAAGAGTATCAGTTAAGCGGTTAAAATGACATATTCCGAAGAGAATTTTGAAACATTAAAAAACATCCTTTAAATTAATTTAATTTTTTCTAGAATTGTTAAAAATATTTCTAGGATTCTTTAACAAACGTTTGCTTGTCATAAATATTTATTCATAGATTGACACATCTTTGGAGATGTTTTACAGTAATTTTAAACTAGTTTTTGTAGTTCCTCCGTGATATTTGTCTGAAGAGGCTACAATAGACATAGAATGTTACAATAGACCCAGTTCAATCTTAAATGTTATTTTAAATCTCGTTCCAATCAACAAACCCTATTTCTGCAGTTGAGTGGAGAGTCGATTCAACATTTCGACTCAGATTCGACTCGGGAAAATGAGCCGGAAAGATCATCAGCTTGAGAACAAGAAAACGGGCGGTATTTCTGCAGTCTGGTGCCGCCAGCGCCATCTTTTGTCCGAAATTAGAACTATTTGAAGGAAGAGCGTATTAAAAATTTATTGATATTCTAATAACAATACTGCAAACCGCACATTTTTATCTCAAACCGTTTTTTTGTTATTTAATTTTAAAATGGGTCAGTCATTTACTGGACACCCGGTACATAAAAGTAAAAGTATTTTAATAAACAGTGTATTTATTTTTGTTAACATGTGACATACGTAATGTTTTTTAAATAAATATATGTTTATAAATATTTCAAAACAATGTTTTCCCCCCTCCCATCTTGAAAAGTCTCATATGATGCTAAAATGGCTTTTTGGCACCATTTTCGACTGTTATACCAATCACGCCAACCGGAACAGGATATGGAACTCTTCCCAAATATTCAAAACTGACGCCAATACCCTGTGCAGTTACATAATTATCAATCTCATAATAACGACTTTTTATGAACATACGGGGTGTTTAAGACAAACTTTAAGAGTTGGTGGATTACGCTACAACAGAAACAACTGTATAATTTTATATTTTTCTTCGATCTTATTTGACAGGACGTGAGCGAGTAAAATCGTAATCTCATTCCTATGACACGCAAATATTTTACAAAACTCAGCCTTTTCCAATACTCTTTGGTGATGTAGCATAAAGATTATTAACATCCTTTTCACTTATATCGAATGACTGTAAAATTATTTTAAACTACAAGCACCGGATAATTCCCCACGTGTTTATTACCTGCTATAAAAATGCGCCTTATAATGTTAGCAAACTATTAATAAATCGTTTTTTCTTAATACACTGCAAGGAATTCAAAAATTTAATCTATAACCTTGAAATTTATATTTTTTTCTCTATTATTTCGTAACCAAACTCAACAAGCTTCAATAGATGGAAGTTAACATTCTAGTGCTAAATTCACCTTGAGTTAAATAAATGAAATTCATATAAAAAGTACAAATAAATGTAAGGAAATTATTTTCAGGTGCATATATATAATATAAATTTATTTAAAATAGATTAAAAACAACTTAAAATACTTTTTTTTTTTTACCCAAAACATTTTCAACCATTATGAGGCCGTCATCGATGAATTCTCACTGATGATGGCCATGTAACGGTTGAAAATGTTTGTGTTTTGCGGTAGACATTTTTAAAGTACTTTAAATAAATTTACACTCTAATTATACAACTGAAAGTAATTTCAGTGCATTTATTTGCGCTTTTTTTGCATGATTTCTAATCAGGGCCTGTTAACGGAACAAGACCACGAAGCCCGTGCTTACCCATTGAATTACAAAGGAGGACCCAAATTTTCTTTTCAAAACATTGCGTTGGAGGATTCGAAAAATGAGTGACAAGCATCCTTAAGACAAATTTTAAGAGTTAATAGAACACACTACAAAAGAAAGAAAAAAAATTTCGTAATGAGAACTAGTACATTTTATTAAAAAAATTGTAATTCTACAGTTATTATGAAAAATCTATATGCTTACTGAAATTTTATCTATACACTGTACGAAAAAAGATGTAAACCTACAAAACTAGATTTTGCAAAGCTACAGAAATCTGTAGTTTTATAAAAGAATCTACAAAAAATTACAGTAATCATATTAATACATTGTTAGTAACCCGGGTTGCACGCACATAAAAAGTTCTAGGCATCCCAGTTTCCTAAAAGAGTCTTGGTAACCTTACAGATTTTTTTTTTTTTAATTACAGCGCAAATCTGCATCTGTTACATAAATACGCAATTTTTGTACATGAATTTTTGTTATTGCTATTACATAAAAAATTCTAGGAATCCCAGTTTCATAGAAAAATGTTAGTAACTTTACAAATTTGTTATAGCGTTCTGCCGCACCGATATCATTAGATATATCCTGGTCGGAAATCATCAAACTAAGGAAGTGAAGATTCTTCATCAAGATGACTCGAAACTCGACACGAATCTAACAATCTTCAATCCGAAACCGAACTGAACCTAAAATGAAAGAAAATTTTTGGAAAAAATAGTTTACAATGATATCTGTAATATGAATTTTATCTTTTATAAGTACAATCAAACCTCGTTTACATGAACATGCTTAACATAAATTACTTTTAACATGAACTGTTTTCACAATCCCTTATAAAAATGAATACAAAGATTTGATACTGATAACATGAATTACTTTTAACATTAAAAAAATCTTGATTCCCCTTGCGGTTCATCTTAACGAGGTTTGACTGTATAGAAAAAGCAGTAAATATTTATGGTACAACTCTGTTATCCAGTCTACAAATTTCGCCAAATTATACAAATCGCCAAACTAATAGCTAAATTATACATATTGACATAATTTTTATTTTAAATAATGAAAAAACAAGTGATTAGTATAATATAATTAAAAATACAAATAAAAAGTTGAAATAAAAATCACTTAATGATATTATAAACATGTTAATCGTATTTAATGTCATTGAATGTGATATTCACGATCATCCATTATTGGCATTTAATCTTATAGTTTGGCGATAAATTTTGGTCGACGGGTAACCTAGTAGTACCATACTTATATATCCAACCCCTATAAAATAAATCTTTATATATCCTATATAGTAAATATTTATATATCCAACCGGGAGCTTAACCGCTTCGTCACTAATGTCACGTATGTGTGACTCATAAACTGCTTAGTATTTTTGATAATTCCTACCAGCAATTTTTTAATAAAATTTTCTTTTTCTTAAAAAAAGAAAAAAAAATTGCACTTTCACGATTTAATTAGGCAAAACTTTTTATTTATTAAAAACCGGTGATAAAAGATTAAAAATCCTGTAAAGAATGGTGGTCTAAAATGAGGTAAATACTGTCCCATCTTATTTTAAAGACCTTTTATAAAATATTCATTGCTTAGTTTCCTTGTGCTGTAAAAATGTGTCTTACCTACATTTTATTTGAATGTGCTTTGCATCATTCTGATAAGCCTTTCAGAAAACGAAAATTTCCAAGAAATTCAGACGTACAACATGACCTTGAAATTTACTTTTTCCTTCTATTGTTTTTTCATCAGCCAAAGTAGTTTATACCGGAATGAAGCACCATCCACCTGTTAGTTCTTCTGCTGTGAGTGAAATATCGATACCAGGCGTACTTTCCCTCTGTAGTTGTTTAATTATACATCGTCTATGTAATTAATACCTGAAGGGTAAAATAAAAGCATTTGACTTATAAGAATGTAAGACACTCAATATAGACAGCTAAATATTTTGCGCAAACCACGATAATTATTGTTATTCATGTGTAACTTGTCATTCATTAAATATGTGCCTGCCTTCGGGAAACTTTTTTTTTTTTTTTTTTTTTTTTCATCAAACACGTGTTTTTAGTTAAAACAGAGACTAAAACTATGAATTCATATAAATTTTTAATGGAAGTTTAATTAACTTTTGAAATTTCGCCAATAATTAGTCAAATTTTAGTAAAAAATTGTGTTTATGCCAAACCTCTTATAATGGAATCTATTCAATAAGTTTTAATAAATAAATAAAAATTAAAATTCAAGTGCAAAATTCACTTTGAGTTACGTAATTAAAATTCATATAAAGGACAAATAAATGTATTAAAATTGTTTTCAAGTGCAAATTTAATTGTTTTCAGGTGCAAAATAAATTTATTTAAAATACCTAAAACGCTTTCGACCATTATCTCTACTGATGACGGCCATGGAATGGTTAAAAACGTTTTAGGTATTTAATGTATTTTAAATAAATTTATCTTTTAACTTTGCACCTGAAAGTAATTTTAACACATTTATTTATGTTTTATATGAATTTCAGTAAGTTTTACTTTTTTTTCAGCAATAAAAAAAAGTAAAACTTAAAAAAGTAAAACTTAACTTAGTTAACCCCCTACTTATGTTATGAAGCAAAAGATTTGCGATACCTTTTAAATTATAATGTATACCAAATTTTGTATACAAAATATGATTTTTTGTTTGGAAAAATCTTTAATTTTCAATAAAAATATCTCTTAAATTTCCATATATAAACTTGCAAGCTATATTTCGCTTTATAACATACCAATAAATGAACAAAACCTTGCCACGCAATGAGGCAATTTTATTTCAATATTTTAAAAACTTCTTAAGAAATAATGTTTCCTGTACACGTACGCAGTAAAAAACGCAGTTTTCTAGACAACGCAAATTAAGATTTTGAAAAAGCACAAAAATTATATATAAAGTTTACAATTTTAAATTCCACCTTATTTGTAGGTGTTTATATATTTACGTGTATATCTATATACTAATATTATAAAGAGGAAATACTTGATTGTTTGTTTGTTTGAATTGAATAGGCTCCGAAACAACTTGACGGATTTGAAAAAATTCTTTCACCGTTGGAAAGCTACACTATTTCCGATGAACATAAGCTATAGTCGCCGCTTAAAAGGATTAAAATAAAACGCCGGATAAACGGATCAAAAGCAATTTGAGAAATTAAAAGTGACCTGACACCCTAGACACATGACAATCACTGAAACACATATGAAAATCGTAACTATGCGCAAAAAAGAAAAAAAAAATTAAACTTTGTAGTCCGATTTGATGTAAAAGCGTGTGTTTTAATTTTTAAAACTATTTAGCAATAATTAAAAAGGAAAAGAAATGCTGAAACCGGAATTAATTAATTTTTAAAAAAAAAATCACAAAACGATTGTTTTGGAGTTTTCAAAAAAGTTATAACATATAGTAAATATTTTAAAGAGTAGTGAGCATCAAATATGGGCGGGGGGATTTTTTTTTTTTTTTAGGGGGAGCGGTCAAATATTTAAAATTGTAACGTTTTCTACCATTTCAAATGCGGACTTTTCACTAAACCCAGGGATAAATATTACTTATTTAATATAAAACTTTCAGAGACGTTCAATTATGGGTAGGGGAGGCAATAACTATTTTTGGAAGAACGTGATCAAATATAAAAAACCGTACCGTTTTAGATGCGGATTTTTCAGGGCCCAGAGACAAATACTTATTTAATATAAAATTTTAAAAGTACTTACCCCTATTTTCGAATAATAATTTCATTAAATAGCTTTCTTAAGTCCAGAAATAGTTTTGTTGAGTTCGCCCCCTGTTGGTGAAAATGTGAAACTAAAAAATTCCAGAACCCCCCCCCCCCCCCCACACACACACACACCACCCTTTTTTTTTTTTTTTTTTTTTTTTTTTTTTTTTTTTTTTTTTTTCTTGCCGTGCGTGCACAGCACTTCTGCTAAACGGTACCGTAGGCAGTGAGGATTCGGTACGAGATTGGGTCTTTTTATAACATTTTGCAATACAAATTTCAGGTTTGTTTTAGAATATAATTACTTAACGGGCAAAGCCGGGTGGCTCAGCTACTATTATATATTTGCGTATTAAAATGTATTGTTTACCTTTTTGTGGCTCTTTAAACGATCACTTCCCATTTCAGAAAGTTCAACGTTCATTTTCAGACTATATTTTTGGCTCTAACTTTGCTTCTAATTATCACTAGCCAAAAGTAAAAGCATTTTTCGAATCCTTAATATTTGGACTTTAATTTAAAATAATAAAAATAAAATCGAATTTTTTCGCAAAAACAGCGATTTCAGGATAGGCACATTATTAACTTAAAAAGTATTCTGAATTTCAAATAGTACACATGTTAGAAGAAATAACGGAAAAATACCTTTATTTATCATTATTATTTTTATAATGTTTGAATTTTTAAGAATGTTGCACATTTGGAGCAATTAGGCAGATTACAGTGATATTATAAATCTAAAATTACAGTCGTACGATCCATAATTGAACCTCAAACGGACAATACCTGCGATGGTTAAAACTTTGATCTTTTCGGGTCTGGTGTACTATTAATAATACATGTCATTGAATTGAGTATTATTTTGTTTTAACAAATATTTTTGTTACTGTTTACATGTAGTAATGTTAGATGTGTCTATGCATTTACTATGCGACTTCATTAACGTTTTTATTTACTACTACTACTAATAATAAATATTTGTTTAATTCTCTTTGCACCGTTTATGATTCTTTTATTTTAAACAGATATTTTATTTTTTAAATTTAAAATAAAAGTTACTTTGAAAGAATCATCTATTATAAAATGCAAAAAGTATGAGAAAGTTTTAATATCAGTTGAATCTTGTTGTAATATATAATATTTTCTAATCATCTCCAAAAACTCTTCTTTAGCCTATTGTCTCATGAATACGAATTGAACAGTATGCAAAAGAATAACATTCGTTATGCTTCAATCAATGAAATATTCGTTAAACTCTAATTCATATATTTGGTTAGCCTGTGTTAATGTTATTAATGTAAAAGCAATTTTTTTTTCTAAAAATTAAAAAAAGGGACCTAAAAGGGTTAAGCTTTTCTATCCCAAATTATGAGTTTAAAAAACTATTTCTTCGAAACTTTTTTCCTTGCATTATTATGATACATTAGAAGATTATGCACTTAAAAAATATGTACTTATTTTTTTGTTAATTACAGCCAATTATTTGATGTGGTACTTTACAGTACCGTTGCGTCAGAACGTTTCGGAAAAAACTACATTGATTTTTTTTATTATTATTTTAATATGATTTATCATACATATACCTAATGTATATACGTCTGTGATATTTATATGGCTATATGATAATGCTGTTCGCGCATTAACAGAGAGCACTGTGCCCCCAGAAAAGTATTTATTCTATGTAGTTGCAACATTACCGTCCTATGGAAAACAAATTTTTTTATTAAAGAATTTTCCAAACTTTTAGCTGTAGGAATCTCAACAGAATTTATAAAAATGCTAAAAGAAAATTTAAGATTTTTTTTTTTTCTAATTTATAATTTTTGTCTATCTTGTTTTATAAGAAAAAAAATCGAAAGATAAAAATAACTATTTGCTTTATACATAACTTTTTGTGATACGTTAAAATCTTAATTTGCGTTTTTCATTGTTTTCGTTTACCAGTAACCTAATTTCTGGAATGTTGAAATAAAATTTGGTCACAAGATTCTGTTCATCCATTGATATGTTATGAGGCAAAATACAGTTTTTAAGTATGTATATATAAATTTAAGAGGCGCTTTTTTGAAAAATAAACATTTTAAAGGAAAAATCGTGCATTGTGTATAAAACTTGGTATGTAATAGTAAATTTAAGATTTACTGCAAATCTTTTGCTTCCGAACACAAGTAAGTGTTGTGTTTTGCTAATAGATTGTTGAAAAAAAAAGTCAAATATATTGGATAGATTTTATTATAAAAGTTTTGTCATAAAGTAATTCTTTGCTAAATTTTGACTTACTATTGCCAAAATTTAAAAAGTTAATTAAAATGCCATTAAAAAATAATTTGAATTAACGGTTTTGTTTCCTGTTTTAACTAAAAATACATGTGTTTAATAAAAATTTCATGTTTAAAAAAATGCCTCGAATGTTGGCACATACCATAAAGGAAAACTAAGTTAGTTTGTCTTCAATCTGATACATAATTTGTAATAAATAGCCAAAACTAAACTATTATAATATACCATTTAAACTAAAGGACATCCTGTATTTTACGATACAAAACACAATTTTTGTAAACACCTTCCCAGATTGATCCTTGTAGGATTTATGCAGCTACCTACACTAAAATAAATTGATTATTTCCTTTTTTTTTTTTCATTGTCTAAAGAAAGAAAAAAGAAAGAGTAATCTAAAACTTATTTCAGCTGCAAAATTCTGCGCACTTATATTACTTATTAGTTATTGCGCAAAACTTAAAAATTTTAATATTTTTAAATCTTATTCTTTGAATTGCCGCTTATCTCCAAAAATAAAAAGATTTCATAAAAATGAAACAATAAAAAACGGAAAGGAGTTTTTTTACAATGACCTTTTATTTCTATGCACGTGCAGTTTCATTTTTTTACGCTTCCTTTTTTTTTTTTTTTTTTACATCTACTTGCTGGCAAGATCTTTGGATATCTTATCGTAGCTACTGAAATAGAAAAGAAGAATACGATGAAACAGCTGATTTACTCTGAAGTCAAAAAACTTTTAACTGCTTAGAAGAAAGAAAAGAAAATAGTCCAGGAGCCGGTGACATCAAAAGCTTTGTCATTACAGAATTAATATATATATATAAAGAACAAAATGAGCTAGGTATGATAAGCCGAATGCCGTCACGGCGGATATTAACCACTTAACTAATTTTCCCGTATGAGTTACGAGTTAGAAGAGTTTGCTGTATCCATCACTTAAGGGTGTATTCGAAAAAACGCTTTTCCACCTTCAACAGCTCGAATTTTTCCGATACAGTTTCAGACACATTTTTAAAAGTAGAAACATGAAACTTGTTGATGGTATTTTTGAAGAGATGTACAAGGTGCCGTGTGATGTATTTTTACTCTCAATTCATTAGAATTTGATTTATAAACAATTATCTTCTCAGTATGACCCTTTTTTTCGTTCACAGATCTCCCGCTAGGGGAAAATCTGTTCAAAATGCCATTTTTGATTGCTTTTTTTGCAATATTTTCTGCATTTATCAAAGAATTGACAATTACGGCACCTTGTGTACTTTCCAAATAAGAGATATTGAAAGTTTCGTGCATTTGAGAGCAATAATGAAGTCAAAAATAAATCGAAAAATAAGCAGTTTGAATCGCAATACACCCTTAACTCCTTGGCTACGAGCGACCGGGATATGTGCCGCATAAGGGGCTCTCCATAAATGATGTCACTCTTTTTTTCAATATTTTTAACCCCCTTTCCCCCTTTGTCATAAAGTGTCGCAATTCACAATACCCCTTCCCTCCTAGTTGTCACATGTCACGCTATAACACACACACACACACACACACACACACACATATATATATCTATATCTATCTATCTATATATATATATATGTACTTTCTGTTCCGAAACAAAGTACTACGTTATAGATCATGATTCAAATTTTATTTTTTAACTTTAACTACGTGTTTTAATGACATTTTGGAGCATAACAATAAAAAATGATTCGCGTACTTATTTTGCATGAAATAATATTAAGGTTTGCAAAAACTCATAATTAATATATAATAGTAATAAAATATTAATACGAATGAGCATCTGAAAACAGTAGTATTTAAATTTTCGAAATAGAGAATTTATTATATTTGGCTTTAAATTTTATCTTTACTTTATGAACACAAAATACTTTTTATTTCAAAATAACTTCAAGATATAATCTGCTGATTTTTAATGCTTTTATTTTAATCAAAATGTGTGAAGCAAATTTCTTCTTACCCCCTCTCACCCTCTTGTCACTAAATGTCACAATTTCCCGAACCCTCCCTCTCCCCCCCCCCCGAGCGGGACATCATTTGTGGAGGGCCCCTAAGGTACTCAGAATCCTTTATTATTCTCACCAATAAATTTTAGTTATAAATTTTGCCTTATTTAACCCGATTATTTTAACGATTCAATTAGGCAAAAATCTCTGTCTTAAAAAACCAATGATAAAGGATTAAAAATTCTGTAAAAGACGCTCGTTCCAAAGGAGGTTGAAGCTTTTTGAAACCAAAAATGTTTAAAATGCAAAATTTCATTTAGAAAAATAATCTTTAAAAAAAAATTTCAAACATTATTTTAAAAAAAATTTTTGCAAGTTATTTTGCAACAAATATTGTATGCATACGATTAATGCATGTATTGCAATTTGGCAAAAAAAAAAAAATTACAGAATATTGAAAAATGTAAGAGTGATAAGTTTTTCAGCATTTCTATTTTTAATACATGCCCATTAAGGAATCTTTTTTATTATTTTATTTAATTATTTATTTTAATGTATTAAACACGCAGGAAATAAGGGTCAAGAAGATAGAAAGGTGACAATATTACGAATTTATTTTTCTTTAAAATTTTACCGGTGACTATTTTATTTAGTGTCTGGACACTGACCAAGTATGGCTTTCCGCAAATACGGCAATTCATTACAGCTTTTAAGAGAGAGAGTAGAAAACAATTTAAATAAGAAGAAAAGCAAAAAGTAAAATATTTCTCAGAAAAAAATAAAAATAAAATAAAACCCTAAATATTAATCTCATCACTTCAAAAGCACAGCTGTCCTGGATCTGTCAAGGTTTTTTTTCAGCAAACAGAACTTTTAAAAAAACATAACATTTCTTCTTTAATTGTGTTAAAAAAAAAAAAAAAAAAAAAAATACTAGGTTAGTTCTATAAGAGCTATGTTTCAGAGAAAAAAGCTTTTACTTTTGCAAAAAATTAAAGAATAAAGATTTATTTAAAGAGATTCGGTACCCTTTGAACGTTTTAGGTAGATTTCGTATGAAATACTATACCTGTTGCAGTCGCTTCTATGTTGGAATTTCAGAAAAATTTTGCAGATATACGCCGATTGTGAATTCTAGACCCCAAAACTACCATCAATTAAAAGGTTATTATAATTCTGCTCCAATCTCTTCCAAACTGATACATAAAATCAACGGGCATAAAATCTCGGTCAAGTTCGTTAATGGGTAATATCGGACCAAGGGGATGGAAATAGGGAAAGTTTTGGTGAAAATCGAAAAAAAATCCATAACTTCTTGGTTAAAATAGATATCGAATCAATATAAAGTTTATATTACGTCTAAAAAATGGGCCAAAAGTTTATGCATGACAGATCTTTGATAAAGTAAAAAATGAGCTCAAGATGCGAAAAAAAGGTTTTATGAAGGAAAAAATTCTTAACTTCGTCATTTCTCAAAATATCACAGCCAACTAAATTTTTCATAAATTTAATTGATATTATCTAAAACTTTTGTACTTACAAGTTTATAGGGCCAACTCTTACCAGCAAAAAAAAAAAAAAAAAAAAAAAAAAAAAAAAAAAAAAAAAAAGGAGGGTGAAAAAAGAAAAACAAATCTATTACTTAATCAATTCTTAAACTATCAAATCCGATTAAATTTATTTTACATCTTCTCAATAATATCTACAACATTTTCACTGACAAGTATTTTATGGGACCAATTCTTATAGCAAAAATAAATTGAAGAAAAATAGGATTTGAAGAAAAAAAAATCTCAAATCCAAACTGTTTATATTCTAAGTAAATTTTAAATTCATTTTTGATTTTAAACGCATCCAAATGACAGGCTCTCTTATTTGGGAACTAAATAATGCGACGTATTGGCCAGTTTTTAATAAAGGCAAAATAGATTAAAAAAAAAAAAAAAAAAAACTGTCAAAATGGGCATTTTGAACTGAATTTTTCGAAGCGATCGTGATTGAAAATTGAAGAAATATTCAAACAATGAACTGCTTATTTTCTGACTCATTTTTAAGTCTAATTTTGCTCTCAAACGCATCCAATGGACAGTATTCTCGTGACGTCACAGTGGGAATCATGTGGGTAAAAAAGCGGCTACTAGCGTGTATGTTTCGTTATTGCATCATAAATACAGATTAATGCATGCTTAAAATACCACAAATTTTTTTCTGTACGAATTTTTTTCGATAAATATTTATATACATACCAATTAAAATCTATATATACTTATTAATTAAAATTTAAAATTTTTATTTTATAAATAAAATGAAAAATTTGCATGCAATTGCTTTAAAATATAGAAAAGAATTCATGTATGACTCATGCCTGTCCCTGAAAAAGTCTAAAACTTTATACAAAAATAAAATATAAGCATATATTTTCGAATCATAATGGTTTTCAATGGCGCGATTAAGAATGTTATTCCCAAGCAGACGAATTTTTCTAGCCTCGAACCAAAAGAGAGAATATGGTCCATTCACAGGTTCTCTATTTTGGAACTGTTTAATGTGCCGTATTGGTCAGTTTTTTTTTATAAAGACAGAATGTATTTTTTTTTTTTTTTTTTTTTTTTTTTTTTATGCTGTCAAAATGGGCATTTAGAACCGAATTTCCCGAAGCGAGGGGGGAAAAGGGGGGGGTACATTTAAAGATTAACTTTTTTTTGTGTGCTACACGGCGAATCTATTTTGCTAATACTTTTTTCATTTGGCGAATGTTTTTTATTTTTAATTAGCCAAATTACTAACGTTGGTCAAATGTCAACGAGAACACTGATTGTCATGCTTTTTATGAACTTTAGAAAGTAATAAAGTATATTAGTTTCTGAATAAGTATAAAGTAGTAAATTTTTTTTCAAGATTTTAAAAAGTTAGTGACATTAAATTTCGATTTCAATTAAAATCGGTTGATTGATATAATCTTTTCGTTTTTCTTTTTCAAATTTAAGTCATTTTATGATCTAACATTTATGACTTAAATAATGCTCAAAAGTCTCACGTTATATGCATCAATATATCACACGTCAAAACTATTTTTCAATGCATAAAAAGTGCGCTTTTAAACACTCTTAACTGTGAAGAAAATATTCAAGGCTAATGCCATATTATAAAGGCTTGTAATAAACTTTAGAAACTAATATGTAATATATATTCAAGATTTAAAAAAGTTAGCGACACTAAATTTCGATAACAACTGTAATCAGTTAATTAATATTTTTTTTTTTTAATTTAACTCATTTTACAATCTAGTATTTATTATTTAATATAAAATTATCAAGTCTCAAGTTATACACATCTATATTTTACATAAAGACTCCCTCCCCTCAATACATAAAAAATTTGTTTTCAAACACCTTGCCTGTAAGAAAAATATTCAAGGCTAATGTCGTATTGTCATGCAGACTTATGCCGCACTTGATTTTTTGATTAGCGAAAAAGACTAATCTTTTTCTGTGAAAATCTTGAGCTTCTACCAAATCTTTAAAAAGATCACCGAAAACAGAGAATGTGGTAGTAAAATATCTGAAAAATTTGACCTTTCAAATTGATGAGTTATTCAGGGTATACATGATTCAATAAAAGAACATAGTACACTACAAAGCTTACTATTCAAAGCTTTGACTATACGCTACCTTGTCGGCAAATTATTAAGTCTTCAGGACAAGATTCTCGCGTTGCCAATGAACATAATACATCTAAATTTATAAGGGTCCAGTCCAGTGAAGTTTTAACAAACGATTTAATAGCAGTAGGTGGATAGTTTGAGAACCTGTTGAAAGAGAAAGCAGGGCTGTAAAATGCATGGGTAGGTATGTCCCACCTTCTCTTTTGTGTACATATTTTCTGTGGTATGCCTCCCAGCGTGCCAGTTTACTGCTTGTCAAGAGAAAAGATGAATTTAAAGGGTACACTGTCTCCTTGTCCGACACCAAAACCGAAAATCCTGAACATTCCCAATAGAATACGGAAGACATTTCATTGGCTAATGATGACGTCATTGTAAATTTTGTATGTATCGAGTGTTCATTGGTTTGAAATGACATCACTGTAAAATTCTTACCGAGCCTAGAGCCTTCTTTTCTTTGGCTTAAACTGACATCACTGAGTTTATTACTCTGATTATCTGATGAGGTTTTCTCCCTTCCAAAATGAAAATGAACTTAAAAAGAAAAAATACTTCATGAGTGGATTTTTTTTCCCTAATGCGAACCTGGGTATTAAACATTAATATATAGTAAACTCTCTGTAAGGCAGACTGTGTGTAACGCGAAAATCTGTCTAACACGGAAAACTTTCAAATCCCAGCAAATCCATAGACATAATTGAATACCGCACTATCAGAAGGCCAAAAGTCCGATTTTGGAAAAAACTTGGAAAAAAAAAAAAAGGTTTAGAAAAAAAAAAAAAAAAAAAGAATTTTTAAAAGGGAATTTGTTCCGATTTTCTGTAACATAAATATAGTGCTTATTTTTAAATAAAACGTCTATTTGTAACATATTTAAGACTTTAAAAAGCACAGTATTTGTGCACTAATTTTCATCTCTGATAAATAAGAAAAAGCGGGAGCGAATGAGACATTTTTTTAATTAGTACTATATTCCGCTCAACAAAGCTTTTCCCGAAAATCTTTTTTAAGAAAGTAAGCAAAGATGCAGTACTTTAAAAAATTCTACACGCACACACCTATATAATGCACACACACACACATATATATATTGTTGCAAGGCTGCTATATATATTAATAGAATATTATATTAATACAATTTTTCTGAATATATCTGTTTTTTATCATTATGCAATGCATAATGCTGCATTATCCACTCAAACTGCCCCACATGGTGGGGCAGATTGGGACAAAAACAAAATAAAGTAGGTTTTTTTTTCTTTTTAACTTCCTTTTTATGTGAGATATTAGACTAATATAAGATTTATTTCATACAAAATGTTTATAATTTAAATTAGTTGGTTCTAAAATAAGAATAAATGTTAATAAAATTTAGAAAAAATATTTACAGAAAAACGCCCCAAGGTGCCCCACTTTCCCCTAATGTCTTCTTGCTCTTGCCCCGCACGGAGGAAGGGGTAAGGGGGATGATAGAAATCCTTATCAACAAAACAGGTATACAACATTCTTTTTCTTTCTCTTTTTATTTATTCGTAAACACAAATTTAATTTCAATATAGTTCACACATGGTTTCTCGAACAGGTATTATTATATATGGCAGACATATATGAAAAAGAGTAACGAAAGTCAAACGTTAAGGAATTTTACATATTTTGGAATTAAATAATTTTATGATAATTTAGTTGTTTTAATAATAACTTTGTATTTTCATTAAAATATATAAGATAAAAAAAAATAAAAAAAATAACATGCTATTTTGATGGAAACCCCATGTTACAAAATTTTAGCTGGATCAAAAAATGAAATCGATATCAAAACACAACCTCCCCTGCCCCTATAGAGATATCTTACGATATCATGTACCTGACCCCCTCCCCCCCCCTCTCCTTTAAAATGATAAATGATATATTTGCATAGCCTCTTGAATTAAAAGATTCTAAGTGGGGAGAAAGTTTCAGTTTTGAATTATTTATATTATAAGAATATTTTATTTCTTCATATCCTAATTCTTCAAAATGCTAAAAAAATATTTTAAAAAAGATTTGAGGAGAGTTGTAAATATTGCACAAAATTCCTATACATTCAAATTTAATTAAATAATCTTATTTGGCAAAATCATCAAAAATGTATTAAATGATTGTGCAAACCTTAAACATAGTCTTGAAAAATAACGAAAAAATCTTTAGAAGATAAAATTTTCATGAATTCATAATTTGGAACATGAAGCACGATTTTTTTTTTTTTTTTCAATTTTTATGAAAAACTAGTTGGATGTGTCAATCCCAAAACTTTCTTCTATCTCATAAGTACATTTTAATATTTAAAAAAAAAACGTGGTGACCTCAAAGTTACCCACTATCGAATTTCCTCGAACATTTGACCTAGCCTAATGAGATTCTGGTATCCGAAAAGCCTAAAACGCAAAATTTAATTAATATTCTGAGAAAATGAGCTTAGCAGTGCCTCATGTTGGGTAATTTATACTAAAACCTAATAAGCATCTATTTATGTCAAGACCTAACAGAATTTGAAATTGGATGGAATTTCATCCATTAGTTCTTGAGATATAGTTATAACAAAAAAATTGCAAAACGTAGCACAACAACACCATATCTTGGACAATTTATGCCAAAACGTAAAAAAGCGTCTAATTATGTTATGGTGTAAAAGAATCTGAAGTTTGATGAAATTCTGTGCATTAGTTCTTGAGATATAGCTAGTTTAAAAAAAACGTGTAAAATATAGCACAGCAGCACCATCAGTTGAAGGATTTATAACAAAACGTAATCATCGTGTAATTATGTTATATGTCATTTTGTAACAAAATCTGAAGTTTGATGAAATTCTGTACGTTGGCTGTTGAGATATAGCTATCGGAAAAATCGTGCAAAATGCAGCATGGCTGCACCACCTGTTGCAAGGTTAATACCAAAATGTAATCAGCGTCTAATTATGTTATATATTCTAGTGTAACAGAATGTAAAATTTGATGAAGTTCTCTGCATTAGTTCTTGAGATATAGCTATCGCAAAAATCGTGCAAAATGTAGCATAGCAGCGCCACCTATTGGGCAGTTCACACCAAAACCTTATCAGCGGCTATGTATCTCAAGGTATCGCGGAATCTGAAGTTTGGTGAAATTCTGTGCATTAGTCCTTGAGATATAGCTATAACAAAAATCGTGCAAAATGTAGCATAGCAGCGCCACCTATTGGGCAGTTCGCACCAAAACATTATCAGCAGCTATGTATCTCAAGGTATCGCGGAATCTGAAGTTTGGTGAAATTCTGTGCATTAGTTCTTGAGATATAGCTATCATGAAAACCATGAAAAACGTGGCATAGCAGCGCCACCTGCTGGCCAATTTACACCAAAACTTAATCAGCGTCTATTTATATCAAGGGGTCACAGAATCTGAAGTTTGGTGAAATTCTGTGCATAAGTTCTTGAGATATAGCAATCTTGAAAATCATGAAAAACGTAGTATAGCAGCGCCACCTGCAGGCCAATTTTCACCAAAAACCAATAGGCACTAATTCATATCAAGGTTTAACTGAATATAAAATTTTATTAAATTTCGAGCATTAGTTCTTGAGATAGAGCGCCCACAAATTTTTTGTCACATACAGACAGACAGACTCACAGACAGACACACAGACTCACAGACAGACGGACAGACTCACAGACAGACATTTTCTAAAAACAGTCAAAACGTGTTCAGGACCTTCTAAAACGTATAAATCCGTCGAAAACCGGAAGTCGAAAATTTTCATGAATCCAATACTTTCTTCTTATAAAGATAGAAGAAAGTAAAAATATTTAAAATATATAGCGATCTAATATAAGGAAAAATAATTTAAAAAAAAAAAAACAAATTTTAAAATTTTAGCTAAAATTTTATATTTTATGACGTGTACCCGATAATACACAAATAAGGATTTTAAATATTACATTGCTATACTTTGCAATTAAATGGTCTTAAATTAATTAATTTTATTGCCTTAAGTCTCTGCAACGTCTTTTAAATGAATATTTTTAAGTATTCAGTAAACATATAATATAAAACATCACTTTAAAAATATTAAATTATTTATATATGCTATAAGTGATCCATTAAAATAAAATAAAATGGCAAAAAAAAAAAAAAAAAAAAAAAAAATACCGTTTAATTTTACATGTTTTGTGTGCTCTGACGGCAACTTTTTCAAAAACAAAAAAATAATAAAAGGTAATTTTCGAAAATTTTCTTTTATCATTTTTTATCCGAACAAAAATAAATTAAAACGTTAGTCATAAAGTTGCTCTTTTTTATTTGAGAATATCCTTAAAGGAATGAGCATGAGCTGCAATTTTAGATCCACACATTTTTTATTTCTCGAAATCCATTTCTGTTAAAAAATTTATAGTTTAAATTTCCCATATTGTTTAAATATTAATTCAAAAATACATATTTTGGGGGAAAATCTTAACTTTCCACTTCTGTATTTTTACACTGAGAGTTAACATTAAAATTTTAATGACTAATTCATAATCTGTGACCCTTTAAATGATCATTTATTTAAAGGACATTTTTCTTTCTTTCTTTCTTTCTTTTTATGAACCAGCATCATTAATGTACGCAGTATTAAAATACTTTACACATACAAACAAATCATTGGCAGGTATTGTTCTGCTGTCAGATTGAAAACAACTCAGTTCCATTATTCATACTTCAGATAAATACGTCATCAGTCTCCTTCTTTTTTAAAAAGAAAATAGCATACATTTGTTTTCTTTAAACTTAAAAAAGCACTTTCTCTATCACCTAAAAATTACTATCCTATCGTATCTCACTCTTTTAAAAAAAGGACCACACAAAAACCGGAAATTACAATGACTATTAATTACTGAAGTACCTGTGCATACCTGACTATGGTCAGGCTCCTTTACTATTTTCCGTAGAAAATTCCCACGTCTGTATCTCCCGTATCAAACAGACGCCCGGAAAATAGCAGGTAAAAACCAGGAAAGCAGATCAGATCTCTACAGTAGAACATCATCACGCCTATCTCATAACAATCCCCAATCCATTAACAATCTCTATGTCTTTCTTTTATTTGTGATGCTCTTTGTGTTTTAAAAGACACCTTTAGGAGACGATAGGGGCTTCTGTTTAATTTTTTTTTTCTGGTCAAAAAATCAGTAGGAGATATGTTAGAGACAAAATGTCATTTACAGTGGGAGTATAGTATGCATATATATGACTGGGACAGGCTTTGTGTCACCTTGGTTACAGGTGACACTATCGCAGGGCGCCAGGTCGGTAGTCTCCTAAATGTGCTATATAGCATGTTGGAATGCCATTCTACTGACGTTATTCAGGAGTACTAAGAATTTTTGTGGGTTTGTTTAGCACATTCCTTTCTAAAATAGTTTTTTACATTTTCGTATGAAGTTGTGACATTTGCATACATATAGGATATAGGGGAGACTGGGGCACATGTGAATAGTTCACACAAACTTAGCTTTCTCTCACAGCTGGGTTAATTTCTATAAATAAAAACTAATCAATATAACAAACATAACTTTTTTTTTTACATATGGCATTTTTTTTACTTACCTTTATTACCTACTTACTTTTTTAATAGTTTAATATATTCAAAAAATTGTGCACATGTGCATAAACCGTGAAGCAATTGTGGACACACGTGGGGCGCATGTGAACACAAAGGGAAAATATCTTTTGACACGTTTTTTATTATCTTATTCGTATGTTACCATTATCATTAGTTGTACTACCTGTTAAATTCACCATAAAGAAAAAAAAAAATATGTATATTTCTCTAGTTTTTGGATTGTGTTACAAGTTTACGCTAAAGATTATAAAATGAAAATAAGTAGATTGTTGGGGAAGGGGTGGGGGATTAGATGATTGATAAAATATTGTTGCAATAAAAAAAATAAATAAATAAAGAAGTAAACTTGAAATAATAATTAAAGCATTTGAATTTTGCTTAGAGGTTTTGTTTGAAGGGGCATTTAGGTAATATTTATCGGAAAATTGCCAAAATTCGAAAGATTCTTACTCTTGTATTTGCCTTATTTAACTCTAAGTTTAAAAAAAAAAAAAAAAAAAAAAAAAAAAAAAAAAAAATGTTTTCTGATTATGACTCCCTTCAAATTTAATTTCTGTTGCTTTTGAAAGAGGGGGGAGGAAGCTTATAATTGAGATTTTATGGTAGTTATCTGTTTAATAAAATATACTTTCTTAAAATATTATATCTATATTCAAAGCATTAAATAACGTTAGCTGTTTCAGAAATGGAAGTAAACTAATACTGCAAGTTTTACTATTGAACATAAATGAGTTTGTTACTTTTTATGTATTTGCTGACAGATGTATTTGTAGAAATTTCAATACAAAATGAACTTTGTGTGACGGAAATGTCTTCTATTTCAAGAAAATCTTAGATATTGGAGCTGACATATCTCACGAAGTTAATTGAAAAGAACAAAATCACAAAATGATTATTGGAGAACTTATGAACTGTTCATATCTGCTCCAACTAGACTGTTCAGAAGTGCCCCACATTATCACTAGAGTTAAACTGGCAAATTATTAATATTTTTCAATTTTATAAGATTTTTTTTAATCAAAAATATCTATTAGTGTCCATTGTATATGTTAAAATAATAAAATAATAAAAAAAGAACTAGGTAAATAGTTATTCTTTTAACAAGCATGAACAAAAATTTTACTTTTGAGATCAATAAACAGTTTTGGTTCCTGAAGTCAATTTCGAAGAGTTTCAAAAATTTTTTTATTATATTTAGACAAGTGCTACAATCTTTGGTAATTTTTTTTTTTTTTTTTTTTTTTTTTTTTTAAATAAGAATACTTATTAAAACTTATTATACTTATTAAACTAGTGAAAAACGCAATGTTAACATCTACCCTATGTTCACATGTGCCCTTGTCTCCCCTATAAATTTTCTATTTTAGCAATAATGCTGAAATATTAACTTCAATGTTGATTTTTTTTAATGATACATAAAGAGCATATTTTTGATAATATTGTAATAGTGTAGATTATTGTATATTATTTAATAGATATTGATTTAAGATTAACCTCCAGACTATGTTCATGGCATATTACGTCCCAGTGAACTATTTGTTATTTTACTCGTATCACTTTTTGAAAAATAATCTCTGAAATACAGTTTTAATAGATTATTTTCAATAGAAATTTACAACAAAGGAAAGGAAAAGTTGCACAATGGGGTTCGGTTGGATACCGCAACTCCGGATCCAAAACCATAGGGATATGAAAAATTTTAATCATTAATGATTTTATATATTAATTAAATTGGATTGCTGGAATCGATCTGTATGCTGGATTTTTTTTACTATTTCAATTTTGCTTGCAGATTTTACTATTATTATGGTTATTATTTTTTTTTAATAAGAGTCTTTCACGTTCTGAAAATGAAAGCATCCTCTTTAAAAATGTCTGCACACAAAATCGAAAAACTAAAACACGATTCTTAGGCTTCAAGTACTTTCAAGCTTTTTTTTTAAATCAAAAATTTAAAAAAAAAAAAAAAAAAAACTTGTTTTATTTAACGAAAAAAAAATCTATCTTTAGGTATAGAGACCAGTACTTTACGAAATTTCTGGCATTAAAGCACTTAAAATCACATGAATCCTTAGATGAGTAACCCGGTAAAAAACGGTTTTTATACAGAGTAATCTCAGGTATCCAATCAATATATATATATATTGGCAACCGAGATAGCTTTATAAATTTCTTCCAAAGGGTTTGCATTAGCAGACGGGTCTTTCCGCTTGACTGAAGTAACCTCTTATCCCTTTCCGGTCCGTTCTTCTTCTTTTTCTAGAAAAAAAAAATTATTTTTACGTTAATAACATTTATAATAGCTATATAAAAAAAGATTAGTTATAATTTAAAGAATATTTCATTGAATTACACATAAAACTTTTTTTGCGTATTATTTAATTTTTATGCATATAATAATAGGTTAAAGAATAGTTTTTGGAGAGGTTTAAAAATAATATATTAAAACCAGATTTAACTGATATTACATCTTTCTAATACTTTTGACGCTTTATTACACATGATTCTTTCAGAAAAATAATCGTTATAAATAATAAAATAAATCAATAAATAATGTTATGAAACATATGTTTAGAATAAAAGAATCGCAAACAGTGCAAAGAGAATTAAGAAAATATTTATTATTATTATTAAATGCTTAAACATTATTGGAGTCATACAGTAAATGTAGAGACACATACTAACATTACTACATGCAAACAATAACAAAATAATTCTTTAAAACAAAATAATACTCAATTAAGAGACATATACACGAGACCCGATAGTCTTAACCTTATCCTATACCAATTTTTTATATTCGGATATTTAGAAATACGCAGGCAACAAAAACAGAGAGAAAATTAACAATTGCTGCATTTAGAACAATATAAACATTGAGTCAACAGCAAACAAAACCACGCTGAAAAAAATCGCTAATATTTTTCACCAAACACGTGGATCTTGAAAAGAAAAAAAGAATTTGGCACTAGACCATGCTACAGGCTCAAACTGTTTACATTTCTACAGGGTGGATACAGCAAAAGTTAAAAGCAAAATAACGAAATAACGGTGTCAAAGTAAAATATAAAAAAGTTTAAAGTTCAATGATATAATCCTTGACTCCATAATGCTTTGAGCAGATTTGACAATTTTTGTTTCGTTCGACGCTGTTTCTAGAAATTGTCCCCCACCTCACCCGAAGCTAAAATTCCTCGGAATCTTTGGTCTTTGAAATACAATGACACTTAGCTGTATAGGTGCCAGAAAAAAAGATTTTTCTGTGTTACCAAGTGGAATTACTAGAACAGTTTGGATTTTTTTGCCAAAAATATTATATTAAATACAAACTGATTACTGCAGCTTTAAGATAGCAAAGAGTGATCTCTAAAGGAGAGTGGGGGGGGGGAAGCAATTGCACCTAATTGAATAGCCGAATTTAAAACTGAGGGAGGCCATTCGACTCGCTCAAAAATACCCGGGCGATAATGTAAGTCTATGGGGGCGTTATTTTTCCAAATATCTAGCTCAAATTTTAATATTTATCTATCTACATACATACATACACACACACACACACACACACATATATATATATATATATATATATAGAACCATTAAATGATACTACAAATCAACATCAAAATATGGAATAACCGTTAAATAACAAACTATATCAAACATAGGAGTGGCAAAAATTGGAACAATATTGGAAATGTGGTATTTAGCTCGTTCTCAAGGGCAATGCTAAATAGACACATTAATTGCGATTAATTTCTGGTTAGAAATCAGGATAAACCTAAAAATGATTTCTAAATTGCCTGATTAATCGCAATGGAAAACATAGTTCAAAGAAACATATTAGAAAAATAATAAGATAATAATTGAATTATCAAAAGATTAATTGCAAGAATAGCTGAGGATGATCTACAACCGTGCTAGTTTTTACTTTTCCGATTTTGGTTATATATTTTTAATATTATGATAGTTTCAAATTTTAGAACCAGTTTCAACCAATTCCAAAAGCTATAGCTTTTTTTTTTTTTTTTTTTTTTTTTTTTATCCGAAATCAAAATCGAAAAAGTAAAAACTAGCTCGGTTGTAGATCGTCCTCAAATATCCTATAAAAAAATAAAAAAAAAAAGTGAACATATTAAAATTTGGGGGAAGATATTTGAAAATAACGCCCTAATAGACTTAATGTTATCATCCAGGTTTTTTTTGAGCGAGTCGAGTGGCCTCTTAACTAAGTTTTATTTTGCTCATGATTTTGGAATAACAAAATACAGTCGACTCTCGTTAATTCGAACTCGTCGGGACCACAAGAAATGTTCGAATTATCCGAAGTTCGAATTATAGAAAGTATGAGAGGAAAACATGCTTAATATGGTACTATTACAAAGGAATTAATGTTATAGTGTTTTTTAAATTTACTTTGGCTGTTATCATTAGAATATGACTTAATATTAAATTAAAAGATATAAATACATAAACTAATTAAGAGATTAGGAATAAGCGCAATGGAGGTGTCAATGATGGACAGACGGGGCATTAAGAAAGCGGATTTCAAATGAATGGGATTATATATATACTAGTTTCAGAACCATTCTGACAAAAGTGAAAGAAAGGAAGTTATTTTAAAGATCTAATGTCCATAAGACAAAAAGAAAAAATGAAAAAACGGAATTCTCGTTGGTTCGAATTAAACGAAGTCGAGAAAAAATGAGTTCGAATAAACGAAAATTTTAACACCATTATGCTATTCAAAATTTCGGGACTTCATGTGTAGTTCGAATTAAGCGAAAATTCGATTTATCTGATTTCGAATTAACGAGAGTCCACTGTATATCCTTTTCAAGTGATTTAAAGCATTAGTCACTAAGAGAAAAAGAAATAAGAATTTCTTCGCCGTGGAAGACAAATGTGACATTGTTAAAGCGAGGATGAAACATAACTTTTAGTTATGTTTCCATTAGGGGTGTTCAGGGGAGCTAAGCTTCCCGCTGATAATAAAATGTTTCAATTTTTCACTTTGGAAAAGCCATTAAAAACTTTTTAACCGTATTTTTATCGGTATGAAAGTACACCTTTTTAAAGACTTAATTTATATTTGTTTGATCGTAATTTTTTAATATAATAAGCATAAAAAAAGCCTTCAATGCATTAAAATTTATTTGTAACTGTTTTAATCAAAAAATTACAAATGAAAAATAAAAAATCAAAATCTTTCAAAAGTTGTCATTTGACACTGTTAGAAATAGTGTTAATATGTTTTAAGAAGGGGGGGGGGGAGGATTGTACTTTGTGCTTATGTATAAATAAATAAATAAACAACGTTAAAGAGCACAAATGTTATAAAATAAAAGATGTTAAAAGCATACAGCTGTTTCGGGACTTCTAAAGTCCCATCATCATTGCTAAAAATGTGTAAAACGTAAAAGATAAATCGCATTGTTAAATAAAAATAGAACCGTGCATCACAGCTCGACGCTAAGACGTTGTTAATATGCTTTGTTTGTTTATGTCTTGATTTTTTCTTTTTTATATTTAGAGGTCATCCACAAATGATGTCACGCTTGGAGGGGGGAGGGGGGGGGGGTTCATGAAATTGTGACAGTTTGTGACAAGAGAATAGGAGGGGGGTAAGAAGAAATAGACACACATTTTGGTTAAAATAAAAACTTAAAAATCGGCAAATTAATTTTTTTTATGTTATTTTAAAATTAAAGTGTTTTGTGTTCATATAGTAAACATTTAAAGCCAAATATATTAAATTCCATTTAATCATATTAGAATTTTATTATTATTATTATTATTATTATTATTATTATTATTATTATTATTATTATTATTGTAAACATTAATTTTATTTCATACAAAATAAGTACACCAATCATTTTTATTGTTATGCACCAAATGTCATAAAAACACTCTGTTAAAATTAAAATTAAAGTTTGAAATATGATCTGTAATGTAGTGTTTTGTTTCTGAATTACAAATGTATGTTAATGCAGTATAGCGTGACATGTGACAAAAAGGGGAAGAGGAGGGTCAAAAATATTTTTAAAAAAACGTGTGACTTCATTTATGGACAGCCCCTTATATGCTTAAAAAATGTCATGCACATGCTATTCTTGAGTTTAGTTTATTTCATGTTTATATTAAAAAATAAATAAAAACGCGACTTTTAACAACTTTTGAAGAATTTATATATGTTACGGCCAAAATCTGAAATTGGCAATTCCCGAACTGGCCAGCAACATTTAAAAATGACTGGCCAATTTTAGAATTGGCCGGCCAATTCGCGAACTGGCCAGATGCGATTGGCCAATTCGCGAACTGGCCAGATGTGATTGGCCAGTTCACGAAATAGATATAGGCATTCGGCTTAATCCTTTTTAACATAGTTGAAAATGTCTATGAATTCAAATAGTTTAGCCGCCTGTTTGCCCGTGCTCTAACTCGAGTAAAAGCACGAGTTAACTTGTAATTGTTATCTTATTTGGTTTATCAATAATTTCGGTATTAAAAGGGAATTGTGTACTATTTTTGGTTAATTTAGTGGGATACACAAAGATATTTTGTTTCAATATAATAAATGGGAATCGCTTTTACTGTGCATTTTAATGTTGTTATATTATCTTAGTTACAATAAAATTGGTGCCCATTCCTCATTCAGATAGACGACAAACACTTATCTATTACAGAGTATGAAATATAGTAATTTCAAATTTTTTATGACGGCCCCATGTCTAAAGAGTAGCCTTAAATCCCCAGTTCGGATGTTGGCTAAAGCTTCCCAGCCAGTTCATGAATTCGTCGGCCAAAACCCGAAATACGCTATGCCTTTCATGTATTTCGGGTTTAGGAAGCTTGGCCAGTTCCGGTATTGGCCGACCAGTTCTAGAATTGGCCAGGCTCCGGGTTTTTGGCCGTAACATATACACAGGCTAAAGTGTATAAATACGAATACTGTGCATAACAGGATGTCCCCGCATTCATGGTCCAAACTGTAAGGGAAGACAAAGTACCCATACCGAAGCAATTTCGGCACAGCAATATGTGATCGGAGATGAAAAGTTTGAACTAATAGCATTTCTTGTTTTTCGTCAAAACTTTCCATTTTTGACCCCACATTGCTGTAGCAAAATTGCTTCTTTCTGAATATTGCACGTCGTCTTCAGTTTGGCTCATGAATTCGGGGACTCCCTGTATATTTTGAAAGTAACGTAACATATAAAATGCAAAACTACTTCCCACGGGTAAAGTTACACAGATCCAAAAGACGTGTTAGCGATGAATTAAGAGCAATATTATTTGTTTTATATATAAGCGTTGATTGATTTTCAAAAATTGATTATTATTCCAAAATTAGGAAGGCATTATTAATTTTGACAGCATTTCTTATAGATTGGAAGGCGATAGCACAGACAATAACCTCATCGAGATTATGGCTGAAACTTTAGAATTAGTTAAATCTTGATTTGCATATTAAAGTGTAACTGCTATGCCAAGTCATATCTTGACTCGTAGGTTTACCATTGTGTTTTCTTGCACCCAAATTTATGACAACTTGGAAGACTGGGAGCAGAAAAACATAATGGTAAACCTACCAGTCAATCATTAAAATTGGATTTTTCGGTGTTTTTCCATCAAGATAACATTTGGCAGACCAACTGCATTTTAGTATGCAAATCGAGATTTAACTGATTTTAAAATTTCAACCTTGAACTCAAAGAGATAATTGTCTCTGCTGCCGCCTCTCGTTCTATAGTAATTGCTCAATTTACATAAGTTTTATACAATGCAAAAAACTGCTTTATATTTTCACGCAATATTGAATTTAAGGGGTTGCCCAGGATGAACATTACTCTTTGGAATATTGAAATGTCTTCAACCGGAAGATTTGAGATTTTATGCTTTTAATGGTCAAAAAGAGGAATTTCCCCTCCCACCAGCCTCTCTGCAATCTCTTTCTGAGAAAAATGCCTGAATTCAACACTGTTCCCATATCCCGGTTTGCAAATGGTCTGTCTCTACTTTTTCTATCTCCATGTCCCACTGTTGGGACACTGAACCTGGCAACAATATTTAGAAATCACTCTGAAGGCCAAAATATGGTAGATAAGCAATGATTTTTGTCTCCCTGGAAGGTAAAGAAAATATTTTTCTCAAGGTTGTTTTGATTACTTTAATATAATTTAAAATGCATCTTTACTGCTTTATTCACTTATTATTATTATTTTTTAAGCTTATTCAAATGTTTCATACATACAAACACAGAAATATACATCGATTTGGTTTTTTTTTTCTTTTTCACGATATGAAGAGCTCATAACATCATAGTAATTTTTTTATGTTAATATTAGACCGAGAGGCGGCTACATAGACAATTATCTCATCGTGTTGGGAGCTAAATTTCAGGATTAGACAAAACTAGACATTAGCATTTTAAAATGTAACTGGTTTGACAAGTCGTATCTTGATTAAAACTGCCTTTAGACTCGCCGGTTCATCACTGTATTTTCCTGCACCCAAAGATATTAAAACATATAGGACTAGAAGCAGGAAAATACAATGGAAAACCTTACGACTCAACCTCTAATATCTGGTTTTCAGGAGTTTTCCACTAGGAAATGACTTGACAAGCCAATTGCGTTTTAACATGCGAATCAATTTTTAACTATTTCAGGTATTTAACCCTTTCCGGCGCACTACTTTTTAAAGTTGGAATTTAAAGAAAAAAAAAATTAGGCAATCTATTTAGGCCTAGAGGCGTACACAGGTATAATTTTGTAAAGACTGCGCAAACCATTTTAATTATACAGCTGTTGCCGAAGTGGTAACACCGTGCATTTACAGCATTGATAAGCGCAGTGGGAAGAGCATTGCTGTGAAGCGCGCATTAAAGTAAAATATTTTACCTATTATTTAAAAACAGTATAATTTGATCTCTGTGGTGCTGCCATCTAGAGCTCATAAGAAAGATTTAAAGTAGCCATTAGAGTAGTTTTTGAAATATTCAGGGAGTTTTTGTGTCTCTAAACAGGGGGAAGTTTAGGTGTTGCCGACCCGGCAACACTGCGCCGGAAAGGGCTAAGCTTGCAACTCGATAAGGTAATTGTCTGCGCTGCAGCCTCTCGGTCTATATGCGAGTAATAAAGAAAAACAAATAAGAAAGATCGTTATTGTTGCTTCATTTATGAAAAAAAAAAAAAGTCAAATTATGCAACTGAAATAAATTAAAACTAGTTAAATAAATGTATGTTTCAGATCTTGTATAAAACATTAAACAACCTTTAAACGCAAAATAACTCAGAGAAGCAGTAAATATCCATCTTAAATTACAACAAAACAATCAAAACATTTTAGAAAAAAGAAATATTTTTTACCCTATTGCGGTAGAACAAAAATCAATTTTTATCTACCAACCTCCTTTTCTCATTTCATCGAATGGCCGCAATCCATGTAGAATTCCAAATAGAGCTAATTTCTGATTTTGAACATCAAAAATTTTTTCTCTCTTTCGCTCGGTGTTTTATACTCGGTTCACCGATAACTTATGATCCCAAGTCTTAACTTTTGTGCGACAATTTTTAATCTCTACCACAAGGCAAAATCTTATCTTTGGCTTTTGTGAAGGTCCGAATTCCAAGCACTGTAAGTATCTCTAGAAAAAGGAAAAAAAAAAAAAATGGCGACGACCCGACGAGATTCTAAACTTTGGTCTGATAATTGCACATATGAAGCCAGACTGGATTCCGTCGAAAGTCTCGATTTTTTTATATAGTTGTTATAAAAATAAATATGGACTTTACTAAGTATGAAAAAAAAATTATTAAAATGCGGATGTATGTTAAAGTCCCGAATCGGGTCTGATAATTAGATTTTATCCGAATCTGGCTGAGTTAGCGAAAAATGTTTTTGCTGAGAGTCAGATTTAAAGTCTTATTGTTATTTGGCTTTTTTTTTTTTTTTTTTTTTTTTTTTTACAATGTAAATCTCCCAGCAAAAAAATTAAATATTTGAAATGAAATTTGGGGTTTTTCATTTATTTTTAGAGCATAGTTTGCAGTATATAATATACAAAAATAACAAAATGTAACTTTTCATTTTAAAATCCAAAAGTAATATAAATTAAAAAAAGTAATACAGTAGAACCTTGATTATCCGAAGTAATTGGGACCGACTCTACTTCGGATAATGAAATTTTCAGATAATCGAGAATTCATCGATAATCATCTATAGTTTAATGTTATAGTATTAATAGTGTTAAGTATTGTCATTGAACCGTTATTATGATTTATTTTAACTGTTAAATACTAAATTAAAATTATAAATGAAAATAAATTTATTTATGAAACAAAAACTTACAATGGTTTAAATTTTTTCCGATTTCCTTTTCATCTCACTGACAACTGATACGCCAACGTGAAACTCCTTTGCAAGTTTTGTCACAGCTTCTCTCAATTCTAGTCACGTGTCAATATCATATTTTTGCTATATAGTTAAAATACTATTCTTTTTTTCTTAATGGAAGTCATGATAGAAAAAGAAAACTTGAGTACAAAAGAATAAGAAAAATAATGCCTAAGCTCTATATGATAGCACTCAAGAAAATTCTGATTGGATATGTAACAGCAGAAAAAGAGAATAAACAGGAATTCTGGCCAGCTGCCAAAAGTGACCATACCTAAAATGATCATCCTAGTAGGGGTAGAAAGATAATAGCAAACGGGTTTTTCATTCCTTTCTTCCTTTTGCCTTTTCTTGATTAGAATTGTACACAAAGAACAAAAAGTGACTCCTCCCCATTTTGCAAAAAAAAAAAAAAAAAAAAAAAAAAAAGTGCAAAAGAAACCGACATCGGTTAACAGACAGTTTCGGTTAATCGAGGTTTGGAAATAGATGTTCTACTGTATAAATAAAAATTTCGCGATGAAAGATTACGATTAGAAAAAGTGAAATGATTCTCGCATGTGGCGACTGAAAATAATTTGAACATATACACCGATTTTCATTTTTTAAAATATTAATACTATATTAGTAATGTTAATGTAAATGTATTCTAAGAAAGTATCTGTGTTTAATTCAATGTCAACATAGTTCTTAGACTTAGTATCTATTTTTTTTTTTTTTTTTTTTTTTTTTTTTTTTTTGACTTTTTCCCACCTTTTCTTTATTATTAAACTGAGGATAACTAAATAAGGGTAAAACTTTTGTGCTTTATATTTCATTTTACTGATCTTTATTTTTTTAACGCATCACGAAAAATGATATACGTAATGTGTTCAGAAATTATGTAAATTTGATTTATATCTATAGTCTATACAATAAATATGATTTAGATTTAATCCGTCTTTTATTATCTATTTAAAGTGTATATGGCATACGCTCCCATCAAAATGTAATTAAAGAGAGAATTATCAGATATATTTTTCAGTTATATAAACGATGAAATATAAAATAGAAACATATGATGGAACGCACCTTGTTTTTAACACAAAATATGTAATATGAACTTAAAATGTTTAGGTTCATTTAAAACACGATTAAAATAATCAAATAGAGATGTTAAAAGATAATTTTATTTAAAAACACCTTAGTACTTCCAAACCTTAATCACACTCTTTCTCAGAGAATATTTTTATTTATTTATACAAATACATGATTTCGTTTTGAAAATGAACTAGCCAGTAATTATTACAGTTGAAATTAGAAGTAGTTTTTTGGATTAAACATAATGAGAGAAGATACATATTATTATTAATTAGTGTATAACCCTGTCAAAAATGACGGAATGTTTACTTGCATTTTCATAATACTCATCATTTCATAATACTCACTTGCATTTTCATAATTTTCATTTTCATAATACTTCATACAAAGAAACAGAATGCAGATGTTATAATTGAAGAGTTTGTATTGTAGAAAAGCACATTTTAAAAATAGCAATAAATTTCTACAAATACAAATAATGAAGTTTTTTTTAAACTTAATATTTAGTTTTTGAACAAATTTTAATTTCAAAACAAAGACCAGTATTCATTACAATAATAATAATAATAATTGGAAAAATAAAACTCAATTTCTGAAGATTTCACAAAGCATTAAAATTAAATATTGAAGTTTTTTAAATTTTAAAATACAGGGTGGTCATAAAAAAAACTTTGCCGATATACGGAGCTCTAGCGGCCAGTCCGCTCAACCGATCGAAATGAAATTTCAGATATAACTATTCAGAGGTATGAGCTCGAGATTCTGTGAACGACAACAAAATGGCGCTCATGGTTACAGTTATAGTTACAGAAACTCGAAAATTTCCAATGGCAACACCCATTTTTTTTTTCATCGCAAAATGCTCAGCGCATGCGAAAACCCTAAAGAGCGTTGGAACCGTACGTGTATCGCAAGAAACGGACATGTTATGCACGCACAAAAACCGTTCTGGGAATCCTCGCGCCCCAATCGAGTTTTTTCTATGGAGGGGGGGGGGGAGGATTCACAGAACCAGAACGGTTTTTTGTGCGTGCATAACATGTCCGTTTCTTGCGATACACGTATGGTTCCAACGCTCTTTAGGGTTTTCGCATGCGCTGAGTATTTTGCGATGGAAAAAAAAGGGAGTTGCCATTGGAAATTTTCGAGTTTCTGTAACTATAACCGTAACCATGAGCGTCATTTTGTTGTCGTTCACAGAATCTCGAGCTCATATCTCTGAATAGCTATATCTGAAATTTCACCTCGATCGGTTGAGCGGACTGGCCACTAGAGCTCCATATATCGGCAAAATTTTTTTATGACCACCCTGTACATTATCTTTATTAAAAGTATGATTCGGCAGCGGTTTTAGCCATGGGTATATGATAGATTCTTAGTTCAATGCTTTTAGAAATCGATTATGAAGCTTTGTGTTTTGTTTTTAAATTTGGATTTCGCGCCATCTACACGCAGTTAATATAAACAAAACATTTTTTTTTTTTTTTTTTTTTTTTTTTATCGTGGTTTCTTGTAGAAAATAGCAGAAGCAGGAGGCGTTGATTTAAATCAAAATCAATTTTTAAAAACTTCAGCTATGCAACTTTAAAAATTCAATCCATAAATTATGAAAACCAAGATTATTAATATTATTTCATTTGTAAAATTTTAAATTAAATGTACCAGTTTTTAAAAGCTTAGAATATATCCATTCGAAATTTGCTTGCATTGTAAACGAAATTTATAGTTTTTTATCAAAAGTCATTTAAATGTAAGGAATATATAATATCATGCACTAAATATATTAATTACATCAAAGCAGAAAAAATTTGGATTTAAGAGCATGTAAAAAAAGAATTTTAGTTATACTAATGCTGTCAAGGTGATATCTTATACATCCATAACAACTTGAAGAAAAAAAAAAGCTTATTTTATTTATAATAGAAAGCAAAATTTTAAAAAATTCTGCAATCGCTGAGTAACACAATGGTTTGAAAACACGTTTGCGAGTCCTTTGTTTCCCAGGATGTATCCTCCAGAAGGGCGAATGCTTAATCTTTTATAATATTCCCAAAAAGGCTTCTAAAATAGTTCATAGATGGCAGCATTAAAGTAGTGTGAGATGGCGCGGTGAGTCAATAAAATACAATTGTACCATTAGATGATAAAAAACTTATGAGTTTACACTTCCGCTTTATCTTTATGTAGTATAATTGGGTATGATATACTTTTGGGTATGATATGTTTTTTATGACAACATGCTGAACAAACATTATTTTAAGTGGAAGAAATTATCATTTAGCTGTCATTTTAGCATCTGTTTTCAATTAAGCCTAGCATGGCGTTTGGTTACGGTCGATTCCCAGACAGAATGGTTCGACCCGGAATCGTTCCTACACTTTTCTCCAGTCGCCTTTTATTATAAGTAGATTGCAGTCCATTTACTGCATTATTCCACTCTGTGTTCATTCGTCACTTTTCATTTTTAAATGTGTGGCTTGAAGATTGAATAGTAGTGTTTGAGATGAAAAACTGTAAAACGAATTGTACCATAAATTTGTTGTACCATAATTGTTGTACCATAAATTTTAATAGGTCAATTTTCACAAATTGTCAGGATTTATTTTCAGAATGTTCGTTAACATCCTGAAAATAAATCCTGACAATTTGACAAAATTGACGTATTAAAATTTAAACATCCTGAAAATAAACCTGACAATTTGAGGAAAATGATGAATTAAAATTTAAACATCTTGAAAATAAGTCCTGACAATTTAAGAAAATTTACGCATTAAAATTAAAACATCTTGGAAATAAATCCTGAAAATATGAGAAAACTGACGTATTAAAATTGATGGTTAAATTCTTTTTACAGTTTTTCATCTCAAACTCAGAACCGTCCTTAGGGGTGTGCGACAGGTGCGGCCGCACAGAGCCTCGCGCTTAGAGAGGCCTCACTTGGACACAAAAGATTTTTTCTTTAATTAAAAGAAGAAGGTATAATAGAAAATCCTTAATTTAAATGTATGAGTTAAGAAAAGATAGTGGTCCAGGCATAAAGTATAGCCTATGTTAGAAGAGGGACTTTCACCATCAATCGGCCACCATTATTATTGAAAAAGTTTAAGCAGTTCCAGAAATTAATCCTACACACGAACAAACGCTACTCCTTTATAATAGCTAGGAAATCGAACTCTGGCTCCCGACTCCCAGTATATAGGTGAAAACCATTCTTTTTTATTGATAATATAGATAAAATCCTTGCACAGGGCCTCGCTTTAAACCGTCCTATCTAAGAACGGCTCTTCAAACACTACTAATTCAATCTTTAAGCCACACAATTAAAAATGAAAAATGACGAATGAACACAGAGTGGAATAATAAAGCAAATGGGCTGGAATTAATAATATAATATATAATCTTCTCTCATTATGTTTAATCCAAAAAACTACTTCTACTTTCAACTGAAATAATTATTGGCTCGTTCATTTTCAAAACGAAATCATATATATGTATAAATGAAAAAAAAAAATACTTTCTGAGGAAGAACCTGATTAAGGCTTGAAAGTACTAAAATGTTTTTAAATAAAATTATCTTTTAACATCTATATTTAATTATTTTAATTGCCTTTTAAGTAAATCTGAACCTTTTAAAGTTCATATTACAGATTTTGCGATAAAATATAATTAAAATCCTTAAAAATGCCGCAAATAATTATTATCTTAAAGTAAAGTAAATAGCTTTTATTGTAAAAGTAATATAAACAAAAATTAATGAAATTTTGGGAAAACAAATTAATAAAAAAGCAATATTTTATTTATTGTCATACGTAACAGTAAGACAGATAATAATAATAATAATAATAGTTGCTTTACATCTGCTAACTGATGACTATTTTATTTATTTATTTATTTTGTAACCGAAAGAGAATTAGAATAAGCAGGATATTTTTTGGTGGTGTAATGACATAAACTCATTTTCATTTTCAAAACGAAATCATATATATGTATAAATGAAAAAAAAAAAAAATACTTTCTGAGGAAGAACCTGATTAAGGCTTGAAAGTACTAAAATGTTTTTAAATAAAATTATCTTTTAACATCTATATTTAATTATTTTAATTGCCTTTTAAGTAAATCTGAACCTTTTAAAGTTCATATTACAGATTTTGCGATAAAATATAATTAAAATCCTTAAAAATGCCGCAAATAATTATTATCTTAAAGTAAAATAAATAGCTTTTATTGTAAAAGTAATATAAACAAAAATTAATCAAATTTTGGGAAAACAAATTAATAAAAAAGCAATATTTTATTTATTGTCATACGTAACAGTAAGACAGATAATAATAATAATAATAATAGTTGCTTTACATCTGCTAACTGATGACTATTTTATTTATTTATTTATTTTGTAACCGAAAGAGAATTAGAATAAGCAGGATATTTTTTGGTGGTGTAATGACATAAACTCGTTTTCTTAAATTAATAGTAAAATCGGACAAAGGGCTTTCAAGTGCGCCCACGAAAAATCGCATAAATATATAATCCCAAAATATCAGGAAAAGTACAGACATCCAATATAGCCTTTATAAATTCAAAAGAAATACAAAGGAGTGACGACATATTAACCAAGCTCCTGATGACTGCAGAGGCATTAACGGAGAAAACCATAACAGACTTGAAGAAATATGCCCTAATGAGTAATTTAAACACAATTTCTTACCATCGATGAATATTTGATTTAATTACCTTATGAACATTTGACTAAATTGTTCGATGAATGTTTCGATAATATTCGATGTTTTATGCATTGTACAATTTCTTATCAGTTGCTGTATATATGCCGACCCAGTGGCGTGGATGGTAGCGGAGGCTGCTGCCACACCGCTGGTCCCTGGTTCGAATCCAGCTAGCGGCATGGGTGTCTGTGTTGTCCCTGTGAAAATGTATGTACTGGATATTGTGTAATAAAGTGTTCTATATGGTTTCTTGTGATCATTGGAGGTTATGCCGGCGGATAGCTGTAGCGCCTACCTGAAAGCGAAAAAAAAAAAAAAAATACAAATTGCTGTTTATATCATAATTCGTATTTGTAGCTAAAGTCTTCGAGGACTTCTCGACTAATATTAATTGAATAATTTTGATTTTCAATAAATTAATTTGTTATTATTTCTAAATTAAGCTGTCATTTATAGATTTATCGCTACCAGCCCCCACCCATTCCTTGATGTCATTACAGTGATAACTCCATCAGATTCGGATTTTATGATTATGAGGAAAATTACTAACTTTGGTCAAATGTCAGCGAGAACACTGATTACAGCATAAAAAAATGATTGTTTTATATGTCTTCGCGTAAGTTGACTTCAAATAATGTAATAGATTTTTTACATCATCCACAGTTTGCTGTGGTACGTCACTAGATGGCGCAGTTAGATAAAGGGAATGGGAAGCATTATCATCTTTTCGTTAAAAAATGAATTTGTAGATATGTCAAAATGTTTTGTGCTTGTTGAAAGCAGTTTAGAACTTCCTTTTTGGAGCTTTAATTACTTTCTTCTTTACAAAAAGAAAGAATTGGATTCGTCAATTTAGCCCAGATTAGCCTAGAATCAAATTTCATCTTTCATAAAATATATCAACAGTAATTTCTAAAGAAAGTGCGTTTTTTTTTTTACCTTCAGAAGTATTTCCTCTCAGTTTTTGAGTTTTGTCCTTTATTCATCGTTGTACAATATTTTAACATATATACGTAAATGCATAGTTCAGTTTATAAAATTATGTAGACAACACACATACAGAAATATAATGTAACTGTAACCACCGCCATTATGGAAAATGTGTGCGGTAATAATATAATGTGTGAGGTATAATTTTGTGTCACACTTAGACATTAACCTCATAATATATTTTTCATTTTAGATATTCTTCACTTATCTGAAGCTGAAGTTGAGAATTAAGAGTTTGATTGAATTGAAGTACGTCAGGTTCGGTTGGGTTGCGATTTGAAGTGCGTCAGGTTCGGGTCGAGTTAAAATGTAATTTTCAAGTTTGTGTCTTGTATGTTCCGACCTATACCGGACTCTACCCCGAGCCCAAAAATCTCTTAATCAGACCTGGTTCATATTAGTGATTGAATTACCATAGTACGATTTCTGTTCTTTGAATGTGTCTTTCAGAATAGCTACAATGGAATTTTCGATAATCTTAGGGATTATCTAATATCCAGAAATCACTTGAATATAACGATATGAGTTCGCGTCTTATCTGCTGTAGAGCACTATCGCAGCTAAACCAACATGAATAAACAAGAGAAATTCTCGATCTTTATTATACAAGCGTGATGAGATCGAGAGAGGGGGCAGCGAAGCTAAATATGTAATCGACTGATAACATCTGAAGGAGATAGATATTGTGCTTGACTGGTCGTGTTATTCCTGATTATATAATTTTAAACAAGGCAACTGTTCGGGATTCTTTATTAAAAATGAAAAAAAAAATGTACTTTTAAAAAAGTGTGTTTAAGGGTGTGAGTGTACAATTTATCTATATTTATAGAGTGAATTAGAAGTCCTTTGTGAACAATGGTATACACAGTTTAATTACTTACCCATCATACGTAGTATAGGGTAAGTCTTGCAATCGTTTTGAAAATCAAAAAAAAATTTGCCGTCCGTCTGTCTGTCTGTAAACGCTCTATCTCCCGAACAAATTAAGATAGAGACTTGAAATTTTGTATGTAGTTAGTATGTAAGAATGGGACGAAGCCTATTTAATATCAGCAACCTCGATTATCCAGAACTATTTTTTTCGGACCCTCGAAAAATTCGTTCTGATGAAAGGTATATAAAATTTTTCGAATTTTTTTATTTTAAGGAGTGGACATAAAAGGCAATAAAATAACACAAATTTTTCATAAAGAACAAAGTCGATAGGATTATTGGTTGCCAAGATATTTGTAATCCAGTTTTCCACATTCTTCGATTTTTCATGACCCTGTATTTCACTCAAATTTCAATTCAGAGGTATATTTTAATTGGAAATGAGACGCTTAATCCGTCGCAGTTGATTGTTAGTTAATAGAATTATTATTTTTGGAGTTATAAGGATGTTTCTTTTACGCAGTTCGGTACTACTTGAGTAGTTTGGCGTTTTATATAATTTGTCGAAATTGGTACATCAGCAGTTCTTTAATAGAGCATTACTATGTATATTAACAATATTTAAATTTTGTTTCTGAATTGCAATGCATTGTATAAATAGTTTTCACATGTTTTATTTTCATATACATATCCATGATGGGTAAGTATTACGGTGGCCCCCAACGAATAGTTTTACATAGCAACATGTAGTCAAAAACTCGAAAGCGGGAACTCTTTGACGGTAAATTCATAGAAGTGAAAGAGTTCGAAACAGTGAAATAACTACACTCATAATTGTGTGCATCTGGAAACCGCATTTTGGATCCCCTGCTCTGATTCTAACTGCACACTTAGCAAAAACAAGAATACAAATCTTACATCGCGCATAGATTATGAAACATTTCGTGCCATGTCAGAGTATTGCAAGGAAACTTCCGGTTTTTTTTTTTTATATATCATGAAAGGAGATATTTAAACAAAACAGCTTGTAAAACACATAACACGATTCAAAAGCTATATTCAGTAATTATTGTTATAAGTGGTATTATATATATGAATTTAGGCAGTCCTTTATATAATTCCAAAGATTATATTAATATATATACCACACAATGAAACTGAACTTTAATTCAGTTACAAAACGCATAGAACAACAAATACATTTTTCTAACTATTATCAGTAGACGGCAATGTATGCATATTCTTTTGTACAGCCCTATATATGAATTTATTTATATTATATCCACATCGCATAGTATAGTATCGTAAGTAAATATAGTATAGTAAACCAAGTTTAATGCAATACAAGTTCACGGACATCGAACAATGCAGGTGCAATAAAAGGTTAAATGTTGAAAAGTGAATAATGATATATTAATATCAAGTAATTGTGTTATAACGTTACAGTTTAAATGTTAAATGAGTAGTAATTCAACCATAGAGTTTAGAAGTTATAATGTGGCAGCCGCCTATTTCCAGTAATGCTTTAAAAAATGCTAAAAAATTCCATTCGATAAATGTCTAATAATGCTGAAAGATAAATGCCGATCGCAGCGACATCTGCTAGCTCTTCATCGTCGAAACGTTTCCTCAATTCAGTCCTATACGTTTGCATTTGAGTGACCAGATGCCACTGCGATCGACATCATATGTTTAGCCTCATTGGACATTTGAATAAAATGAAAAAAATATGTATACCATTCCAATTCCACATTTTCACACATGTAATTTTTTTTCTACTTATTGCGTCATTTACAATTTTATTATTTTTTAAATGATGCCTTAGTATAAGCACAGGGCCGTAGCTAGAAGTGAACAATAGGGGGGGGGGGAGGGCTCAAAAGATTGTAGGGAGGAAGTTCATATTTTTTTTTTTTCTCTCTCTGACGCAGAAAGGTATATTAATGCATATTCACATTTTAGGTACTATGTTTCTTATTAAACTGTTGTAATAACTTCATTTTATGCAAAGAAAAGTATATGATGACGAACATTTTAAGTGCATAACTGGTGCAAAATTAAGCATCATGTTAGCTTCATAGGATCAGGGAATATTAAAACACTTATTTTAGATACAATTTAGTAATTCTGCAAAACTGTGAAAGGGTCTCAAAACTAAATAAGATTTCTTTTTAACAGAATTTCATTGGAATTTTCGGAATAGAAATTCATTTAGTGACCTTGAAATCTTTTCCAGGGGGGGGGGGGGGCTCAAAATATTTTAAGGGGGTGCTGAGCCGCCCATGCCCCCCCCCTTAGCTACGGCCTTGTATAAGCACCAATGCTTATACATCATAATGTTACAATATGATGTACACATCATATTACAATTAAATATATTTCATCATAATTTTCTACTTTTCTACAGACGAACGAAGAAATACTTTAATACAATGTGATAAACGAATTAACAATATTCTAATTCCACATTTTTATAAACTCGTATTTATTACTATTATTATTATTATTGACTCATTTAAAATATAACAATGTATGTAGACTTTAAATATACAGTCGACTCTCGTTAATTCGAAATGGGATAATTCGAATCTTCGTTTAATTCGAACTAAATATGAAGTCCCGAATCTTTCAATATCAGAATAACGTTAAAATTTTTCATTAATTCGAACTCAATTTCTCTTGACTTCGTTTAATTCGAACTAATGAGAATTCAGATTTTTCATTTTTTTTTTCTTTCTCACGGATTTCATATCCTTTGAATAACTTTCTTTCTTTGCTTTTTGTGAAAATTGTTCCGAACGAGTATGCATGTAATACCATGCATTTGATATCCACTTTCTTAATATCCACTCTTAAGTGTCTGTCCATCAGTGACGCTTTAAATTTTTCTTCCATTGTGCTTGTTTCTAATCTTTTAATTAGTTTATATATTTATACATTCTAATTTAATATTAAGTCATATTCTAATGATAATAGATGAAATTAATTTTAAAAAAACACCATAACATTAATTCCCTTGTAATATTCCCTTCATATTTTCCTTTATTCGAACTTCTGATATTTCGAACATTTCCTGTGGTCCCGGCGAATTCGAATTAACGAGAGCCGACTGTACATTATAATTTTCTACATTTATTCGCGCGACAAGTGTTAAAAAAGATTCGAATCCAATGTAAAAATGTTAAAGTTCCAATTCCACAAGGAGTTATACTTGACTCAGAAAGTCACTGCATGGTAATGCAAGCAATATTTTACAACCCTTTATCCCCCACTCAAGGCCAAATCCATATTGTTTGCATCGAGCTAATTATTCAAATGCAACGAATTAATTCAACTCCCATAAACCGTTTGTTCACTCCCGAAACCATAAGATAACAATGAGAAAATAAATTAATCAACGTACAATATTTTCCTCGCTCTTGAAAAAAACATCAGTTCAAAGCCCTACGGCAGTTTCACAATTCCGAACAAAATGCAATCGTAAGACGCAAATCTGCATAAAAATTTTTCGTTGCATCATAGACTAAAAAGCACAATTCATATCCTTAAAAAAACCCTTTATGCCCGTAAAAAGCCACGCGACACGCTTTTGGAACGCGGGAGTTTTGCAACAGTGAAAATTAAGAGAGATCATAACACTGAAGTTCCGTACGACTTCGTTTGAGTTGTGGAACTTTTCGTTATATATGTATCCGCTTTAAGGTCAAGTCCAAGAGTGAAGGATAAAGTACGAATATATGTTATTTGTCATTTGACAATGAGAGATTATGATTTCTTTATTTGATCTAAACAATTAAATAACGCTTAACCCTTTGAGGACAAGTGACCGGTATACGTAGCGCATAAGGTGCTCAGAATCCTTGATTATTCTCATTTGTAAATTTTGCCTTATTTAATCAGAGCATTTTCCCGATTCAATTAAGTAAAAATTTCTGTTTCGAAAAGCAGGTGATAAAAGATTAAAAATTTTGTAAAAGATTCTCGTCCTGACTTTTGGTAGTTTTGTATATTTTTGTCATCCCAAAAATTCACCTTTTTCATCAATTATATGCACATATGTCTCATACATCAGTAATTTTTTATATCAGATAAAAATACTAATTTCCAACAATGTAAATTTTTTCTGCTGTTTTCGACAATAATGTCCTTATGTATTCGACATTAAAAATGTAATCGGTAACTTTTGGCATGTTTGAAATTTAGCCCTAAATGTTAATTTTAAATATTACTGTCAAGATCATTATAGTATGGCACAATTTCGTTTGACGAGTGGATCTTTTTGTCCTTTCGTTATATATTCGAAAAAACACTTTTTCACCTTCAACAGCTCGAAATTTTCCGATACAATTTCAGACACATTTTTAAAAGTAGAAACCTGAAACTTGCTGAGGGGATTCTTAAAGAGGCATATAAGATGCCGTGTGATGTCTTTTTACACTCAATTCATTAGAATTTGATTTATAAACAATACCTTCTCAGCATGACCCTTTTTTTCGTTCACCGATCTCCCGCATTGAAAAAATCTGTTCAATATGCTGTTTTTGATCGCTTTTTTTGCAATATTTTCTACATTTATCAAAGAATTGATAATCACGGCACCTTGTGTAATTTCTAAATAAGAGAATCTGTAAGTTTTATGCGTTTGAGAGCAAAAGTGAATTCAAAAATAAATCGGAAAATAAGCAGTTTGAATCGAAATACACCCTTAGGTCAAGTCCAAGAGTGAAGGATAAAATACGAATATTACTGTCATTCGACAGTGAACAATTATGATTTATTTGTTTAATCTGAGCAATTAACACACGCTTAAGTAGATGGAAGTTCATTAGTTTCCTTAGGTTGTGTGTGGAAATAAAACAAAGAAAATTGCCTGACTTTTGGAAATTTTGTATATAGTCTTTTCTAAAATACAACTAAAGATCAACTCTATCAATCTGTTTCTATATCGGATAAAATTATTCCAATATTTAACAATATAAAAACTTTCCTGCTGCTTTCGACAACAATGTCCTTATACGATATTAAAGATGTATCGGTAATTTTTGGCATGTTCAACATTGATCACTAAGTGTTACTTTTGAACATTACTGTTAAGAGTATAACTACAATACAACACGACTTCGTTTGAGTTGTGGAGCCTCTCGTTATGTATGAATCCACTTTAAGATCAAGTCTAAGAGTGAAGGATAAAATGTGAATATTATTGTCATTTGACAAGCGAAAGAATATTATTTCTTTGTTTGACCTGAACAATTAAATAGCGTTTAAATGAAACGATGTTCATTAATATCATTATATTGGGGTTGTAAATGAAGGAAAAAAATAATTACCAAACTATTGGTAATTTTATAATTGTAATTCCTAAAATACAACTTAATCAGTACATACTGATATCGGGCGACTCCGTGAAAGAAGAAAATCTGTTTAAGGGTGTATTTCGATTCAAACTGCTTATTTTCCGATATATTTTTGAATTCATTTTTGCTCTCAAATGCACCAAACTTACAAAATCTCTTATTTGGAAAGTGCACAAGGTACCGTGATTGTCGATTCTATGATAAATGCAGAAAATATTGCAAGAAAAGCAATCAAAAACGGCATTTCGAACAGATTTTTTCAAAGCGTGAGATCTGGGAATGAAAAAAAGGTCATACTGAGAAGGTAATTGTTTATAAATCAAATTCTAATGAATTGAGCGTAAAATGACGTCACACAGCACCTCATGCGTCCCTTCAAGAATCCCCTCAGCACGTTTCATGTTTCTACTTTTAAAAATATGTCTGAAATTGTATCGGAAAATTTCGAGCTGTTGAAGGTGGAAAAGCGTTTTTTCGAATACACCCTTAACTCGTAAAAATGTTGAAGATCGGAAAGTACCAGCGAATCCATAGACATAAGAGTAAAATTTGTCTAAGGAATATTGTCTGCTACGGAAAATTTTATCGGTTCCGATTGATTCTGGGTTAGATAGAGTTTACTGTAGCTATATCAAACAATATAAAAATTGTCTGCCATTATTTCCTATAGTAATGTTATCTTCAACATTGAAGATATATAGGTAATTTTTGGCATGTTCAACATTGATCCCTAAATGTTACTTTTGAACATTACTGTTAAGAGTATAACTACAATACAACACGACTTCGTTTGAGTTGTGGAGCCTCTCGTTATGTATGAATCCACTTTAAGGTTAAGTCCAAGATAAAACATCAGTATTATTGCCATCTGGCAGTGAACGAATATGATTAGTTTCTTTGATTTGAACAAATAAAAATCGTTTAAGTAAAAGGAAGTTCATTAGTTTCATTAGATTGTGTGTGAAAGTAAACAAAAAATAATTGCTTGATTTTAGGTGATTTTGTAATTATATTTTTCTAAAATGCAACTTTTTCATGAATTCAAAGACTATGTTTTGATATCGGATGAAAGTACCAATATCCAGCTACATAAAATTTTACATCTACTTTCAACAATTATGTCCTTATTCAACAATGAAGATGTATCTATACTTTTGGTATGTTCAGAATTTAGCCCTAAATGTTAATTTTGAATATTACTGTTATGATCATAAATGTAGTAACAGCACAACTTCGTTTGAGTTGTGGAGCCTTTCTTTATACATTTATCCGCTTTAAGGTGAAGTGAAAAATAGAAAGGTAAAGCATGAATATTATCATTTAACAGTAAACGAATGTGATTCCCTTCGTTGATCGTAATACTTAAATAACATTTAAGTTAGAAGAAATTGAATAGTTTTGTTAAGTTATAAAAGGAAATAAAGCAAAAAATAATAATCCCAACTATTAGTAATTCTGTACTGATGTTCACTTAAATATAACTATTCGATACCGAATAAAAGTAGTACTGATATTCAATAATATTCTGACAATCGAGCTCCCCTGTTATTTTTGACAAAAATTGTTACTCTGCGGAACAAGGCTTTAATCATATGGGAGCAGTGGATTGGAACCTCTTCTAACTATTTAATCTTTTAATAATCCATATTTTTTAAAACATTTGCACTTTAATATCAAAAGTTTTATAACAGATGGAAGTGGCCTCTATTTCTGTCTGTATTTATTTATCCTAATCTGGCTCATTTATACATCATTAAAACGGGAAAAAAAATATCGAACTAATTACCCCCACCAGGAAAATTTCAAAGCCCCCTAAGACTTAGCCGACTGCTTTGAATCGGCTTTGCTCTGAATTTAAACATTGAATTTAAGATGATAAATACAGTTCAGCATGGTTTCTTTTGAGTTCTGGTGTTAAGGAGCTTTTCGTTTTATTTATATCCCCTTTAAGATCTAGTCGAAAAGTAAAAAATAAAACAGAAATATTATTATCATTTGACAGTGGACGATTATGATTTATTTGTTTGTTCTCAATAATTAAATAACATTTAAGGGGTTAAAATAGCAAATAAAGCCTTTGTGCAAAAATGTTAAAGGATAGAAAACCAACGATTATAAATGCACAAATAAAGTATGAAAAGGGAGCAAACAGCTGTTTCGAATCTACTATCAAGATTTTTCATCAGTGCAAAAACTCAGCGAGCTAGACAAGTTTGCTCAGTTTTGCTTTGTCTAACTCGCTGAGTTTTTGCACTGATGAAGAATCTCGATAGTAGATTCGAAACAGCTGTTTTCTCTCTTTTCATATTTTATTTGTGCATTTATAATAGTTGGTTTTCTATCATTTAACATTTAAGGGGGTCCGGGACACATTTTAAAATAATTTTTATTCATTGAGTTAAAATTTTGAAATTTTTTGTGATGTTTAACCATATTATTTGTAAACAAAATCCCACGTTAAAATTTCTCATAATTTTTTTAAATTTTAAAATTATATTTTATTAAAAAATTTATTATTGAGGTAATTTAAAATTGTTATAACTCAAAATATTATTCATCGAATTTCACTTTTTGTAGATTTGAATAAACAGAAATGTCTAAATTTTAATTTTGACTCAGCATTTTTAAAAATATTACTTTTTTAAGCATAAAAAATATTTAAAATAAAAATTTGAAAAAAAAAATTAACTTTTATTTTTAAAAAAATCATATTTTCAAAAGCAGATTTTTTTTTCTAATTTGCTGAGTCAAAATTAAAGTAAAAAATAAAATAAATAAATAAATAAATAAAAAATAAGACATGTTCCTAGTTTGAAGCATTTAGCTTTAACAGTTCTTGAATTACAACATTTTAAATCTGAGGAATTGTGAAAAAACCCATCATGAAGAAAAACACATTTTCACAATAAGTCATTTCCATGAGAACCAATGCTTGAAAGCTAGATTATGAAAACGTACCAAAACGAAAAAAAATAATTTTTTCCGTTAACTAAGGTAGAAACATGAATTAAACGTCATTTAAAGCATAAAAAAAAACAAAGATAATGCGATACATTTTTTTTTTTTAAAGAAAATTTGAAGATTTTTGTGCATCTTATCTTTTTAAATGGAAGAAAGTTCATTAGTTTCATTAGATTGTGCGTGGAAATAAAATAAAAAAAATTTTCCAGATTATTTGTAATTTTATAATTATGCTCTCTGAAATACTATAAGAATCTTTTGATATCGAACAAAAGTACTACAGAAAATAACATTATTTTTCTCTACTGTTATTTTCGATAAATGTATCATTATTCGACACATTTCCATTACAAGATAGGGGTAGGGAATCTACAACATTTTAAACTCCTACACTTTGAAATAAGAAATTTTCTGACATGTAGACCTTGAGCAACTTCTTGAACTCCCTCTGGACTTCGTAATCTTTTAATAACTATAGCACCCTTTACAACATTTTAAAATTTTCACACATTGTAATCAAATGTTTTATGACGTGTAGGCCGGAAGCAACTTCTTGAGCCTCCTCTAGACATCGTAATCTTTTAATAATTATAGTATATTTACCCAGTGTTCTCGCTGACATTTGACCAACGTTAGTAATTTGGCTAATTAAAAATAAAAAACATTCGCCAAATGAAAAAAGTATTAGCCAAATAGATTTGCCGTGTAGCAGAAAAAAAAGAAAAAAAAAAGACTTTAATTCTTCAGAATATTCCTTTATTTTCAATATGTTCTAAAATAACCTAAGTTTTTATAACTGTGACAGCTATTAATATTAATCTAATTTCAACTATCCGCTACAAATATATTAAAAATATTTATATATTAAATATATATGCATATATATGAAAAACGAAAAAGAACAAAAGAGAAAGCAAAAATTGAGCACTAGCAATTTCGCAAATTGAATCGCTTGTTTACTCGCCAAATGAAGAATTGAGTCGCTATTTGGCGCATTGGCGAGCGACAGCGAGAACACTATTTACAACATTTAAAAAACGTCTACAAATTATAATAAAAGGTTTTATGACATGTAGAACTGAAACAACATCTTGAATCTTCTCTGGATTTTATAATCTTTTGATAATTATAGCATCCTTACGACATTTTAAAACTGTCACCGTTAATAATAAAAGATTTTATGACATGTAGACCCGAAACTATTTCTTGAACCTCCTCTGGACTTGTAATCTTTTAATTACTATAGCATACTAACAACATTTTATAATTTTCATAATTTGTAATCAAAGGTTTCATGACATATAGACACGATGTCCTTTACTTCTGTGTACCTGTTTAGTATTCTCTGTTTTATTTGTTTATCTTTAAAGTAGAAGAAAAAAGATCGGGCATAAATTAGCCTCGCCAGAAAATTTTCAAATTCACCTACGAAATTAACCGGGTGGTTACAGCCATGTGTTCGGCATTAGCAGATATAACGATAATTTTTAGAATGTACGGCATTAAACCCTGAATGTTAATTTTGAATATTATTGTTAAGATCATAACTGCAGTTCCGCACGACTTCATTTAAGTTCTAGAGCCTTTCATTATATAATCATTCACTAAGGTCAAGTCGAAGAGTGAAGGATAAAATAAGGAAATCTTTGTTATTAGCCAGAGAGAATATGATTCTTTTGTTTAATTTGGAGAATTAATAAAGTTGAAATGAAAGAAAATTCATTAGTTTCGTTAGATTATGATAAATCATTTTGAAGTAAAGCTAACAATAAATGTCGTAATTTTTGTAATTGTATGCTATTAAATTAGAAAAAAACTTATTCTAAATTCAGTAGATTTTATTATTATAAAAGCATTCGGATGTACCAATATTATTTTCCATATAATTATCTTTGACCAATATTTTTTTTATTATTACAGGCGCTGATACATCGACAATGTTTCAATTTATAATATTAATAACATATAATATTAATCATTGATTTTAAAACTTATCGGCAAGGGTTTGATACCAAAATTATGCCCAATTTGTATCTACTATAAAAAATACCTTTTTTATAAAGGCACTGATGTATCGAGTAATATTCAACATTATTAAGATTATAAGGTACCCTGGGGTAATAACGCCACGTTAAGGTTCTACCAATTTTCACGGCTTAGTTTTAGATTGTATTTTTCAAACAAATGTAGGATCTGATACAGCAACTCATTGACTATCTATATAAAATAAAATAATTTAACAAATATGTATTCATAAAATGTAATGGCGTTTTTTCTTGACTCATGCTATTTGGCGTTATTACCCACCTATATGGGTAATAACGCCATGCAAACAAAACTATGAAATAAGATGGAATAATTGCATGTAGATAGCCCAATTCTAAAAGTACAAACTCTACAAATTTAGAAATTGAAAAATTGCATTCTAAGCTAATGAAAATGTTCAATTTTTTGTGAAAGTGTAAGAAAAATAAAGGTGTGGTGTGAGAGGGGGGATGAGGCAAAAGAATATCAGACCGCGAGCTTCTTTTTGCTTAAAAAGGATCGTTTAAATAGAAATATGAGAAACATTGCACAATTTTAACTGTGTTTATTTGAATCAGTATTTAGGATGTAGCTCGGCCACTGTAGGGAATCAACCGGGGTATTAATGTCAATGACTGGCGTTATTACCCCGATATAGTTATTGCGCAGTACATTTTAAATTACAAATTATCTCGAGAAGATATCCAAAATCTTCAACAACATCTTAAAAGTACATGAAATGCACTACAAATTTATGTAATTAACAAAGTATTTCCGGATAAAAACATAGTCTTCACATCACAAAACGTATCTCGCAAATTTTAGATCAAGCGTTAATTTTAGTTGTTTGTAAAAACAATAAAACCTAAAAATGAAACAAATTAACTTGAAGCTGTTTTTTGCGATTTATATGACTTAAAACCCTTCTGCGCAGAGCACATGGGTGTCATTTACCTGATTATTTCATAATTATGCAAAATATAAGCACTTGGCGTTATTACCCCGCCTGGCGTTATTACCCCAGGGTACCTTACATAGATTTTGAAACTTACGAACAAGGTTTCGATGTTAAAGCGATGCTTTGAAGTTATTTATCCACTATAAAAATATTATTTTTATAAGAGCGTTGATGCATCGACTATATTCAGCAGGCACCCTTAATCATTGATTTTGAAATTTATTGACAAGACTTCGATATCAAATCCATGCCTTCAGATCATTTGTGTTCTTTATAAAAAAATATCTTCTTTATAAATGGATGATGCATCAACTATATTCAGCACGCAGACTTAATTATTGCTTTTGAAACTTTTAGACAAGGTTTCGATACCAAAACCATACCTTCAAGTCATTTGTATTCACTATAAAAATGTATTCTTTAAAAAGGCGTTGGTGCATCGACAATGTTCAACATGCAGCCCAAATCATTGGTTTTGAAAATTATCGACAAAGCTTCGTTATTAAAATCGTGCTTTCAAAATATTCGATCCGCTTTAAAAAATATCTTCTTTATAAAGACGTTGATGCATCGACTATAATAAGCATACAGACATACTACTGTAAATTTAAAAAAAATATCTTTTTTTATTTACATCAGTGCTTTTCTTCACCAACAAAAATCTATCGAAAAGGTACAAAAAAGATGATTTAAAACAATTTTAAGTTTGGTGAAACTTTTTTGAAAAATTTAAAATAATCGTACCTTTGTTCCAATATCCATATAAACTAAGTTTTTAATCATTTGTTTTGAACCATATCGACAAGGCTTCATTATCAAAATCATGAATTTAAGTCATTTGTATCCACTAGCAAAACATCTTTATAAAAACGTTGGTGCATCGACTATATTCATTATATATACTTAATCATTTGTTTTCAAACATATCGACAAGGCTTCATTATCAAAGTCATGACATTAAGTCATTGTATTCACAATAAAAATATCTTTTTTTTTTTTTTTTTAATTTACAGCAGTACTTTTCTGCACCAACAAAAATCTATCGAAAAGGTACAAAAAGATGATTTAAAACAACTTTATGTTTGGTGAAACTTTTTTGAAAAATTTAAAATAATCGTACCTTTGTTTCTATATCCATATAAACTAAGTTTTAAAAAAGTTATTGTTTTATATTTTTTTCCCGTAATTCAAAATGAGATTTGAATTTTGTTTTCAAGAAAATATTTGTATATAATATAGGGTTGGACCGAGAAACTTTTTTTTGAAGTCGAATAAAATAAAAGTATTTTTAATAGACAAAATTTATTTTTTGGTAATGACAGAATGCAGTTAAAAGTTTTAAATCATGCAGTTTTAAACAAAATATCTTAAAGGTGGTGTCACTGTTCTGAATGCACCTGATACAATTATTTTCAAAAGTTTCCTTCTACACTGAAAAAAATGGGTTCTCAAAATAAAGTAAAAAGTACTCAATTTTAAGTACTTCACATACTCAAAATAGCTCCGATCCAAAAGTTCTCAAAACTGAGAAACACATGTACTCATTTTTTGATTCCATGGTTGTGTTCAAATATAAATCACTATTATCTACCCCCCCCCCCCCTGAATTTACAAATTAAATTGGAAATATGCTGGTATTAATTTCTAGCTCAAATTTATGAACAATAAACTTGATTATTAATTGATTATTTATTAAGAGAAATAGTAAAATTATAAGTAAAATACCCGAATCGAACATTTTTATGACGAGCATTATTTGCGAGTATACTTTTAAATTATTTTAAAATACTGTGCATAATTTAACATTTACATTAATAAGCATCTTTTATGCCGCCATGAATGAGATAAACCAATACTGGGTACAAAATTATCGTTTGTTTGGATTTGATAACATATACTGTTTCAAAATTGAGAAAGCAATGTGTTCATTTTTGAACCAAACATACTCAATTCGATATGAGTACATCGACTTACTCATTTTTGAGTACTTCATTTTTTTCAGTGTACATGTTCCAATCAGGGCCTGATGTCCACAGAAGGAAACTTCCACCAATATAAAACGGGTAGAAATTTTCACCTAATTTCAAACAGATATTTAGCAAGAAAGGCAAAATTTACTATTAAAAATTACTGGTGAAAGTCTGCCCCTGTGACAATAAGACCATGGACCAATATATCCACCGAATTTAGACTATCTCCTGATGGATTATACAGTTTATCTTAAACAAGTTAGTGTAGCGATATTTAAAAACCTCTGCCTTAATGTATCCCTATAAGAAAGAAGAAAAAAAGTAACAAGGGCGAGTGTGCCCTATTCCATGGAATGTCACCTCGAATTGAGATTTAAAAATATTCCAGAAAGCTCAATCCCAACTATTTCCTCGTCCACCTCGTATCTGTACTATGGACAGTATTCCTGTGTGACGTCATAGTAGTATAAAATGTCAGCATGATTGGTTTTTGCATTCACCTAAGTGTTTTTCGCTACTTCTCATTACAACGTTATTTTATTGTCACACTTATGAGCTTGTAAACCTAATTATTTATAATATATGAACATCTTTTCATTATTTAATTATTAAATTAATTAAATATTTTTAAATTAATGAAAATAGATATTTTTTTCGATGCACTTCAACGTGAAACCAACTTGAAGCCGAAATATTAAATTCGAATCACAAATGAAAAAAATATACATATTAAAATTTTAATTTAGCTATTATTATTAAAAATTCTTCACCAGTCAAACTTATCAGTTTGATTTTATCTGAAATATACGAACTCTCGTGATCGCGTCATCGTATGTTTTTCGGGTCCTTGATTGAATCTGATTTTGGGCCGAGCCCCCAATAATAAAATATCTTCTATAGCGGTAAGCAACAATTATCTAATCTCCATTCAGTGGCCTGAGATATAGAAAATCAGGCGACGTAATATTTTTGTATAGCCGTGTTATCCATAAAGATCTTAGAAAAACATATCTTCCGATAAAGTGAAATACAAATAAGATAAGATTTATTGATTGGTAAAATTCCCACTTACAACCTGATTAAGAGTTGTTTTCTGTTTAAGAAAATTGATGGGGATAACCGAATTTGGGTTTGAATTGTATTGGTGATTGAATGATTATGAAGTGTTTTAAAAATGAGAATAACAATTCCATGAATTTTAAGACAAATATTACCGCATGTAATGTTGACGTCATCATAAAATATGCGCCCTTCAAAAATTCCATATAAAAAGTTAATTTATTAAATGTAGAGTTCACTTATTAAGCACATTCTAATTAAGACATTCTAGTCTAGGTCTGGTGTAATAACGCCAGGCGGGGTAATAACGCTAAGTGCTAATATTATGCATAATTATGAAATAATCTGGTAAATGACACCCATGTGCTCTGCGCAGAAGGGTTTTGAGTCATATAAATCGCAAAAAAACAGCTTCAAGTTAATTTGTTTCATTTTTAGGTCCTATTGTTTTTACAAGCAACTAAAATTAACGCTTGATCTAAAATTTGCGAGATACATTTTATGATGTGAAGACTATATTTTTATCCAGAAATACTTTGTTAATTACATAAATTTGTAGTACATTTCATGGACTTTCAAAATGTTGTTGAAGATTTTGGATATCTTCTCGTGATAATTTGTAATTTAAAATGTACAGCGCAATAACTATAACGGGGTAATAACGCCAATCCTTGGCATTAATACCCCGGTTAATTCCCTACACTGGCTGAGCTACATCCTAAATACTGATTCAAATAAACACAGTTAAAACTGTGTAATGTTTCTAATAATTATATTTAAGCGATCCTTTTTAAGCAAAAAGAAGCTCACGGTCTGATATTCTTTTGCCTCATCCTCCCCCCCCCCCCCCCCCACACACACACCACACCTTTATTTTTCTTACACTTTCAAAAAAATTGAAAATTTTCAGTAGCTTAGAATGCAGTTTGTCAATTTCTAAGTTTGTAAAGTTTGTATTTTTAGAAATGGGCAATCTACAGGCAATTATTCCATCTTATTTCATAGTTTTGTTTGCATGGCGTTATTACCCATATAGGTGGGTAATAACGCCAAATAGCATTGGTCAAGAAATCACGCCATTACATTTTATGAATACATATCTGTTAAATTATTTTTTTTTTATATGGATAGTCAATGAGTTGCTGTATCAAATCATATATTTGTTTGAAAAATACAATCTAAAACTGAGCCGTGAAAATTGGTAGAACCTTAACGTGGCGTTATAACCCCAGGGTACCTTACTATTTTATACAGACATAAAATAATTACAATAATTAGACTCCCTAAAATCCACACAACCTGTTACCATTGTTTGTGTGGATTATTGATTTTCCTGAATTTCCGGCCAGTGCTTTGTTTACATTTTTTAGACAGTAATTTGAATGCAATAATGCAATCAAATTTATATTGAATGCTCGCATACAGTAAAAAATTGACCCTTTATAGACCGCATTATGAATGCATGAAAATTTTACATTCTAATGTATTTTACGTAAATTGTTTAGACAAAATAAAAAGATTTACATAATCATTTAATAAATTTTTGAAGGATTTTAGAAGGATTAATGAAATTTGAATTTGCAGGGATTATGTGCGCCAGAAAAATTTATTAGATATTTTTGCCCTATTTAATCGGTGGATTAAGGCGATTTAAAAAGATAAAATGTACTATAATTTTTTTGTGTTATAAAAAATTGTAAGATGTTATTGCTATGGAAAGATAATCATTTCTCTTTCCGTTCAAGTTTCGACATTCTACAACACTCACAGTTAATGCTATTAAAATCTATAACTGGGTCATTCTTTTGTGGACATCCTGTATAACATTAATTTGTAGATCTCCTGACTAATTGATTGGTATCAGTCGCAATCATTATGCGATTATTTACGTTGAAATCCGTATGGGGTATTTTCTTTTCAATTTTTTTTTTTTTTTTTTTTTTCTTTTTCGATTGTATGCATTTAAAGTTACATCAACTGTAAGTCTGCTACTTTCAAAAGAGTATGTATTTGAAAAAAGTCTATATATTGTAAAATTTATGTAAGACATTGACATACGCACGTAAGATGTACACAGGATGTGTCTGGAAAAGTGAGAAAAACTTCACGGGGTGATAGAACGCAGCTTTATGAGTAAATCTCGTCATAGAATGTATGGTCAGAACGTAAGTTGGTGAAGAATTGAAAGGTATTTTTTCATTGTCCCAGGGCGATGGATTGGTCGAGGTGGTTCCATAGCTTGGCCACCAACATCACCAGATCTATCCTGTTTAGACTTTTCCCTGTGGGGTCATATAAAAAGCCTAATCTAAGAGTGCCCCATTGAAACCGACATGGATTAGTCTCCAGAATTGGCATTGTTGCCGGTGATATTTGGGAAATGACTGATGTCTTAGTAAATGTGTGTTAGTCCCTATTTGCAGAATGGGGGTATGAAGCGTGCATTACAGCTGGCTGAAGATCTTTTGTGGAATTTCTTTGTGAATGTAGGTTAGTTACAATCCTGTAAATAAAATGCTTTCTGAAGCTTAATGAAATGCTTTTCTCATTTTTGTGTTAATTCTTTAACGGCAACAGAGGAAAAAACTACTTTTTAACTTCTCGCCGCTTGCATTCCGACCAGGGATGTAAGTGGAGGGTATACTGGGGTATACGCCGTTTACCCTCTTTTAAAGGATTTTTTAAAGGAACATCGTATACCCTCTATTTCTCAAGAAAGCTATAGTACACACATTATAGTGTATACCCATTGCCTTGAGCGTATACCCTCTGCCTCTGTTATTTTTACGACTACACCCCTGATTCCGACTATACATTCTATGATTAAATTTGCTAGTGCAGCTGCGTTCTGTTAGCAAGTAAAAAATTTTCTCCCTTTTTCAGATATACTCTGTATATGTAATATGTATGTGGGCAAGTTTGTAAATACTATGGACAAAACATAATTAAGGATTTATATAAAAAATAACAAACCTAGAAGATAAAATTATAAAATTATTAGATCATGGAAACAATTTAAAATTTAAGTAGATTAAACAGTCACACTTTCGTGTAAGTTAAATTTATAGTAAAGTAGGTTTTTCGTAGGGTGTTTTTAATTTTATTTGCTGTAGTATATGTGCTTGAAAAAAAAAAGCTATAAAAAAGAAACAGTGCATAAACCATAAAAAGCGAAGAATTTTTTTCCATTTTATTTTACAGTAATATGTTAAAGCGAAATCTCCCTTAAATCCGGGATTTGTTTCCTTTTGCGTTTCACTGATACCATTATCTTTGCTGCTTATACCATTTGCGATAAAAGAAGATTGAGGGAAATAACACCATGGCCTTTCACTTTAGCTCTCCGTTTTGAATATCTTTATTGAGTTTGGATTTTTCTAGTAAAACAAAAATTTTCAATAAACATTAGACCTCCGTTTTAAATGTCTTTCTTGAGCTTGGATTTTTTTCAGTAAAACAAAATAATTTTCATTAAATACTAGCTTTTAGTTCTGAACGCCTTTATTAAACTTGGATTATTCCAATAAAACTATAATTCCAATAAAATTAATAAATATGGTTGGAAATAAAAAATAAAATTCTTTTATAATAAAATAATTTAAATTTTATAATAATTCTCCGTTTTTAGCATCTTTATACAGCCTAGATTTGTCCAATTAAACAAAGTAATTTTAATTTAATATTAGCTCTCCGGTTTTGAACATCTTTATTGAGCTCGGGTTTTTTGAGCAAAACAAGTAATTTTCAATTAACATTAGTTTTAAATACCTTTCTTGAACTTGGTTTTTTTTCAATAAAACAAAATAATTTTCATTTAATACTAGCTTTCCGCTTTGAAATTTTTTATTAAGATTGGATTTTTCCAGTAAAACAAAGTAATTTTCATTTTATATTAGCTGACGGTTTTGAACATCTTTACTGGGCTCGGTTTTTTTCAGTAAAGAAATATATATATTTCAATTAACATTAGACCTTCGTTTTGAACACCGTTATCGAGCTTGGATTTCTTCAGTAAGACAAAATAAGTTTCATTAAATACTAGATTTCTGTTCTGAACATCTTTATCAAGCTTGGATTTTTACAATAAAACAAAATAATTTTCATTTTATAATAGCTCTCCGTTTTTAACTTCTTTATACAGCTTGGAATTTGTCCGATAAGACAAAATAATTTTCATTTTATAATAGCTCTCCATTTTAAATATCTTTATACAGCTTGGATAATAAACATGGATGAAAATAAAAATAAAGTTTTTTTAATATTAAAATAATTTTTAATAAATATTAGCTCTCCATTTTGAAGAACTTCATTCAATTGTTTTATTATAAAATAATTTTCATTTTATATTAGCTCTCTTTATAGAGCTTGCATTTTTCAAGTAAAATAAAATATTTTTTTATTTAATATTAGTTCTACGTTTCAGACATATATTTTTTTAATAAAAACTTAAATTTATCCAGTACAACAAAATATTTTTCATTTAATATTGACTCTCCATTTGAAACGTCTTTATATAGCTTAGATTTTTCCAGTAAAACAAAATAGTTTTCATTTAAATTTAGGCATTTGTTTTGAATATCTTCATTAATCTTTGATTTATCTAAAAGATAACGAATAGCAAATAATAACAAACTAATAGCGACCAATAGCATCTAATAGTAAATAACAATAAACTAATAGTAATTAATAGAGACTAATAGTAAACTCCAGTAATTAGCAAACAGTAAGAAAAAATAATTTTAGTTTAATATTAGTTATAGTGATTTGAAAATTATTATTGAACTTGGATTTTCCCAGTAAAATAGAATAACTTTCATTTAATATTAATTTTCCTTTTCTAATTAGTTCAACTTGAGAATTCTTCTAAATATCTCTTCTACAACTCTTACAATACAAAGAAGTATTGTATTTCAGAAATTTAAGAGGCTGTACCCTTGTAATTAAAACTAAATAAATTTTTAAAAGAATTTTTTTTTAAGCTATCGCTAAATTGATTTGAACAGGTTTCAAAATAGTTTCTTTTGTTTTACATAATTACACAGTTTTAAAACGGCGACTAAAAGAAAATCTCGTTAGAAACGTAGAAAAAAATCTACTAACTTATTATAAATTTATTATATTTTTTATCCTCAATTATAAATTATTTTTCAACATTCTACCAGAAATGTGGTTCGACTTATAAACAAAAACTGATTTTTTTTTCTCCAAAATTTTGCTTAAAAATCGGGGGGGGGGGATTGAGTTATGCAATGTATATACGGCATATACAAAATATTTTGACACACATACAGAAATTCTTTAGTAATCACGCGCAACATCTGCGATTCCAATCTTTTGCTCAACAAGTTAAAAATCTTCTATGATTATTAATTTTACCCTTATAATCTGAAAAGAAATGCGAAATGAATTAAGATATATGTATAGTAAACTTTCTGAATTCCGCACAGACTGTAACCAGAGGCTAGCAGATTTTAGAATTTAGTGGATTTCTGGTCATTGCTTTGTTTACATTTTTTAAGAAGTAATTTGAATGTAATAGTTCAATCAAAATTGTAATGAACGCTTTCAATATCGTAAAATATTAAATAATTAAATAATGCATGTATTAAAATTTTTTAAAAGTATGATGATTTTTAAATTTATAAAATTATTAAAAATGCAGGTCATGTAAATAATTAATAATTTATAATTAAGTATGCAAAATGAAGTTGCGATACGTTCTTCTTCAATTATTTAATGAAGATTTGCTCAAAACTTACCCTGTTAATTCACATCAAAATCATAGAGCAAGAGAATTTTATTTCAGGTTTAGACTATCTTAAGAACCAAAAAAGTTTTATTGATACATAAGTGTGTGGTAAAAAGATTGTGATTAGCAGCGATATCAACAATATATTGATTTCTGTCAGAAGTAAATTTATTATTCCTTCATGATAGTTTAAAAATATTATCGAGAATTATTAATTACAATACAATACAGCATGGTATAAAACTAAAAATTCTGTAATTTTGCCTTTAACACTAAAATAATTTTACTTTCCCATCATGTATAGGGTAAATCTTGCAATCGTTTTGAAAATCGGAAAATTTTTTTTGACGGATTTACACGCTTCAGATACTGGAGATTACGAAAAACATACTTTTAGAAAAAAAAATTTGCCGTCTGTGTGTCTGTAACCGCTCTATCTCCCGAACAAATGAGATAGAGACTTGAAATTTTGTATATACTTAGTATGTAAGAATGGGATGAAGCCTATTTAATAACAGTAACCTCGATTATCCGGAACTATTTTTCTCGGACTCTCGAAAAATTCATTCTGATGAAACGCATATAAAAATTTTCGAATTTTTTTAGTTTAAGGAGTGGATATAAAAGGCAATAAAAAAAACACAAATTTTGCATAAAAAACGAAGTCTATCGGATTATTACTTGCTGAGATACATGTAATCCTGTTTTTCACATTCTTTGATTTTTCATGATCCTGTATTTCATTCAAATGTGAATTCAAAGATATATTTTAATTTTAAATGAGACGCTTCATCCGACGAGGTAAATTGCTAGTTAATATGATGATTATTTTTGGAGTTATACGGATGTTTCTTTTACGCAATCCGGAATTACTTGAGTATTTTGGCGTTTTATATAATTTGTCGAAATTGGCTCATCAGCAATTCATTAATAAATCATTACTATGTATATTAAAACTATTTAATTGTGCGTTAAAATTTTATTTTGTAATTGCGACGCATTTTTTAAATAGTTTGCATGCGATTTATTTTCATGTTGGGTAAGTATTACGGTGGTCCCCCAACGACTAGTTTTCAGTGTTTATAGCTGTGAAGATGTGCGGAATTTAGGATTGCAGATTTGAATGAATCTACTGTATCTATTGTCTATTATCATCTCTAAAAAACTCTTTTTTGTAATACATGCTTTTCAAAGATATAAACTGACAAAAACGACAGTTTTTTTTTTTTTCAATATTTAAAATTTCTATGACCTTTTAAACTCTTAAACCCTCTCACTGACAAGCCCGTGTTAATCCGTTCACAAAGTTCCAGGTTTCCCTGCAATCTCAGCCATATTTAAAATAATACAAATTTAATGATTTAATGGATTTTTAATGTATTGTACAGCAGGGGTGTAGTAGTAAAAATAACAGTGGATATGCGTTCTAAGCAGAGGGTATACGCTCAAGGCAGAGGGTATACCCTACACTCTTAAAACGAAAGAGCTGATTTGGCTTCTTATGAAAGAGTGTAATTTTTTCGATCATAAAAGAGTTGTTTTTCAAACGATTAAATCTTCTTTATCTAAATTGGTTATTTAAATAGCTCAACTTCATTTAAATTGGTTAAAAACAGCTCGTAAACTCGAGTTATTTCAACTCTTTTTTGAGAAGCTGCCTTTCAACATTGAGATGAGTGGATTTCAGCTCAACTTGAGCTATTTTGTGCCTGACTTTTTAAGAGAGTAGAGTCTGTATATTATAGCTTTCTTGAGAAACAGAGAGTATACGGTGTTCCTTTAAAAAATCTAGAATCTATACGGCGTATACTCCGGTATACCTTCCACTACATCCCTGTTGTACAATGATTAAACTATTAAGCTTCACATTCATATTTTTAATGAAGTATTTTTATATAGTGTTGAAAGAATACATGTTTTATTAGAATTTATAACAAAATGCAGGTGAAATAGTTTAGCATAATTAACACATGCCCCAAACAATGTTTTCCCTTATAGCATTATTTAGTGGAATACTTTTGTGTGACCCTGTAATTTAATAATAAATATTCTTTATATCACCGATTATACAGAATGTATATTTTAATATATATATATATATATATATATATATATATATATATATATATATATATATATATATGTATGTATATATATATATATTCTAATTCTTCGTTTTGGTTTATTGTTTTATTGATAAAATCCATTGGTGAATCTTGTCTACTTTTAATGGTATTATATATATATACTTCATAGGTTCATGTATTCTATTATATTTAAATGAATGTAACACCTTTAAAATACATTTGAAACATGAAACATTTTTCCCCATTGACCTTAATGAAACGGAATATTTTTGATTGTCCCTGTAATTGATCTGTGCATCCAATTTTCATAAAATTTGAAATGACTCGCTAAAATTATGTTATAATTATATATTTTAAATTTCAAACGATTAAAATGCATTTGAAACATTTTTTTCCATTGACCGTAATATGATGAATTACTTTTGATTGTCCCTGTAATTGATCTATGCATCCGATTTTCATAAAATTTTAAATGACTCGACAAAATTATGTAATAAGAATATATTTTTAATTTCAAACGATTCGGTTGGGAAGTTTTTGCGTTGTTATATGCGGACGGACAGACAGACGGACAGACGGATGGACTGAACGACAACTATAGGTGCTACGTATTTACATAATTACGAACGCACCTAAAAACAACATTACAATTTTACCCTTTTGCAACTCTGTCAGAGGGATAGGTCTATGTTTTACATTGTACCTCACCTAATTTTAATCAATATTTGCACCAGAAAGTTTTAATTACCAAAGTTTAGTTTTATATTTATCTTGAAAAAAGTAGGGGAAAAAACTTTTTTTTATTATTTTGAAACATTTTTTTTTTTTAACTTTCTGAAAATTCCTGTTTGAATCCAAGTTTCCAGAAACACGATTTCTTGCCCAGGAAAAATTTCAAAGCTATTATATTTATCTATATTATAAAGGATAACCGTATCCATGTGTAACGCTGACGTCATTTTGACGGTGGCAACACCAAACAATTAAGTTTAAGTTTTACTGCTTTTTTTTTTTTTTTTTTTTTTTTTTTTCTTTAACTTTTAAACATTGCACATTAAAAATTTTTACACCGTCAAAGGAAAAAAAACGTATTTGTAAATGAAATTTTTTCTGAAAATTAAATCACGTTTTCTTTGATAAATGGGTCTCTTTTTGTTATTATTATTATTTTTTAAATAATTATCAGGTATGATTCTTTTGAAATCTATGTGTTATTGCGCGCAGACGATATCATAAGATAAATTCGTTTGTATTTAATATAAACGATTCAGCAGCTGTTTCCAGCTTATGTGACATAACGAAATTAAACCATTTATACATCAATACATAAAAAGCAAAATGTAAATAAAATCCAAATTTAACCCGTCAGCACACGCGCTGGGATAAAATTTACTTCAATTAAATTGTGAACAAACCAGGCACTTAAACCACTAAAATGATGAAAATAAAAACAAGTTGGAAATTGCACGTGAAGCGTAGCAAATGAGGTGCGTTCGTACTATAACGATGTTTTAAAAATATCACCCTCATGTATCAATCTCATAAAATTGTAAATAGTTAATTACAATTAGAATGCGCACCAAACAATGTTCTCTCTAAACCATTATGTAATGAATACTTTTGTGTGGCCTTGTAAATCAATAACAAATGTTCTTTGCACCACAGAGTATGCAAAATGTATATGATTATATGTACTTTATAGATGCATACCCATTTTATTATGTTTGAATGAGTGTAGCACCATTAAAATACATTTGAAACGTTTTTTCCCATTGACCGTAATGTAACAGAATACTTTTGATTGTCCCTGTAATTGATCTATGCATCCGATTTTCATAAAATTTGAAATGACACGACAAAATTATGTAATAATTATATATTTTAAATTTCAAACGATTAAAATGCATTTGAAACTTTTTTCCTCATTGACCGTAATGTAACGGAATCCTTTTGATTGTCCCTGTAATTGATCTATGCATCCGATTTTCATAATATTTGAAATGACTCGACAAAATTATGTAATAATTACATATTTTAAATTTCAAACGATTCGGTTGCATAGTTTTTGCGCTGTTATGTGCGGACAGACAGACGGACTGAACGATAACTATAGGTGCTACGTATTTACATAATTACGAACGCACCTAAAAAGGCGGATTTTAAATAGGGATCGTTAGTGATTTCTTCTGTTGCTAACCCTTGGTGCAAGGCCCATATAAAACTATCATTTTTAACAAATTTTAAAACGTATTTAACTCATTCCCATTTTTCGTATAAATGTAATTTTTGATATTGTTAGTGTGTATTCTAAAAAAAATATATATTAAATGTGAAAAATCTAATAGTTTGATTATCAATTAAATGAATGGTTTTCATCTATATTATCTAACGTGGGAATCTGGATATAACCAACTGTAATAATTTTTCGCTGTATTCATAATATTATTGATAGTTTTTAATCTCAGTATTTTATATCTCTGAATATTATACGCATACATGTATAAATAATGAAAAGGAAATAATTTATCCATCAAATAAGCATTTTTTCTATCTCTATGTTAATTTATTTATTGATAACTTTTTGTTGAATTTCTTTCTTTCCAAGGCCATATAACGTCCTTAATATTACATAATTTATTGCTTTCTGTAATACACATTTGTCTATATTACCAAGCTATTGAATCATACTTAAAACAGACAGAGGATTATTTTTGGAGCAAGAATGTACATCTTTACAATTATATAGAATAAATATGATTTTTTTAAAAATCGTTTAATTTCGTTTAATGCAGAAATACATACAAAAAATAAAAAAATAAAAAGTAATCTCCGGATTTTCAACCACTTTATTATTTACTGCTTTGATTGATTTTGCTTTAAGAGTATGTAATATTTTTTTCCACTATTTTATTATTGAAAAAGAGTCATATGTTTATTGCTATTCAATCCGAATTTGTGTATATTAATTAAGCCTGTCAAATTAATGCACACTATATATGTGAATTATATGTCTACTAAACTTAGAAAATTACACAAATAGTAATATTGTAAGCTGTTATAGTTTTTATTTGACAAATACTTTATTATTACAGTTATTATATCAGCATCACAAGTCATTCATTATTATTATTATTATTATTATTATTTTTCATGGCACTTAAATATCAAATCATTATACTTCTCGCTATTTAAGAAAGATTTGCTGATATTTATTAAGGAAATAAATTATAACAGATAGATAATTATCTCTACAATATGAATAATATTTATTTTCTTTCTTTTTAAGGATTGCGGACTTAAAAAGTGAAAACGGAACCATTATAAGATCACTCCTGTGTTTGTCTGTCTGTCTGCCCCAGCTATTTTACTCGTAAACTATAAAACGTTGAAAGCTCAAACTGGGGGAAGTAATAAAGACTGTTGACCCACATATTTACAGATTTTTAAATATTCCCCAATATTTTTAGGGAAAATGTGGAGGGGCAAATTAAGTTAATCGAAAGAACTTTGCTTAGTATATCGTGAGAAAGCTTTTGTAACGCTGCACTCAAAAATACATTTATTTTAATTTTAGGAATGATATTTTTAGAGATGTCGTCGAAAAAGTAGAGCAAAAGTATATCTCCCATCCCCTTCCCCATTTATTTCTGAATCTACCAATGTCGAATTCAGGGGGTGGCCCGGGGGGGACATTCCCCCCGGAGCAATGAGATGTCCCCCTCGGAAAATTTGAGATTTTGCATTTTCAATGGTCAAAAAGTGCAATTCCCCCCCCCCCCCAGAATTGTATAATGTCCCCCCCCGGAGTCACAAGAATCCCTCCCGAAGAAAAGTGTCTGAGAAAACTGTCAACACTGGAATCTACTGAAATTAAAATTATGAAAAAATTAGATATAGTAGACATTAATTTAAACCTTGCAAGAAAACCAAAGCGATTATCATAGGTAACATAATTTTTGAGAAAATAACATTTTTTCGTTGCAAACAAATTTCGGTTTGCAATAGATCGGCATTGCAATACGTCGGCATTCAGCAAAAGTGTGAAGAAGTGCTGGAGGTATAAAATTATAAAAGCATTGTTGATAATAAGGTTTTCGAAAAATTTTCATCGGATATTAGGCACGATATTTATCTTTAAAGATGCGGACGATTTGGGCACATATATTGACAGGGCATGCTCTATGTACTATCGGCTTTTAAAGCCTAGATAATAACTTATAATGAAATTTTTATGAAATGTAATGCCCAGTAGAGAGCAATACAAAATCAATAAACGTCAAATTGTAAGAAAACAACGCAATTTAACTAGAGGCCTTAACATTAACGTATGAATTATTTTCTTCGTTAAAATTTAAGCCCACCATTTTTTTTTATGTCATTTTATCAAGGAATTTGCCTTATGAAAGAGAGTATGTGTTTTTCTTCATATTTACTGGTGCGAAAGACGCTTTCTTGCCACTAAGTCTAGTGATCTAAAAATCATCCAGTGGGTGTTAAGGTCCCTGTCCTCGCTCGAGGAAACGCTCGCGAGCTAATGCTATTCCTATGGGGAAGCATTTTCCTAATAACTCTTTTGCATTTTGACATTTTTGATTTTTTTTTTTTTTTTTTGCATTGGATAGCTGAGGTGCATGCCGACAGCACACCTTTTTTACTTTTTCGATTTTGGTTGCAGATATTTTTTTAAAAAGCACTTTCAGTTTCGAAACCGGTTTTAAAAGTGAAACTAACTTTGTAAAAAATATCTGTAACCAAAATCAAAAAAGTAAAAAAGGTGCGCTGTCGGCATGCACCTCAGCTATCCAATGCAAAAAAAATTATTCAAAAATGTCAAAATGCGAAAGAGTTATTAGAAAAATGCTTCCCTATAGTTATAACATTAGCTCGCTAGAGTTTCCTCGAGCGTGGACAGGGGCCTTAATGGGTTAATCAGATAAATACTATGAGATTCATGACTAGCTTGCATTGAGTGGATCTCTCATTGCACTTCTGGTGTGTTTTAAAGTTGATTAACACTAGAATGGTCTTGAGCGGTTCTTTTGATTGCTACCAGATAAACACATTTCTGTTGAAACCAGAAATTTTATTATAAAAAAAATTTAAGAGATTCAACGAAAAATGTTAACTAAAAAACGCGACAATTTTAAATCAAATTCTGGTGAGAAATATTTTTATAAAACTTGAACTAAAACTTCCGGCTTTTCTAGTGTTAAAACCTATTTGAAAAAAAAACGTTGCACGATCATGGTGGTGTTGCAATTTTGCGACATACTTTAAAAACGCACTTAACATGATGCCAAGTTTAAACTTTAAACAAGTGTTTTATTTTAGCTATAGTGTAAAAACAAAAAATAATAACTACGCTGAATTTAGTTTCACAAAGTGCCAAATGAAGTTTAAATATGCTCCATTTTTATTGTCAATACCAAATTAAATTCATAAAAAAAGATTAATCCTTTACTTTATCGTATGCCATTTCTAGCACATAACTTTTAATTTTTTAACATACCTAAAAACACAATAATTTTTATTATGTGCCATGAATTTGGCTAATAGGATCGCTTTAACTGATCAAGAATAGTCGAAAGGATCGAATAACACTTATTTTGTTTGTGTCAGGTGGCTGCATTTGACAAAAAGTTAGAATTTGTTCTTCAAAAATAAATAATTAAATAATCAAGCTTTTTAAGCCAAATTTATTATTATTATTTTTACTTGAATACTTAAAAATATTACTATAAAGAAAGTTGAAGAGTGTTAAGCAGATAAAACTAAACAATTTAAGCCAATTTAATTGCAAAATATAGCAATACAATATTTAAAACCGCCAATTTTATATGTAAAGTACAGGCCATAAAATATAAAATTTAAGCTGAAAATTTGAAATTTATTTTTTATTTTATTTTGCTATTTTTTGCCATTAAAATACCAATTATATATTTCAATCTTTTTTTCATAAAAATAGTTAAAACTCGTGCAAGGAAGTGTTAAAATAAGATTAAAATATGAAATCACCATAGAAATATCTGATATTATTTAAGCTTCATATCTCTTAGTAATTTTTTTTAGACTTATTATATAGATTCATACTTTTCTAGTATATACAGCTATACCTAACCTTATGGTGTATAATTTTTATTACAAAGATTTATCTTTCTTTCAGCAAAGATCTTTTTTAATAATATACAGTTAATATTCATATATTTATTGTACAAAACCCTCTGAACACGAGTAATACTCGAACTTGACCGTTTATTATTTTATATTAATCTTTATCACAAAATCTTTAAATTTTTTCCATGTTACATAAATGCAGAAAAATAAATTAATTATTATGCGCATTTGTCGGTATTTCTAAAATATTAAATCATCTTTATAACAATTATACATAACTTCTTCTCTAAAGTATTAAAAAAATACATAGGGTGATTCATAAATATCGAAGCAATAGGCTATCTCCTTAAATATTGCCCCTAAGGCACATACTTTTAACTGCAAAATTTCATAAAATAGGTGAAAATTTTGATGAGATAAGTTGCAACTCCATGGGGAGTCTATTTGAGAATATGCAAAAAATAAATTTTTATACAACCCCCGTTGGATAAAATTTTCCAATGGGAATAAGAAAAAAATTAGGAATTTTTCCTTATCCATTCCTAATGTCATAATTCTTTAATAAAATTCCTTAATCATTCATACATCCACGCCGTAGCATAGCGTACTCAATCGCCATTGGTTTTTAGGTAAGTTTACCTAAAGGTTAGATTTCGTAAGAAATACTACCTATTGCAATCGCACCAGTTTATATATCTATCTATCTATCTATCTATATATCTATCTATATATATATCACTTTTTTATGGACACGATAACTTCTATGATTCTTCCCCAATCTCCACCAAACTGGTACATAAAATCAAAGGGGATAAAATCTTGGTTAAGTTCGTTAATGGGCAAAATCGGACCAAGCGGGTCGGAATAGGGGGCGTTTTTGTGAAAACCGAAAAAACGTCATAACTTCTTAATTAAAGTAAATATCGAATCGGTTTAAAGTTTATATTACTTCTTAAAAATGATCCAAAAGTATATGCATGACAGATTTTTGATAAATTTAGAAGTGGGCTCAAGGGGCGAAAAAAACAGGGATTTTGAGAGAAAAAAATTCATAACTTCGTCAATTTTCAAGATATCAAGTCCAACTAAATTTTTTGTAAATTTTCTTAAAATTATCTAAAACTTTTGTATTTACATGTTTTTGATAGGACCAACTTTTACCGATGAAAAAAAATTAAAAACGAAAAGAAAAAGGGCGCTGAAAAAAGAGAAAAATCCATAACTCCGTCATTTTTTAAGATATCAAATCGGATTAAATTTATTTTACATCTTCTCAAAAAAACTTCTCCAAACTGCTTATATTCTGACTCATTTTTAAATTCATTTTTGATTTTAAACGCATCCAAATGGTAGATCCTCTTATTTAGAAACTGTATAAAGTGACGCATTGGTCAATTTTTTGATAAAGACAGAATATATTTCAAAAAAGGCTACCAAAAAGGGTATTTTGAACAAAATTTCCGAAAGTCACCGGGACTGAAAATTGAAGGAAGTATTCAAATAAGAAATTGCGTTTTTTTCTGACTCGTTTTTAAATCCATTTTTGTTCTCAAACGCATCCGATTTACAGATCCTCTTATTTAGGAACTATATAATGTGATGCATTGGTCAGTTTTTTGATAAAGACGGAATATATTTCAAAAAAGGCTACCAAAAAGGATATTTTGAACAGAATTTTCCGAAATCATCCTGACTGAAAATTTAAGGAAGTGTTCAAATAAGAAATTGCGTTTTTTTCTGACTCGTTTTTAAATCCATTTTTGCTCTCAAATGCATCCAATTTACAGATCCTTTTATTTAGGAACTATATAATGTGATGCATTGATCGGTTTTTTGATAAAGACAGAATATATTTTGAAAAATGCTACGAAAAAGGGTATTTTGAACAGAATTTCCCGAAGTCATCGTGATTTGAAAATTTAAGGAAGTTTTCACATATCAAATTGCGTTTTTTATGACTCGTTTTAAAATCCATTTTCGATCTCAAACGCATCCAATTTACAGATCCTCTTACTTAGGAACTATATACTGTGACGCATTGGCCAGTTTTTTGATAAAGATAGAATATATTTTTAAAAATACTGTCAAAGTGAGTATTTCGCACAAAATTTTCCGAAGCAATCATGATTAAAGAATTAAGGATGTATTCAAACAACAAATCGGTTATTTTATGACTCATTTTTAAATTCAATTTTTTTCTCAAATGCATTCAACTGACAGTTTTTTGTTATTTAGGAACTGTATAATGTACTGTTTTGGTCGATTTTTTAATAAATTCAGAATCTATTTCAAAATATGTTGTCAAAATGGGCATTTGAGCTGAATTTTTCTTAAGATGATTCTGATAAAACCAGTTTTTGCAGAAAAATGAAATTAAAAATTTTTCATAAACGGCCAAATGAAGTTATTAAACTGGGTTTATCTCTAATCATATATATATATATATATATATATATATATATTTGTTGAAATGAGCACTCTTCAAAATCTACCTCCGCCTATAGGCCCAGCCGACAGGGATTTTTAAAACCTATATATCAACTTTTAATGATATATTTGTGACATGAAATACCCAGTTACTAATTCATATATTTATTGTGCTCTGTGCGCGAATAATACTCGCAGTTGGCCTAATATTATGTTTAATGATGTCTTTTATACGATACAAAACTTTAAATAAAATACTTGACTAAATTTTAATCCCTATTTGCTCACAATAAAAAAAAGTAATTAAATGACGTTTCTAACAGTTAAATAATATTTTTCGCAGTGACCGACTATCATTTTTATTAGATAAACGGCATATTTTTATTGTTTCTAATCGCACCAATTTCATTCGCCGAACTCCCAAATACGTAAATAAAAAACATCGAAAGGGAATCAAATCATCCGCTGTTTTTCCAGTCTTATCTCCAATTTAATTTTTGATATAGATTACAGAAGGACCGATTAGATAAGAAAACATTAACTCTGCACCTTCTTCATCCCCTCCCCCGTTCAAAAAAAAAAATAAAAAAAAAATGCCACGAAGCTTTTTCAAAAGAATTTTAACTTACATGGTAAACAACTCGCAATTTATGAAGAAAAATAGAGTGGGAGGGTATAAAAAGTTGATAAAGAAATATCATCTGTGAGATTTTCGCTGTTTGTTATTTTTCCATTCACGTTTCTGGAATGGCAAGGTCAAGTAACTCCGAAAAAACACATGACTGGCTTCTTATAACAGAAATAAAGAAGTCCGTTTCTATTGATATTTTTTTCTGCTTTAAGCTGTAGCCTTAGCTCTACAGCATATATTTCTGTACAATTTAGAATTTCTAAAGATATAAAGAATACTGTAAAAGAGTCGAATAAAAAAATAAAATAAATAAATGTAGGACACACCGGTCATTTTAAATTACCAAACTGTACAGAGAAAAATAAGAAAAACGAAAACCATTAAATTGAAAATTATTTCTTCTTACAATTTATGTTTAAAAAGTAAGTGTAAGGGGTTTCGTCTTCAGAGAATTCAGTCTTTAACTTTTTCGGGTCTGGTGTACTACTAATAGTGCATGTGTTTTCATCGAGAATTATTTTATCTGAACAATTACTTAGTTACTTTCTACATATAGAAATGATACTGTATAGCTACGCCTTTCTTATTATGGCTTCATACAGGGTGTCCAGCAAATAACACCCTGATTTCAAATTTAAATTTCTCAAAAACAAAAATCGATAGAACTATGCGGTAAACGGTTTCTTTATTAGGTAAGCTGTAAAAATGTTATACTAAAGTTTCGAACGGTGAATATTTTGAAAAGATTGTGTTCTGATTGCAAAGAATGCTCGACTTGACGTTTTTCTTGCTATATAGATTGCTTGGTGAGAACGAGTTTTTCGGAGTACTTAGCCATATTTTTAGAACTAAGTTTTTGAAATTTCTGAAATTCCAAATTTTTTTTTCCAAAAAACTTTAAAATATGGTATTGTCCGCCCAAAATCTCATTCAAACCAAGCAATTTAAAGCAAGAAAAATTTTAAGTCAAGCATTCTTTGCAATCAGAACATAATTATTTCAAAATATTCACCGTTCGAAACTTAGTATAACATTTTTACAGCTTACCTAATAAAGAAACCCTTTACCGCATAGTTCTATCGATTTTTGTTTTTGAGAAATTTAAATTTGAAATCAGGGTGTTATTTGCTGGACACCTTGTATATGCTTTGACATTAGGTAATAACAATAATAAAAATAGTAATTTATTTAATTCTCTTTGCACCATTGGCGTTGCCTTAATTTTATACACATATTTCACTCTTAAAATTTAAAACAAAGAATACTTTTCTGAGCCAATTATATGTAATAAAACTCAAAAAACATTAGAAAGTGTTAATATCCTTTCAAATCTTGTCGTAATATATTATTTTCCAAATATCGTCAAAAACGCTTCCTTAATCTACTATCTTATAAATATGAATTGAATGGTACGCAAAAATAAGTACATAAGTTAGATTTCAAACTATGAGATAATCTTTAAACTTCAGTAAGTCAATTTCGATAGCTACGGTTAGCGTTATCAAAATAAAAGTAATTTTGTTCTTAAAATGGAAAAAGATTTGGACCCGAAATGGTTAATGCTCCTTTTCACCATATACCTCAACCGACAAAATCGCGGTCGAACGCTCAAATAAAATTCATGACAACATTTCATTGGACATTATCAAGGAAACATCCAATCAGGATTAAACGTGAATACCGTTTGAGCATTCGACCGAGGTTTTCGGTATAACTCGGGGTCGAAGTAGTTGGTGACTACGAGCGTTAGAGAAGACAAGACTAGGTACAATCCTTTTTGAAATATGCCCGTTAACCCTTTCCGACACGGGCAAATTCTGTTAGTAAAATGAGAAATTATCGACTTATACCGGAATTTATACACAACTTTTTGAGAAACTAATTTAAGCTGTCACTGCAAAAGCAAAATTTTATTTAAATATTATTGGTGCCGTTTACAAGCTTGGAATTAAAATTAGGTATCCCTGACTGAGCACAGTGTGCCGGAAAGTGTTAAGACCCATTTCCTCGGAAACTACTTGATCGCGTTGATGAAATTTCGAATCCATATACACTGGATTATGCCACGGTAAACTTAACTTAAACTTTCTTTGACTTATAAGCTACGGAAATTCTTAAAATAAATAAAGAAACAAAGAACAAAAAGTAACTTTTGTGATAAACAGCTTTTAGATTATAAAAAAATTAGAGTGGAGGTGAGGAATAACAATAAAAAATATATATATAAATGTAATTTAACGAATCACATTGACCATTTGAGAAATGATTTTTTTAATCTATTCATTAGATTAACTAAGAACTTAAACTTTTGTCCATGAAAAGAATCTAAATGGCTAAGAAAAAAATAAAATAAAATATTTTTCTCACTTTTTGTAAGCAGTGTATGTTTATTTTACAGTTAAAGTTAAATAAAGGTGAAACATCGCGAAGAGATTATCATTTATACAATCATTTTCCTCCTAAAGGATTTATTAACTTCTTAAAAACAAAATGAAGTGTTGATAGCGCTTCTTCCTCTATGAATTCAATCAATTTCTTATATAGTTATATCTACAATATCTATCTATATTATAAAGAACAAAATATCTGCGCTCAACGCTTACGTAGTTTTTCGAATGGCAACACTTACAAATTTTAAATGAAATTTCAGTTTTACAATTTTTGGTTATGCAAATCTTTAAACTTCTAAACATCGCACCTTTTCAATTTTCACATAGATGAAGAGGGAAAAAAATATACTTTTAAATGCAATTTGTTTCAAAGCTGTATCTCGATTAGTTTTTTGAGTTATTAATATTTTTTGTAGTTTTTAATACTTTTTTTTAACATCGTGGCAATAGAAATATTTAAAAAATGCGGACACCACAAGCATTCAGACATACATCATATATCTATTCTTGGTCGAGAACAACAATCATTTTCCAAGTGGTCAATAAAGAAGAATCATCTATGATATTGCTCCTATTTGTTATTTTTCATTCATGTTTCTGGAATAGCAAGAGCAAGTTCGAGTAACTTCGAAAGAACACAGCACACATTTCTAGTGATATTTTCTGTGGTCAAAGAACTCACTGGCTTCAAAACACTTTTTAAAAATTAAATACTATTAAAACTTTGGGGAGTCAGAATATAGACTACGTAATCATACGTAATAATACTCCAAATTTTGCTTTTGCGCTATCTTTTTGACACGATCTTTATTTAACACCAAAATAACAATCGATCAATAAAAAAAAATTAACAAATTAAAACAACCATTTAGAAAATAATTTTTTCAAAGACTAATATTTAAGACTTATACATAAATTCTATTTAAAAAAAAATAATAAAAAAAAATAAAAATATTCTCCTCACTTTTTTTGCAGTCATTTTCTCGTAAAGTATATATACTTATACTTCAGTGACAAAACAAAACTTTATAGATCATATTTAAACTGCACACTGTTAAAAAAATTCTGAAATTCACGAACATTTTTTTTCCTGAATTTCACAGAAAAGGTCTTTTTTCACAACAAAAGAGCATTTTCCGTTACAAATCACAAAATTCCAAATTGAGATAGAGACTTGAAATTTTGTATGTACTTAGTATGTAAGAATAGGACGAAGCCTATTTAATATCAGTAACCTCGATTATCCGGAACTATTTTTTTCGGACTCTCGAAAAATTCGTTCTGATGAAAGGTATATAAAAATTTTCGAATTTTTTTATTTTAAGAAGTGGACATAAAAGGCAATAAAATATTACAAATTTTGTATAAAGAACGAAGTTGATCGGATTATTAGTTGCTGAGATATCTGTAATCCTGTTTTTCACATTCTTCTATTTTTCATGACCCTGTATTTCATTCAAATTTCAATACAAAGATATATTTTAATTGGAAATGAGACGCTTAATTCGACGCAGTAAATTTTTAGTTAATATGATTATTATTTTTGGGAGTTATAAGGATGTTAGTTTTATGCAATCTGGTACTTACTTGAGTATTTTGGCGTTTTGTATAATTTGTCGAAATGGGTTCATCAGCAATTCATTATAGAGCATATATATAGAGCATATATATATATATTATAGAGCATATATATATATATATATATATGTATATTCATTATAGGGCATATATATATATGTATATTAAAAGTATTAAAATGTATGTTTAAGTTTTGTTTTGGAATTGCAATGCATTTTATAAATAGTTTACACATGTTTTATTTTCATATTTTATATTATGCATATCTATGATGGGTAAGTGTTACGGTGGCCCCCAACGACTAGTTTTTCTCTTATTTCTTATTAAAAAAAATCTTTTAATTTATTAGCCAAAAATAAATAAATAAATAGTGTACAACAATTTCAAAAAATTGTCTTTTTTTTTTTTTTTTTTTTTTTTTTTTTGTAAAAAAATTGTTAATAAAAATTTTTCATTCATTCATTCATTCAAAAAAAAAAAAAAAAAAAAAAAAAAAAAACTGGTTTTAACCAGTGATTTTTTTTTATTTAAACTATTTAAAAAATTAAAATTGATTTTAAAAAATAATAAGTATTATGCATCAGTCTAAAGTAAAATAAAAGAAACCGTTTACAAATAGTCTAAGGAATATATTTGAAAGATAATCTTTAAAAAGCGCAAGATTTTCCCACTAACTCATAAAAGACATACTTTGTACATCCCAGCATCAGCAGCTTTGGCTCAGTTCGTAAGGATTTGTTCCGCAATCTAAAGATCCCGAGTTCGATCCTCAGGATGGCGTGAACTAAATTACATAAAATAGTAATTAAGTAAAATAACATAGCAGCTTAAAATCGCTCGGTAATTTCGAATTCTTTGACGATTAATCGATTCATTAATTATATTAAATTGTTATTATTAAAAATCAAACTTTGTAACGGAAAGTTACTGATTCTTCAAACGGAGTTTTTCCTTCTTGTATTTCCCACAACGGAAAATCTACTAACGGAACGGTAAAAGCTGGGCTACTTTGCTGCCGGTAGTTTCACCTTGAATTCACAGATTTATTTTTAACAGTGTATTTTAAAACTTTAACTATGTGTTTTAATGACATTTATGAGCATAACAATAAAAATGTGCTTATTTTGTATGATATAAGATTAAGGTTTACAATATAAAACATAATTAACATACAATAATAATAAAATATTAATGTGAAAGAGCGATTGAAAACAGTAGTATTTCGGAAATCGGAATGCAATTTTATATATTTGGTTTTAAATATTATCTTTACTTTATGAATACAAATATCATAATTTAATCTACTGACCTTTCATGCTTTTATTTTAATCAAAATGTGTGATGTCACATTTTTTCTTACCCCCTTGTCACATACTGTGAACATTTCTCGAACCCCCTCCCCCCTCCAAGAGTGACATCATTTACGGCCCCTAATTATATTTATTCTATCGATTTATATTATATAGAACAAAGATATCTGTGAGTAACGCATACTTCTCACATGGTACACTGTAAAAAAAATCACAGTAATTAAACAGCAAAAAATGCTGGCAATATGGGTGCCAGTAAATTTTGCGGTATAATTCCAGCAATTGCGTTTTTTAGATTTTACAGCAGTCTTGTATAATTTCAGCATTTTTTGCTGTTAATTTACTAAAACTCGTTTTCCAGATTTTACAGCACTCTTGTAGATTTTCAGCATTTTTTGCTGTTTTTTTACTAAAATTTGTTTTTTAGATTTTACAGCACTCTTGTAAATTTTCAGCATTTTTTGCTGTTAATTTACTAAAATTTGTTTTTCAGATTTTACTGTACTTTTGTAGATTTTCAGCATTTTTTGCTGTTAATTTACTAAAATGTGTTTTTCAATTTTACTGTACTTTTGTAGATTTTCAGCATTTTTTGCTGTTAATTTACTAAAATTTGCTTTTCAGATTTTACTGTACTTTTGTAGATTTTCAGCATTTTTTGCTGTTAATTTACTAAAATTTGTTTTTTAGATTTTACTGTACTTTTGTAGATTTTCAGCATTTTTTGTTGTTAATTTACTAAAATTTGTTTTTCAGATTTTACTGTACTTTTGTAGATTTTCAGCATTTTTTGTTATTATTTTACTGAAATTTGTATTTCAGATTTAACTGCTCGTTTGTAGTTATTCAGTATTTTTTGCAATTAATGTACTAAAATTTGTTTTTACTGCTTTTTCGTTGATTTTCAGCAATTTTTGAGGTCAATTAAGCAAATTTTGTTTTGATTTTAAGGCAACTTTTTTTCAGTACTTTTTGCTGTTTATTTAAGAAATTTTGTTTTTTAAATTTTACTCACCTATCTTTGAAACTTTTTGCAGCTTATTCAACATAAAATTAGTTTTTTTAGTTACACAATTTTGCATTTTCTCAGAATTTTTTGCTTTTTAAATTTATAATCAGTTGAGAACTTTTGTAGATTCCTTTTTTTTTTTTGGTTAATTTAATTCCATCATAATGTACATGCTTTTAAATAGATCATTTGTAATTTTTTCAGTAGCTGTAAATTATACCTTAATTTTCATCTAGTAAATTATTGACATAGGTTGAAAAGTGTATGGAATATTTAAACGTAATTACTTTTAATTATAATTTTGTATTATTTGACATCAGAATTTCAGAAATAAAGAAAAATACCTCCATACAATAGTGATATCAAACATGTGACAATAATATGCTATACAAAATTTTAATTACTTATGATTATAGCCCTATTAAAGCATGAGTTAACTGGGATGTGACATTAGGTTATTTTAACAAAAAATTTTTAAAAAATAGTATACACACTTTAAAGTGCTCTCAGGTTTTTATTTTTTTCACTACAATCATTTTCACAACACTAAGTAAAACGAAGTTGTAAGAAATGCCTTGTGTCTTTTTGGACTGATGGGCCATTATACTTATTAAAATTTATTTTTAGATTAAAAAAAAATCTTTAAACCAGGTGTATCTTCTAAAAAACTGATGAATTATTTTCAAATCCATTAACAAGCTTTTAATACCAAGTTTACCAATAGAGTAAAACACTTAAAAATAGAATATTTTGATAATGATAAAAATAGTTTACTACAAAAGTAGTACAAATACACATCTCTCTGAAGCATTATGTCTGTCAAGTACATAAACATTACATTTTTACAAGTTTTGCTAACATGTACATTTTTTTCTTTAACTGCAATACTTAAATATAGACTTAGGTTCATTGTTAAGTTTCTATATGAAGATTAATAAATTTCTGAAATGCAAAAGTGTAAAGTAGATCTGTTTTCATATGCATGTTTTGAAATTAAATAGTTACATAATTTTTGGTCTTATGTAAATAAAATTAATTTGAAAGAATAACAAAGATCTTTTACAGAACAGAGTGTTAAATTAAAAAATATATATGTCACATTGAAATCGAGGAAATATATTCCATCATTCATAATTTATCCAAAAGATACAAGTAATCTTTTATGAAGCTTTTGCCTGTGAGTTTTAATAATGAAATTGTATCAGAGGCTGTCAATAAATTATGTCATGCCTGGAAGGGGGTTTGAGAAACTGTGACAAAGGGGTGGTAGGGGGGTAAAAAGAAATGCAACATCACACATTTTGGTTAAAATAAAAGCATGTAAGATAAATAGATTAAATTTTCAAGTTATTTTAAAAGTATTTTGTGTTTATAAAGTAAAGATAAGATTTAAAGCCAAATATATTAAATTATATTTTGAACTGCAAATTACTAATCTTTCCTATTGCTCTTTCCTATTAATATTTCATTGCTGTTTTTGGTTATAAACTTTAACCCTCTGACAGTCTTGCAAAAGGGTAAAATTGTAATGTTGTTTTCTCAGTTTTAATTGCTAAAAAAATATGATTCTATCAAAATTATAGAAAAATCATATTTACGAATATGAATGTTATCCTTGAGTGTGTTAATCATTGCACAATGTATTAAAAATCCATTAAATCAACTGAGTTATATCATTTTAATTATTGCTTGCATCGCAGTGAAACCTGGAGCTTAGGGAACGTCTATAGACGGGCTTGTCAGTGAGAGGGTTAACCTTATTGCATATAAAATAAGCATACAAATTTTTACTGTTATGCTCACACATGTCTTTAAAACAGATAGTTAAAGATTAAAAATATAGTGTGAAATACATTCTATAAGGTAGTGCTTTGATTCTGAACGGCAAGTATATGTTTATGTAACATAGCATGACATGTAATAAGAGGGAGGAGGAGGGAGAGTAAGGTGAAGTTTTACATTTTGTGACAAATGAGGAGGAGGGAGATAAAAAATATTGAAGAAATATGTGGCATCTTTTATGGATAGATCAAAATTTAAAATTAAACTCCACCTAATCTGAAATTTTAAGCAGTGTATGTGTGTGATGGAGGGAGGATAAAGAAATTGTACGTCTGTTTCTACAAATATACCTTTATACAATGTGAGACCTTGATAGTAAAACAGTTATGGATTTAATTATGAGCTCTGTTTTCATTAAAACCCCATCATTGAATATTTTTTTCTAGAAAAGCTTGATTTTCTTGATCAAATTTTAAGAAAAGTAGCATTTTTCCTTTCTTAACACATTTTTAAATTGTCTTTGCTGATAAAAAATGAAAATTTATTAATTCTTTCCAAAGCACTTCCTATTTGAGTTCCATTAGTACTTCAAGATATGTAATATTGGTTGTTTACAGGACTCAAAATGTAATGGAGGATATCAAAACAATATTCCAGTTCATGAAATCATGAAATCTTATTGTGGTTTCAACTTAGCATTATTTACAATCAGGAATGCATTTTTAAAATTGCTTTTGTATGGTTAGATATAAGTTACCCCATACATATACTAATTGTTAATTCAAACCAGAAATATAAATTATGATAAATGAACTTTCAAGTAATCTAAAAAAAATTTCGAAGCATTGATACTAAATTCTACCTTGACCATCAGCATTTGTTTGCTGATTGGAAAAGGTCAGAAATTTCTGTTTCTATTTTAAGCAAATTTACCATATCTACATTAAAGTGTAATTGTACCTAAACAGGGATCATGGAAGCACAATTATATATAAAATTCTTTTCTTGCAATTGAACAAATTTCATTAGAAATAAGTCTGAAAGATACTTTAGATTTAAAAGAGGAAAAAACAAAACATGAAAATTGCAATTAAAAAAAGTTTAATTTTAACAACAAATACAAGCCACAAGTTATGATCTACAACCATTCGTAATCTGATAATTTATTTAACAATGATGATACTCGGGGCATTATGCCATCTTTTAGGCTGTTCTTTCACTGTTTATTTCCCCTGTTTGGATTTATGTTCAACGAGCACCTGGAAATAAAAAATAAAATAAAAAGGTAAGACTTTTAAAAACACATATTGCATATACATATTCCCAACAGTATACCATTTTGGTGAATTGCATTCAGAAGGAATTAAGGGTTAGTATAATTATATAGGGTAGATGTGCCAGTAATGGACTGCTTTCCAGTAATCAACTGCTTCACAATGTTTGGTTGGTGTTTAAAAATAATAATAGTTAAACTTTTATTATTTTTTTCTTAACCTACCCTTGCATGCTTTAAATTTTGGATTATTTTTTTTTACATTTTTCGTCAAAGGAATTAGGAAGCAGAATAAAATTTCAGGGACATGCGAAAAGAAAATTGCACCCGGGTCTAAGACCGAATTTGGTGCCCCCTTCTCCCAACTTTTTCTTATGACAGGCCAAAAGTTATGATGGTAATATAAATTTGGCATCCCCTAAATTTTCAAACACAGAGCAAACGCCCCCTTCCTCCCACCATTCGCAACCCACTGTAAAGTTTCACTGTTTTTCATTGAAAACCTATATGAAAAAGCTAAGAGCTGACTTTACTTATTTAATATTGTTTGTTTTCCCGTAAAAATGTAACGTTTTTGATTGAATAGTAATATAAAACTTTGGATTTCAACTATTGTTTTTTTTAATTACATGAAACAGTAAAAGACAAAAAAAGGGGGGGGGGCTTAAGATCAGTTTAAACCAGAGAAATATATTTGTATGGATTTGTTAAGTTTAGCTGAAAAATTTGCAATCCTTAATTATTCCAATATTAACGTCCTCATTATTAAGAAACCAGGTCATAATGAAGTCTACCTCAACTAAATATCTTTAAAATTAATTTTTAAAAAAACACATAAAAAGGTGCAGTGTAACAATTTAAATTCTTTGTAGAAAATCAACTTCGGCCAATAAAGGTTAATTTTGGTTAAAAAAAAAAAAAAGCCGATTAAGACTCACAAAAGCCACCATCATAGCATTGCTTTTTTAAATTTTACCAGGCTTTTTTACAACCCTTAAAATAAGTTACTTTCATACTTAGAATTTTTAACACAATTGTTGAGAATTGTAGGTGAGCTGTGATTACACCTTTCCTTTTTAAAAAAATAACTCTTTATTAAACATATAAAAAACTCAATTGTATAAATAACAGAACATATTGTAAATAAAACATATTAAATATTATATTAGATGACCGATCCACGGCCTTTAACAACGCGACGCTTCGTCAACGAGGTCTTAGAGCAAGTGTTTGAAAAGCTCCACCGAGTTCTCCAGCCAATCTGCATTCTCGCCAAAACATGCGACACAGGACCGGAGGACGCCAATGTTCCATTCCACTCACTATCCGCTAAAACTTTGAAATGTTTTTGTCCCGTTCCATTCACTCTCCGCTTTAACCATGAACTGAATTATGAATCAGTTTCCATTTTTCAGATCAGGAAAATAAACGTCGCTACAGAATCATACATTGTCCAAAAAGGGGAAAAAATCCAATAAGCTCTTTATTATTATTATTATTATTATTATTATTATTATTATTATTATTATTTTGCCTTATTGATAAAATTTGCATTTTTTCGCGATCTTTAAAAAAAATCCGCATATCTTTGCAGGTGTAAACAATGAAACTTTCAGTTCATATGTAGGGCCTAAATCAGATTTTTTTTCTTCTTTATATCATTCTACATGTATTTCATTAAATAATTCAAGGAATGTGTATATTTTTTATTATGCTTATTTTATTTTATATTATTATTTATTTGACCTTTATATTACAAATAATTTAATCAGTTTTAAAATTATCTCAGTTTTGATCATTTTAGTTTATTATTTTACTATATTGAAAGCATTTCTTATAATGAATTTACAAAAAAATACCAGAAATCAACAAAATTCTAAACTCCACATAACCTCTGGTCCCAAGATGTGCGAATTTTGAAGAGTCTACTGTATTATAATAAATTCCATAAGCCAAAATGTACTAGAACAAACCAAAACAATATTATGGCTTGTGAAATGGTGACAAAAATTGTTCCGTTTCATGAAGTTAAACTAAATGTTGGTCTTGCATGTGCGGTTATTATAATTATTAGTTTTATACCTGCATTATTATAATCTCAAACTTTATAATTAGAAATATGAATGCATTTTAAATTTTTGTGCAGTAAGATAAATTTGTGTACAGTTTCAGAAAAAAAAATAGTAAATAATTATTTTGAAACATATCATTTTGTAGATTTTTCCTTTCTAATTCCCCCCCCCCTTTTTTTAGTGGGTGGGAGTTAGATAAGAAGGCAAAATTTTTTAAGACAGAAAGTAATCCATTTATTAACGACCTCCAACTAAATTGTATCTTTTTGAATGGGAAGGAATTAAGCTCAATGAGACAGACACCTTTCAGAGATAATTCTTGGACATTTTTACATGCTTAAAAATAACAATTTATAAAACTGTAAATAATCTAGTAGATATTTTAAATTTTTTGCTTTGACATGCATGTCCTATTCATTTAGTTGAAATTTAATATTAATTTAATTATTTATCTTCAAAACTGTTACTCCAATTTTTTGAAACTAACAATTACTTAGATTATTACATATTTTACAAAGATTTGTGTCATTCTTAAAATTTTAATTATTTTATTTTTGTTTTAATTCAACAATGACATAAAGCAGTCTTTAAAGAGATAAAATTTTTTCTTTACCATATTAAATATTTTTATACGAGCTAATCAAACTAAGCATCATGAAATGTAATCTGATCAGTGATTAGGGTCACCCGGGGTAAAATGGGTAGCCGCTAACCGGGCTAAAATGGGTATATTTTAGTTATTTATTTTATTAATTTACTAGACAATACTTTTTGAAAAAATAATGCTATGAATAAAATGTTCACCTACCTGACTTTATTTGAACTTGGTTAAAACAAACTTACAACATATATTCTGGCCTAGTAATCATTTTGTTAGACCGCAAAACGTGTTTTTAGTGATTGCAAAACTTCTCTCCAGAAAAAAATACAGAAAAAAATTTAAGATTAAACTGTTTAAATTTTAAAGAAGAAGAATCCATCTAACAGAATCCTCAAAAAATGAGTAAATATATTTACTCAAAAACTTTTTATAGCATTTCTTGTCATATGGGGTAAAATGGGTATAGGCCATTTTTTTTTATGAAAGTTGAGGTTAAGACATGAATGTATAAAGATTGATCAAAATTGAAAGCAGTGGCGTAGCTAAGGGGGGGGGGCGTCAGCCCCGGCCGCCCAGGCCTAGGAGCGCCAAATTGAGAGAAATTGTTATATATCTATATTGGGCTGGGGGCGCAAAATTTCTTGCTGGCCCCGGGCGCCAAAAAACATAGCTACGCTACTGATTGAAAGAGCTTTGAGAGCAAATTGTTATTTATTCTACGTTTTAAACTGAAATTATGCTTATTTATATGAAATTATGCTATAATTTAGTCATGAACATCTGTTATATGTGCTATACATTGGAATGTAAACGTTGAAATTTGCGATTAACGCGTTACTTCCCAAAAAATCATGTTAAATCAAAGTACAACATTTTCAGATATAAATTAAAACATGTATGATAACAAAACCAAATTATTTAATTGGATGAATAAAAAAAGACAAACGGTAAAAAGAATCAAAACAAATGAAATGGAAGTTAAGTTTTCACACAGTAAATCCAAATGATTAGTGACTGACTGTTCGATATTTTGTATCTTCCTTGAGAAAAATGATAATGCTGATGTCTAGGCATCCCAAATTGTTAGGAAGTCTTTCTCAACCAAGCTGCAACAGTTGTTTCCAATATACATTTTTAATATAATTTTTCATTCAGTTACAGCTGGTTAACTTTATAAATTTCTTTTGATGAAATTAAAAATTTTCAACTAGTTTAATTTCTCAGATCTTCCTACAGATAGATATTCATGCTGATACTGACTGCTTTTGACTTGAAAAAAAAATGTTTAACATGAAAAAATGCTAGAAAAGCATGATTCAGAAAATGGATGTAAGCTGATGGGATGAAAATCTGAGACAGTTTGGGGAAATAACAAGATTTGTTGGCACTTGCACCTTTTTATACGAGTTTTATGAATATTTTTGTTTGCCAAGGAAAAAAATGTAAAAACAGAAAGTGGTTGGTTTTTTATTTTGCTTCTTAAATTTTGAATAAAAATTGACATTTAAAGGAAAATACGATAGTTTAAAGGGGTAATACAATAATTTAAAGGAAAGAAATATTTGTGAACTTGAATGTTTGACGGAAAAATATATATGTATTTCTAGTCGGTATAGTTTATGCTAAAATTACTTAGTTCAGATTTTAATTTAATAAAATAGAAAATATGTATTATATCCATTTTAAAAACAAACTTCGGGTAAGATTTTCGATTTGTCCGCAGAAGAGCTAAATTAAAATTTTTATACTAAAATAAATAAATGAAACTTTTACGCTAAGCAGTAAACAGCTGGACAAAAATTGTAACTCTTTAAATTTTAAATATAGAAGATTACAATTAATAAACAAATAAAGAAATACGTATGAATAAACAAATTAAAACTAACACTTACCTTTATTATATAGACAGAGTTGAAACTTGTTCCAGACAACAGAAGTGAACAGAACAATTTCGAGGGTAAAAATCTTTTATATAGGAATCTACTATACTTGAAGATTTTTGTATAAATCTTACAAATCTCCGTAGAAAGCAGAAGAGGGAGGGGGTAGATTAATGATTAGATTTAATGAAATTTTTAAGACATATTCTCGTATCTTTTGCTAAAATCGTGGGTGTATTTCACGACTCCTTTTGTAGATGGCGCTTACCTAAAAAAAAAAAAAAAAAAAAAAAAAAAAAAAACTGCAAAAAGGACTGTGAATTGTATTTTTTCCTTTTCTAGAAAGAAAAATAGTCTTTTCCACTGTTATATTCACCGTTATTTTTTACTGTGCATGCAACACTTTCAGATTTTAAATAAATTTCAATTTTACAATTTTTGATTCAACACAGCTTTAAACTTCTAAATAATGCTCATTTTCAATTTTTACTCTTACAAGTAGGAAGAAAAGTGTACTTTTAAATGCAATTTGTTTCAAAGATGTATCTCAATTAGTTTTTGAGTTGTTAATTTTTATTTTATTTTATTTATTTTTTATTTTTTGTAATTTCGAATACTTTTTGGTCATCGTGACTACATAAGTATTCCAAAAATGCGAACACCAAAAGAATTCAAATATGCTTCAGATATATCTATTCTCGACCGAGAACAACAACCATTTTCCAAATGATTAATAAAGAAAGATCATCTATGATATTGCCCCTGTTTGTTATTTTTCATTCATGTTCCTGGAATAGCAAGAGCAAGTTCCAGTAACTTCATAAAACACGTGAATGGCCTCTTAACAGAAAAGAAAAGTCAAATAAACCACACTTTCAAGTTTTAAATTAAATATCAATTTTACAATTTTCAGTATTGAAAATTTTAAAATTTCTAAACTTCGCACATTTTTAGTTTTTTCATCGATGAATAGAGAAAAATATATACTTTTAAAAGCAATTTATTTGAAAACTATTTCTCAACTTGTTTTTGAGTTTTTATTATTTATTTTTTTATTTATTCATTTATTTATTTGTTTATTTGTATATTTATTACAGAAATATTCCAAAAATGCGTACACCACAAGGATTCAGATATGTCTCAGATATGTCTATTTTCGACCGAAAACAACAACCATTTTCCAAATGATTAATAAAGAAGAATCATCTATGATATTGCCCCTGTTTGTTATTTTTCATTCATGTTTCTGGAACAGCAAGAGCAAGTTCATGTAACTTCGAAATAACACATGAATGGTTTCTTAGCAGAAAAGAAAAGTGCGTATTTCTATTGATATTCTTCTGGTCAAAGAACTCACTATCTTCAAAACACTTTTTCAAAAATCCAATAGTAAAACTTTAAGAGTCTGAGTGTTTAGTACGTAAATATATATAATAATATGCCAAATTTCGATTTTACGCTGTTTTTGACGCGATTTTTATTTAATATCAAATAAATAATTAATAAATAAAAAAATAATTTAACAAATTCTAACAGCCATTTGGAAAAGGAATTTTTTCAAAGACTGATATTTAAGACTTACAGATAAATTCTATGTTAAAAATAATAATAAAATAAAATTAAAAATTATTTTCTTCACTTTTTGTAAACAATGAATAATTATTTTACGATTAAAGTAAAATAAAGGTGAAACATATATCGAAGCGATTATCATTTATAAAGTCATTTCCCTCCTAATGTACTTATTAATTTCTTTAAAAAAAACAAAAAATTCCGTCTTTTCTGAATTTATTCAATTTCAATTTCATTATATCTACAATATCTATCAATATTATATAGGACAAACATATATGTGCGTAACAAATGCACCCTTTTTCGAATGGCAACACTCAAATTTTAAATGAAATTTCAGTTTTACAATTTTCGGTACACAATTTTTAAAATTCTAAACATAGCAAATTTTCAATTTTTACATAGACGAATAGTGGGGAAAATGTACTTTTTAATGTAATTTGTCAGAAAACTGTACCTCGATTTGTTTTTGGGTTATTATTAATATTATTATTAATTATTATTATTATTATTATTATTTTGTAGTCTTTAATATTTTTTTGTCTTTGTGCCAACAGAAATAATCCAGAAATGCGGTCACCATAAGAATTGAGATGTGTCTCACATAGATCTATTCTCGACCGAGAACAACAGTCATTTTTTTAATGGTTATAAAAGAAAAATCATCTGCGATATTGCCCCTGTTTGTTATATTTTATTCATGTTTCTAGAATAGCAAGAGCTAGTTCAAGTAACTTCGAAAGAACACATAAATGGTTTCTTAGCAGAAAAGAAAAGTGCTTATTTCTATTGATATTTTTTCTGGTCAAAGAACTCCCTAGCTTCAAAAAAAATTTTTGAAAATCCGATATTAAAACTTTGGAGAGTCAGAGTGTGTAGTACGTAAACATACATAATAGTATGACAAATTCTGCTTTTGTGTTACCATTTTGCACGATTTTTATTTAACACCAAATTAATAATTAATAAATGAAAAAAAATAATTTAACAAATTACAGCAAACCATTTGGGAAATGATTTTATCAAAGACTAAAATTTAAGACTTACAGATAAATTTTACATTAAAATAATAATAATAAAATAAAATAAAATAATATTTTTTCTCACTTTTTGTAAACAATGCATGTTTATTTTACAGTTAAAGTTAAATAAAGGTGAAGCATGTTGAAGAGATTATCATTTATGCAGTCATTTTCCTCCTAAGGGATTTATTAACACTTTAAAAACAAAATAAAGAGATGTAGTATTTCTTCTTTCTTGAATTCATTTTAATTTCTAATATAGTTATATCTACAATATCTATCTATATTACACGACAACCAAATCTGTGCGTAAAGCAGGCGTCTTTCTTCGAATGGCAACATTTTAAAATTTTAAAATGAAATTTTAGTTTTACAATTTTTGGTCTACACATTTTTAAACGTCTAAACATTGCACATTTTCAATTTTCACAACGACGAGCAGGTATAAAAATTTACTTTTAAATGTAATTTGTTTAAAAGTTATATCTCAATTTGTTTTTCAGATATTATTGCTATTATTAAATGTAGTTTTTAATACTATTATTGTCATCGTGGCCACAGAAATATTCAAAATATGCGGACATTACAAGAATTCAGATATGTCTCAGATATATATATCCTCGACCGAAAACAAAAACCATTTTTCCAAATAGTTACTAAAGAAAAATCATCTGCGATATTGCCCTTGTTCGTTATATTTCATTCATGTTTCTGGAATAGCAAGAGCAAGTTCAAATAACTTCGAAAGAACACGTATATGGCTTCTTGATAGAAAAGAAAAGTGCATGTTTCGATAGATATTTTTTCTGGTCAAAGAACTCACTATCTTTAAAACACTTTTTTGAAAATCCGATATTAAAACTTTGGAGAGTCAGAGTGAGTAGTACGTAAACATACATAAAAATACGCCAAATTTTGCTTTTAGGTTATCTATTTGACACGATTTTTATTTAACACCAAATTAATAATTAATAAATTAAAACCAATAATTTAACAAATTACAACAACCACTTGAAAAATGATTTTTTCAAAGATTATTATTTAACATTTATAAATAAATTATTTATAAAATAAAATAATAATAAAATAAAATAAAAAATATTTTCCTCACCTTTTTGTAGACAATACATGTTTATTTTAGAAAAGTTAAATAAAGGTGAAATCTCTCAAAGAGACTAACATTTATAGAGTCATTTTCCTCCTAAAGGATTTATTAACTTCTTAAAAAAAAACTAGTCGTTGGGGGGCCACCGTAATACTTACCCATCATGGATATGTATATGAAAATAAAACATGTGAAAACTATTTATACAATGCATTGCAATTCATAAACAGAATTTAAATATTGTTAATATACATAGCAATGCTATATTAAAGAACTGCTGATGTACCGATTTCGACACATTATATAAAACGCCAAACTACTCAAGTAGTACCGAACTGCGTAAAAGAAACATCCTTATAACTCCAAAAATAATAATTCTATTAACTAACAATTAACTGCGTCGAATTAAGCGTCTCATTTCCAATTAAAATATACTTCTGAATTGAAATTTGAATGAAATACAAGGTCACGAAAAATCAAAGAATGTGGAAAACAAGATTACAAATATCTCGGCAACTAATAATCCGATTGACTTCGTTCTATATGCAAAATGTGTGTTATTTTATTGCCTTTTACGTTCATTCCTTAGAACAAAAAAATTCGAAAATTTTTATGTACCTTTCATCAGAACGAATTTTTCGAGAGTCCGAAAAAAATAGTTCCGGATAATCGAGGTTGCTGATATTAAATAGGGTTCGTCCCATTCTTACATACTTACTACATACAAAATTTCAAGTCTCTATCTCAGATTTCAAGTCTCAAATTTCAAGTCTCTCATCTTTGTTTGGGAGATAGAGCGTTTACAGACAGACACAGACAGACAGACGGACGGCAAAATTTTTTTTCTAAAAATATGTTTTTCGGAATCTCCACTATCTAAAACGTGTAAATCCGTCAAAAAAAATTTTCGATTTTCAAAACGATTGCAAGACTTACCCTATACTACGTATGATGGGTAAGTAATAAAGATATGACGTGTTTCTTCCATTCCTAATTCATTCAATTTCTAATATAATTATACCTATCGAATATATCTGTATTATATAGGACAAATATATCTGTGCGTAACGTATACGTCCTTCTGCGAATGGCAACACTTTCAAATTTTAAATGAAATTTTAATTTAACAATTTTCTTTACTGCAAATTTTTACATTTCTAAATATCGCACTTCTTCAATTTTTACATAGATGAATAGGAAAAAATATGTTCTTTTAAGCGCAATTTGTTTTAAAGCTGTATCTCAAATTATTTTTGAGTTATTATTATTTTTTTAAACTTCTTTTGTCATGATGGCAACAGAAATAATCCAAAAATACGTTCATCACATGAATTCAGATATGTCCAACATATATCTATTCTCGACCGTGAACAACAGACGTTTTCCAAATGATTAATAAAGAAAAATCATCTACAATACTCTTGGCCTTATTTGTTATTTTTCATTCATATTTCTGGAATAGCAAGACCAAGTTCAAGTAACTTTGAAAGAACACATGAATGGCTTCTTAACAGAAAAGAAACGTATACATTTCCATTGATATATTTTCTGGTCAGAGGACTCACTAGCTTCAAAATACATTTTTTTAAATCCCATACTAAAACTTTGGAGAGTAACAGTATGTAGTACGTAAACATACATAATTACGGAATATATGGTATCAAATAAAGCAAATATATTGCTATTTTAAGTTTTTTGGTTTGAATTTGGAGTATCTGAATTAAAAAATCTACTGAATTGGAAACACTGATGGTAGCATATATATCATACTGTAGGCATTCTTTTGTTAATTAATTTCATTATTATTATTATGCTATGCACTTGGATCGCTATTCCAAGGGTTCCGGGTGCGATCCCTTGTTTGGGCATTTTTCATCCTGTTGGTTTCTATGCTTAGTTAGCAAGTAATAAATCACGTATTCGCGTTTGTAATGACCGAAAGGTGGCGTTGTATAGACCTGATAATCGTTTGTTTACGTAGTGCTTGCTGTTTGTTCCATGCTGTAGCATAGCGAAACCCGTTTAAAGCGCTATTTAAAGTGCAGTTTTTTATCTTTTTTATTTAATTATGGGGGATAAATTACAAATATCGACAATTTTAGAATTTCTAGATGCTGGAAAATCTAGTAATTGCTTTAGAGAAGCTGAAGCAATTATTGATTCAAAGAGATTAGTAATGTGCGGCATTAAAGAATGCAAAGAAGAAGAAATAGAGATTGTAGGCTCGTGTTTACAAACAAACCAAACAAAAGGAAATCCCCATATTATATCAGGTTTGCTAGTAAAGGAAAACAAATATTTGAAAATAAAAAAAATTTCTTGCTCTTGCAAAGCTGGAGCAAGCGAATCATGCAAGCATTGTGTTGCTGTCATGTTATTTTGCCATGAGTAAGTCAAATATACTTTTTTATATTATAGATCTAAATTTTGTGTATAAAATTTTGATTTTAGATAATTTTAATACAAAGAACCCAACGTTGCATGCGTTATAGAACTGTTTATTTATTTATTTATTATCGAACTGTTTATTTATTTGTCGGCCTTTTAAACACTGATTTCAGCGGAAGATGCTCACGGTATCAGTTCTATTTCGTTTCAGACTTTGTCCGCGAGAGGGCGTCTATTTCATTTCAAACGCGAATTAAATATTCAATAACTTCAAGCGTAATTTCATTGCTGAAAAATAATTAAAATTGTATCTATGTTCACCAATGCTGGGTTTGTTTGAGCCTCTTGTTATGCCCCAGAATTGTATGTTCATGATTTTTTTTTTTTTTTTTTTTTTGTGTGTGTGTGTGTGTGTGTGTTTATGACGGACAATTATCTACACATAGAATATAGGCCCTAAAAGGGGAGATACCCTTCGTGGGGGGTCTTTCTAAGGCAACCGAACCCATATTTACGCAAGGAAATCCAAGGTTCAAAGAAAACTACGAAAAACTCCGAATGGTTAGGCCGAAGGTCGAGATTGGGTTCGAATCTAGCACCAGACGTCTACCAGTTTTGGAGACAGAACCTCTCGGCCACTGGTGAGGCTGTGTGCACATGAAAACTATTCCATGTTGTGTTGCAGTGCAGCCTCACCAACATGTGGGAGTGAAAAATGCGAATATAGACATTATTCTCGTAGCTTAAGAGGCTACTTCACTCAAATGAAAAGACCCGTAAGCTAATGCTAATCCTATGGAAGAAATTTACAAAGATATCTCGGTTGCATTTTAATATTTTTAAATGATTCTTTTTGCACTGGATAGCTAAAGCCGATCTGTATGCAGGCCGTTTTTTATTTTTTTTTTCTTTACAGATATTTTTTTGGAGGACGCTTTCATTTTTGGAACCGGTTTGGAAAACGAAAGCACCCTCATCAAAAACATCTGTAACCCAAATCGAAAAAGTTAAAAACGGCCTGCATACAGATCGACCTCAGCTATCCAGTGCAAAAAGAATCATTTAAAAATATTGAAATGCAAACGAGATATCTTTGTAAATTTCTTCCATAGGATTAGCATTAGCGAACAGGTCTTTTCATTTGAGTGAAGTAGCCTCTTAAATGGTAGAGCACTTGAAGCAATATTTCAAGGGTTCCGGGCTCGATCCCAGACTTGGGCATTTTTTACCCTGTTGGTTTCTACGCTTAGTTAGCAAGTAATAAATCACATATTAAATATTCATTTAATTTTCATTAATATTATATTATAACAACATCGTTCCATTATATTGATTATTAATATTCACTAATGGCTTACATAATGATTTAAAAAAAAAAGAATCAATGCATTCTCGGCTTAAAAAGTTCATTATAATTTTCAAACCATTAAACCATAATACTACTAACAATACAAACAGTATTATTACGGTAATTGCCCTATTACAAACAGAAGAAAAAAAGTAGTAACAATAAAAAAAAAAAAAAAACGCAAATCGTTTCCTTCGAGTACAGATAATGTAATCAAAACACATAACGGTAAAAAAATAAAAGAATGACACCCTGTCGAACGTAACAACAAAATAATCAAAACAGGAAAGGGTTGACAAAAAAAGAAAAACAATCCAATAAAAAATTCCACATGAACTTGTCACTCGTTTAAAGATGGCGCTCGACCTTGGCAATCAAAATAATGACGTCATACGGAATGATGTCCAATCGGATGGGCTTGTAGCAAATCCGTCCTTGTTGCACCTGTGTCCATTCACAAAAGTAAAAAATATTAAAGAAGCATTAAAATAAAGAAAACGGCCTTGGGGCACAGTCCAGTGCACACGCGTATTGTTTTAGAATTTTTTTTATTGTACTTTCTAAATGACATTCCAAATGTCAATGGGTTAAAAAGTTTACTATTCTGTTAGTTTATCAAGTTTTATTTATAACTTTTAATAATTAATAAATACTTATGTTTTTGGCAAAAGTCCATGGGATTATAATTTTGTCCATAATTAATGCATTCAATGCATTTAATGCACTCAATGTCCATAATTAATGCACGGGGATATACGCCATATACCCTCTGGATCTTTTTAAGAAACACCGTATACCCTCTGTTTCCTAAGAAAACTATAAGTATATATACTCTAGGGTACAGCGTCTGGCTTAAGCGTATACCCTCTGCTTAGACCGTATACCCTCTGTTTTCTTTACGACTACACCAATGCTCCGGAGCCACGTGCAAAACCGCATTTTTTGTTTCATAAGCGCTGCTCATTTTAAGATTCTGCTTTTGTACATTACGAAGCCCGTTTTTTAGCACTTTCCAACAAAGTTGAAAAGTGCTTATGCATTCGGTTTGTCTGGCCGTCTGTCCGTCTGTCCGTCTGTCCGTCTGGCCGTCTGTCCGTCTGTCCGTCTGGCCGTCTGTCCGTCTGTCCGCGCTCTAACTCCCGTAAATATACTCGGATTGCTATGAAATTTTTATACGTTATTGATGTTTACCCTAGCACGAACCCTATTGAAAATGAAGTATCTACCATGATTAGTTTATCTACAGGGCGAATCAAAAGTTTCCCATTACATTACGGCCTATGGGGAAAAATCGTTAATATACTCGGATTGCCATGAAATTTTAGGACGTTATTGAGGTTTACATTAGCACGAACCCTATTGAAAATGAAGTATCTACCATGATTAGTTTATCTACAGAGAGAATCAAAAGTTTCCCATTACATTACGGCCTATGGGGAAAAATCGTTAATATGCTCCGATTGCCATAAAATTTTAGGACGTTATTGACGTTTACCCTAGCACAAGTCCTATCGAAAATGAAGTTTCTACCATGATTAGTTTATCTACAGGGCGAATCAAAAGTTTCCCATTACATTACGGCCTATGGGGAAAAATCGTTAATATACTCGGATTGCCGTGCAATTTTAGGACGTTATTGACGTTTACCCTAGCACAAGTCCTATCGAAAATGAAGTTTCTACCATGATTAGTTTATCTACAGGGGGAATCAAAAGTTTCCCATTACATTACGGCCTATGGGGAAAAATCGTTAATATACTCGGATTGCCGTGAAATTTTAGGACGTTATTGACGTTTACCCTAGCACAAGTCCTATCGAAAATGAAGTTTCTACCATGATTAGTTTATCTACAGGGCGAATCAAAAGTTTCCCATTACATATTTTAAATATATTAAGCTTTTTCATGTATAATAAAATTGATATATGTCTCTGAAGCTTAATATAAATTATACGCTACTGTCTTGCATAATATGAAGTACATAGCATTTACAGGGCCACACAAAAGATTTCAAATAGTATATTTTTTCCGAAGTACCGTATATGTGTCCGATGATGGCTGATGGAGGGATGAAATGCATTTTAATTATGATATACGCGTTTATATATGCGCTAAATATATGCACATTATATGGTGTGTATAAATGTTATAGTTGATATACAGGGCTACCCATAAAAAGCTCACCAACGTTACTGAATATGAGCGTAAATTATTTAAACGTGGTTCTTAAATAAGCTATGCATTTTTACGCCGAGCTTCATTCAATTTACTGAGAAATGTTTGCAGAATATAGATAAAAGTATATACAGGGCCACGCAAAGAATTCGGTACATGGACGCGTATGAATGATGATTTATGAGAATGTGATTTCAGTTGTTTTAAAAGTGTTTTAGTTTACAATAAATTTTAGCCTAATGCTGACGTGTAATAAAGGTACAATGTAAACTACAGGGCTGAACAAAAGTATTCAAGTATGTTTCCATCTAATAGTATGAATTGCTAAAAAAGAAATCTCAAGCTACTGGGTATTTTCTTGCTAAGCTAAATTTTCCCATTATATGAACTGACATATGAAATACAGGGCTGTTCTAATGTACTGGAATACATATTTGGGTATATTTGGCTATACACTATTATTTCCCTAAATAACAAAGTTTTGTTAAAGATTTCATTAAATGTTGGAAAGTGCTTCATAATCTATGCTTAACGCATGATTTTTCATACTTGTTTAATGCAGTAAGCAGTTTTTTTAATTAGTTCGCAAAAAAAAAAGTCCATTAAAGTTTTTATTTATTTTTTTAAGGGGGTTTCATTTAAGTTCTATATCTTGGTCTTGTTGTATTATGGTATTTAAACGAAACGATGATGATAATCTCGTATAATTAAACTTAAATTACTTGTTTTCGTCCTATATACTAGATCTCCAAAAATAGTTAATAATGATTGCGTGAACAATTCTCGTTCAATGAAGATCATTTTTAGGTGCGTTCATAATTTTGAATATTACGAAGTACCCATAATCGCCATTCTGTCTGTCTGTCCGTCTATCACTATCCGTACATAACAGAGCAAAAACTACCCAACCGAATCGTTTGAAACTGAAAATACATAATTGTTGCATAATTATGTCGAGTCATTTCAAATTTTATAAAAATCGGATGTACAGTTCAATTACAGGGACAATCAAAAGTATTACATTACAATACGGCTAATGGGGAAAAAAGTTTCAATTGCATTCTAATGATGTTACATTCTTTCGAACATAATAAAACTGATTTCCATCTATGAAGTACATACTAAAATATACATTTTGTACAATCTGTGATGCAAATAATGTTTATTATTCATTTACAGGACTACATAAAGGTAATCCATTACATAATAATATATGCATATGCTGGGGGCGCGTTTTAATACATATATGGAATATATAATTATATTTATATATAATTATATAATTATTCCGGGTCATAGAATTAAGATGAAAGTATGATGATAATCTGGTATAATTAAAGATAAATTACTTGTTTTCATCTTATAAACTAGATCTCCAAAAGTAAGTTATTATAATTCTGTGAACAATTCTCGCTGAACGAAGGAAATAATGATCTATGAAATAAAATATACATTCAACACAAAAACACATTTTTCATTGCTTATCAACTTCATGTCTTCAAAGTATTCAAATGTTGGTCCACTAAATAGCATTTGAATGTTTCCAACAAAAATTAATTGTGTTATTTTCCGGATGAAAGTGGAATAAAATTCATTTAATAACATTTCAGAAAAAAATCTTGCGTAAAGGATAATCTAATTCGCTATAGCACTTTAAACGGAGTGCTCGAAGAATATGTATTTATTGCAATAACCCTTTTTTAGGTGTGCTCGTAATAATACAGTAAAACCTCTAAATAACGGACACCTTGGAAGCGCAGAAATTGTCCGCTATTCAGAGGTGTCCGCTATAGAGAAAACCTCAGCGATCGAAAAATTGTTAATGAATGCTTAATGTTTCATTAGTCGATTTAAAAATGTCCTAAAACCTCTATTATATGATTAAACCAGAAATTAAAATAACTTTTAAAGCAATAAAATTGTGCATATTTTTATCCTTTAATTATTACATTCTTAATTTTTTTTTTTTTTTTTTTTTTACAAAAGTATGCTTTTACTTGCGATTGCATGCAATTTGCTTTTCAATGTGAAGTTTTAACTCTGTCAGTAGTTTTAATCCTTTTAAATCATCTTTTTCTGAAAAAAAAAATGTGTAATTGTTTATTGTATTTTTCAGCTTCTTAAAAGCACACACTCTCCAATCATCCGACGGTGTGTGTGTGTGTGTGGGGGGGGGGTTGTAGGAGATAAATGGAGGGGGGAGAGGAGATTTTTTTCAGCTCATCCCCACATTTATCTGGGATCACAAAATTTGTGATACATTGCCTGATAAATTTAGAGGATTTTTATTTCTTTTTCCCCTCGTTAAAAATAATTTTGTATTCTTTTTTTGCCAAAATTACTGTCCGCTATTCGGAATGTGCGTTATTCAGAGATTAAACATACAAAAATTAAAGTTTTGGGAGTGGGGATTTGAAAAGTGTCCGTTAAATAGAAGTGTCCGCTATTCGGGAGTATCCGTTATGGAGGTTTTACTGTATAATTACATAAAACTTATAGTCGTCGTTCGGTTCGCCCATCTGTTTGGCCGCATATAACAACGCAAAAAATAACCTACCGAACCATTTGAAATTAAAAATATATAATTTTTGCAAAATTTTGACGAGTCGTTTCAAATTTAATGAAAATTGGATGTATAGTTTAATAACAGGGACAATCAAAAGTATTCCGTTACATTACGTTCAAGATGGGGAAAAATAGCTTCAAGTATATTTTAATGATGTTAGACACTTTCGAATATAATGAAATTGATATGCATCTATGAAATATGAGCTAAAATAGACATTCTGTGCAATCTGTTGTGCAAAGAATATTTTTTATTCATTTATAGGACCTCACAAAAATATTCCATTACATAATGAATGGTATATAGGGGGGGGGGATATTGTGTAGGACGTGTTTTAACTATATTAAACTGCTACACAATTTATGAAATTGATATACGTTGCTGAGCTTTACTAAAGTTACTTCCTGTATAACAGAAATAATACAGCATTTACAGGGACACACAAAAGATATCGAATACTATACTGTATCCGAAATACTGTATATTGATGTGCTATACCAAATTTAATTTCACATGTAATTTCCTCTTCTTTATTATGTTCTCTATGACATTCCTAGTTTTCATATAATTGAATTTTACTGCATATAAAATTTAATGTTAATATTCATATAGAGCTTGGTGCAATGCAATGGAATACAAAAATTTGCTCGTTTTTGTATCTAATATTTAATGTGTTGCTGCATGTAATATTTTATGTTTTACTGCATGGAATATTTAATCATTTTTTCATCCGAGTGGACATGGTACGTCTATGCATTTGAGGGGGGGGGGGGGGGTAATAAAATATTATCAGTCTTGAGCACATCTGAAAATTGCATCCTTGTTGACCCCCCCCCCCCTCTATAAAAATTAATGTTCTGCGTTTTTAATGAAGCATAGAGCGCATTGTATTTAATTTATTCAGTGCAAGTTCTGATACAAATAAATTAATTTGAATTTAATAATAATAATAATAATAATAATAATAATAATAATAAAACATAGAAGTTAACAGACATGGATAATACAGACAAACATTTTCCTCTAATGCTCATTAATATCAATTTTATATTTCAAAATAAGTTGTTAAAATTTCCAATAATAAAAAAACGCCACATGAATGTATTTTGAAAAATATATAGCAGATGTTGAAATTTTGTTTAATTTAATTATTTTAAGGAATCTGCTTTTTAAATATCTAAACCGATGAATTAAAACGTATTTTTGAGAAAAGATAATCACTTTTATATTATTATTGTTATTATGTTCCATAAAGAATGTCATACAAATAAAATACCTTACGTATTTTTTATATGAAATTCTGGAAATAAAAGTGCCAATTAGCGAATTTTATTATGTTTTGTTCAAGTCATGTAAAAATAATTTATTTGTTTTGTAGATTTGATAATTCTACTTATAGTATGTTTTATATTTATAAAGTGAATGAAATGATAATTATAATTTCAGTTTTTTAAAACTCCAAAAATACTTAATATAAGTTTCAATTAAAATAATTGAAACTTAACATGAAAATACATGCATCTCCCAAATTCTTTTTCAATTTCAAAAGTATTGCACCTTTTTATACTACGAATCTAAATGTATTTTACTTTCATTTTATATCAGAAAAAAAAGAAAAAATTAAACTCTACGGCATTACAATCCATGAAGGAGCGCCGACAGTTCGTCACCTGAGAATAATAAGGTTCTATCTGTATTTTTGAAAAAATTGACTTACCGATCTAGAAATGTTCTATTTGTATCTATGAAGGAATTTCTGGATTAAAATAATGTCATATTATGATTGTAAGATCATATGGAAATTATATATAACATCATTTTGATGCAAAAATGCCTTCATGTATACAAATAGAGCCTATCTATATTGATAAGTCAATTAAAAAAAAACAAACAGATAGAACTTTATTATTCTCAGGTGACGAGTTCCCATCCCTGTTTATTAGAACTGAAACCCGAGGTGATATGTAACATGCGTCCCGGCTAGGTAGACAGTCTAACGCGAGATCCTTGATGTTTCGTTTCCAAGCAAGCTTGGGAAATAACTACTCATTTTATAGACACCAGAGGGATGAAAGGCTGAGTGAACTGTGCACAGTTGGTCGAGCTTTCGATCTGCGGCGCCGCAGTCACATTCTCTAACCACTACGCCACTGGGTTTTATTTTGTATTAGGGTTCAGTGATATGTGTCAACGGATATACACAGAATCCGATTACGAGTGTCAGCGACCTAATGTCTATGACTTTAGCGAGGGCGCATCAAAATGGAAGCAGTAGGAAGAATTTTCTTTGGGGAATTTTGGAAGTTTTTAAATAGAACAATGCGGTTCCAAGATATTATTACTGTTGTTATTATTAATTTTTGTAAAAATTAAAGAAATATGGATATTTTTTATATTTTCGAAAACATCGAATATCGTTGATATTTTTAAACCATGAATTATATTAATAATGTATTATTGTTATTCGAAATGTAACTGTATAATACATTTATGAAAGTATTAGAATTAATCAGCTTCATTTTCAAAATTTTACATTCCCAATAAAAAAAATCCAATAATAAAAGCCCAATAACAAAAGGCTAACACAGTGAAACCTTCATAAAAAATATCCTTATTTAGAAAAAACCCTTTTCAATGGACAGTGCATATATATTTGTATAATATTACCTCTAAAAAACGGACACTTCCAAATAGAAAGCAAATTCAGCAGTCCTGAGGTGCTCACTGTTAAACTGTTTTACAGTATATTTGATTAGAAGCGCAGCAAATTTCCTTTATTAATGTTATACACAGAACAAATTACAGTGCTAATAAAAATATGCAAACATAAGTTCGTAATAAAAGTACTATATGTTAATTGTCTATGACAAGGTTGATAAAAAGATTTTTGAAAAAAATTAGAAACATTTATGTGAAATGTGGCTCATCTATCATAAAAAAATTTCAAATGAAAGACAATTGCTAATATTTAATTTCTTTTTTAAAAACTTGTCTGCAAATAATAGTACATAAAAAGTCAAAATTTAACTTAATGGAAATAGATGCATGAAACATCTGTGTGTCTCATTAATTAAAATGTTTTCACCTAGTGAATCAACGTGCGATTGGAACTAGCCCGGTCCTCAATACAAATAAATAAATAAAACACGGTTCCAAAAAAAAAAAAAAAAAAAAAAAAAAAAAAAAAAAAAAAAAAAAAAAAATGAAGCTACCTTAAAAAAAATTATTTGTATGCCGTCGGCACAATTCTTATTTTTATGTATTTATAAATTTTAAGTTTAAAATTGCTAATATTGATTAAGTAGTTACCTTGTATTTAATGTTAAGAATATCATAAAAACTTGACATAAACATACAAATACGTAATTTAATTCTTTTCAAATCTTTAGTATCCTACTGCTGTTGCCCGAAGTTCGTACGTTTCAGATATTTTCCCAGGAGAAATATTTGTCATTTTTAATAGAAAAATAAATCTGTGTTAAGGGACGATGGATGTTAATTTTTTTTATTTCCATCATAGCAATATGAAATTTTGTGAGTATATACATTTCACCAGAAGCATATAGAACACTTAAAAAAAAATTCCAATCTTTTTTTTTTTTTAAATCTTTATTTATTTATTTATTTTAATTTTGAACTTTTAAACGAAATTTTAAAATGCTCCTCGTGTCTTAATTTTTGAGATATTTTTTTGCTTTTGCATTTTTATCACTTAAAATTCTATTATAAACAAATTTGTGTAATATTTTTTAATCTCTTCAATAGTTAATATTTTACAGATTTTTTTCTAAATTCCATATCGGTTTTCATCAAAATTTTTCCTTTTAATAAGTAAAAAATCAAATTTGACTATCTTAAAGAAAACGAATTTTAAAAAGCTTACATAATTTCTTTCTAAACAATATCAAGATACTTCCTTATCAATTTCATAAATATTGATTAAAAATTAGTTCGCAAGGAGCATTTCAAAAATCTAGTTTTGAGAAAAACAGATTTAAAGTATACAAATTACACTTACCTTTATTATTTACTTCTTAAAACCTTCATAAATGATATTTCAATAAGAAAAAACTGTTTTGGTACTATTATAGAACAGAAATAGACCTTTTTTGCAACGATTTTGCTCAAATAAAGGTCCGCTGTACCCTTAAAACACAAAAAAATCTTCAAATTTTTTAGTAAAAAAAAATAATAATAAAAAAAAAAATAAATAAATAAATAAAAATGACGTTTAAATAGTGTTTATATCTTAATTGAAACAAGAAATATTTATATTTTTTCGTTTTGGTTACTTTTCAAAATATAGCCTTCAAGCAATGGTTGTCATGAAAATGACTTCATGTGAAAATGCGTTTTCTTCATCATGGGATTTCTCACAGTGTCTCAGGTTTATTGTTTATAAGCCAAGAATCTTTAGAGATAAATTATTCATACTTGAAACATGTCTTTTTTCAATTGTTTTACTTTAATTTTGATTCAGCAAGTTTGAAAAAAAAAAACATTGACTTTTGAACTATGATTTTTTTTAAAGAAAATTACGTCATTTATTCTGAAATTTTAAACTATTTTAAATTTGTATATAAATATATTTTTTAAAATGCTGAATCATAATTAAAATTCAGATATTTCTGTTTATTTAATTATAAAAAAATTGAAATTCTACAAATAGCATTTGGAGTTATAACGATTTTTAATTACCCTACTTTTTTAATAAATTTTATATTAAAAAATTATTATGAGAAGTTTTGTCATGTGATTTTGTTTACAAATAATATGGTTAAGCATCAAACTTTCAAAATTTTAACTCAATAAATAAAAAAATATTTTAAAATGCGTTCCAGACTCGCGAGAAATTACATCTTATTTAACCCTTTATCTACCGACCGTACTTATAAGTACCATTAAAATTAGTTATTATAAATTTTTTAAATACTTCAATTAGTTTTTATTCTTTTAATACGTCAATTAGTTGTAATACTGTTTAGAATGAGTTACAGATACATTACTTTATTTTGTTCAAAAAGAATTATTGGTTATAAAAAACAAAAATATTTTTAAAAGGGTGATTTCTTTTGCCTTTGTATCTTTTCAGCTTTCTTGGCGCTGATGGAGGGGGGGGGGGATTTTTCAATTCAGAAATATTTCTATTTTTATACTGTAAGAACATCATATTTGTACATTTTAAACTTCTACAAAATGCTAAGAAAACAATTTAAAATAAAAAGATTTGAGCGGGGTTATAAATATTGCACGAAATCCATGTAAATTCAAATTTAATTAATCCTTCTAAATCTTTCAATCATTCTAAAATCCTACAAAAATTTATTAAATATTTGTATTATGTAAATCGTTTAATTTAGCTTAAACAATTTATGTAAAGTGCATTAGAATATAAAATTCTCATGCATTCATAATTCAGTAGATAAAGGGTTAAGGGTGTATTTCGATTCTAACTGCTTATTTTCCGATTTATTTTTGACTTCATTTTTACTCTCATATGCATCAAACTGGCAAATTGTCTTATTTAGAAAGTACACAAGGTGCCGTAATTGTCAATTCTTTGATAAATGCAGAAAATATTGCAAAAAAAGCAATCAAAAACGGCATTTTGAACAGATTTTCCCCTAGCGGGAGATCTGTGAACGAGAAAAAGGGTCATACTGAGAAGATAATAGTTTATAAATCAAATTCTAATGAATTGAGCGTAAAAATACATCACACGGCACCTTGTACATCTCTTCAAAAATACCCTCAGCCAGTTTCATGTTTCTACTTTTAAAAATGTGTCTGAAATCGTACCGGAAAATTTCGAGCTGTTGAAGGTGGAAAAGCGTTTTTTCGAATACACCCTTTAGGAGAATTTTCTGTAAGAAAATGCCGAAGAATATCCTAGTCCAGAAATTCCGGACCCGTTCGAACCCTGATCTTTTATTAAAATTATTCAAATTTAAAGTTACTGAATATTGATATTTCATGAATTCAAAAATAAGTAAGATGTAGGAATAATAATGCTTCGTTACGATATTACTAATTTTAACGGCTTAATTTTTAATGGTCTTTTTTTTTTTTTTTTTTCAAACAAATATAAGATTTGATACAGAAACTTATTGACTATGTATACAAGAAAAAATACTTTAGCAGATATGTATTTCTAAAATGTACTGGAGTTATTTCTACACTAATATGCTATTAGGCGTTATTACTTACCTGTGTGGATAATAACGCTATTCAACAAAACGGTGAAATAGGATGGAATAATGACATGTAAATTGTCCAATTCTTAAGATACAAACTCTACAGCCATAGAAATTGACAAATTTATCTTACTTACCATTAATTACGCTATCAGGATAGAGTAATAATCATTTAACATTACTCTATATAGTATATTCTTCTGAGATGAAGAACATCAGCAGCAATCAGGATATACGAATTTCTCTGTATCCTTTTGGGTTTTCGACAATGACAATAATGATCTCTCGTGCATAAAATAAAAAAATAAAAAAACTTTTCGGATGTAGTTCCAGCACTGAAAAGAATCAACTGGAGTAAAAATGCCAATGGATGGTGTTATTACCCCGGTATACTTATTAGGTAGTATATTGTAAATAACAAATTACCTGGTGACCATGTCCGAGATCTTTCACACTATTGTGAAAGTACATGAAATACACTACGAATTAATGTTATAAGTAAAGAATTTGGTAATAAATACATGCCTTCAGATCATACAACTTATTTCTCAAATTTTAGATCGGGCGTTGATCCTTACATGCTTCTCCCAGCGGTACGGTCTAAAATGAACTTTTAGAAGTTGTTTGTGATTCAGATGACTCAACTCTCTTCTGCGCAGAACCCGTGGTGCTAATTCACGATTCCTTCATAATTACGCGAAATATTAGCATTTGACGTTATTATCGCAGGATACTTTCTAACGATGTTAAACAGGAACTAGATCATTTTTATGACAGTAAAATAAATATTTTAAAAGTTATAGATATATTTACTACGTCTAAGTTTTTTATTGCGGAACATGTGAGCTATGTCACATATTTATCATGCTGAGCAGGATGAAGAAATTAACAAAAATGCGAATTATGAATTCAATACGCAAAAAAAGAGCAGGAGGTACTAAAATAAATGTTCTTGGGTCCATGGATAGAGGAAAATCAAAAATTTTAGTCTTAATATTTAAAAATGGAGTAATTTAAAATTTTTAGAATATTTATAAAAATAAAAAGTAAAAGCCGTTTCTTAGTATCCTCCAACAGCTGCAGTTTAAAAGGGCAAGCTTGGATCGTTAAGCCTATATAAAGTTGAGTAATAATAAAGCTTCCGTCTCAAAAAAAAAAAAAAAAAAAAAAAAAAAAAAAAAATTAGTGCAGCACTTTCTAGCTGCTAGCCTCCTATCTCTGAAAAATTATAATAAAAATAAAAACAGCGCTGAAAATTACAGAAAATAATAGTAATAATAATAATTTATAAATTAAAATTGTGTAAGCCATAAAGTTGTCAATAAATCTGTATAATAATACTGCACTTCATTTGAATAAAACAAAATTTAAAAATTTTGCGGTCATCAAATTATTATTTGTTGAACTATGATAATTTTTTCAACACAGTTATACAACAAGCCGGAAATTGCACGTCAAACGTAGCAAGTGAAGTGAATTCGTACTACATCGAAGTTTTAAAAATATTCAAATCTTGGTGTAATAGTATACAGTACTTCGGATATAATATAGTGGCCGAAATCTTTTGTGTTTCCATGTATATACTCTTGCTTTCTATTATCAGAAAATAACTTGTAGTAAACCTTAGCAACGTATATGATATTCATAAAATATGAAATAGTTTAATATATTAAATTAGCAAATAAAGCCTTTGTGCACAAATGTTTAAAGATAGAAAACCAACAAATATAAATGCACAAATAAAGTATGAGAAAGACGGACGGACGAACTGAAGGACGACTATAGGTGCTTCATATTTACATAATTACGAACGCACTTTAAAAAATTCACTTTTGAGAAAAATCTTTAAAAACTTTCAACTTAGTTTCTTAAACTTTATCAGAGATATAAATATCTAATAAGTTTGAAAAATGACAAAAAATATGATATTTATTGTTGAAAAAAATAGACAATTAAAATATCTCATCGAAATTGACGTTTTAAAGGAATACATATGTCTTAACATTGAAGATCAGTAATGAATAAATAAATCTGCAATTCAACTTAATTATTTTAATAATTTTGCTTTCTTAATATCAGATTGTAAAAATTAAAAACCTGGGCAAATATTTTAAAATTTTTCCACATATATAAAATTGGTAAGTAAAACAAAATATTATTAAAAAAAAATTTTCATTAATTTCTTTTTCACTCATACGAAGGATTTAGCAAAACATAAAAAATTATTTTTTAAAGTGAGTATTAAATTAAAACAAAACAATTGTACTTAATCCGATTATGCTATGCTCGCAAGATAAAATAATATTAATTAGAGAGTTTTCGGATTTTATACAAATAAGATTTCAGTTAATAAGTTAGATTTAGTAGTAAAATATCATTATAATAATGTTTAAAAAAGAATTGTAACAATTATTTTCTAAAACTTCTAAAATTATTTATAATAAAATTATGACGATTTGTTTTAAACAAAAGATTAAAGAAGTTGATTAGTAATCACATAATAATAATAATTATTATTATTATTATATAGATTGAATATCGTAATACCTATTAAAGTAAAACTCCAAATTCTTTTCTTTATAATCAGTCTTCGGAAAACCCGTTTTAAATGTTTGCAATAAATTCACATAGTTTTTCAAAAACTTTACAAGATCATATTATTTTACAGGATTTCTTCTAATTATATAATATATATGTGCATGCAATAATAATAATAACAGCAATCTATTATTTTATTCAAAAGTAACCTATATACATCTAATTTAAAAAATAAATAAAAATTTTAAGATTATAATAACGATTATGTATTTTTTACGTAATTAGGGAAATTATATATTATATTTTACAATGCTAAAAGTCAATAGGTAATGGGTAATTGTTTTGACAATTACTGAAGGTATCTTAACAAAAATTAAAATAAAGAAAACTACAAATCCAAACAGTTAAAAAAATTTCAACAAAAGCAATAAATAATTAATTAAGGCATGCTTAATTAATGTGAAAAAGAAAGATTAAATAATAATAGTTTAATGAATATTTAAATAAAACGTATTAATATAAAAATATTAATAAATAAAATCATTCAAAATCATACTTTATGCAATTTAATTAAAAAATGTATCGAAATTTTTCTATTATACAATAAATAATTATACTTAATAAATATTATTATATGTTATAAATAAACTGTTGTAAATTTGTTATAAATAATAATCATAAATATATTTTAATATAATAACAAAAATTATAAGAAAATTAGCAGCCCTGTACTGGTATATTGCCTACTAAAGATGCATTCACCTTAATTTATACTTTTTGTATTAGCAGATTGTCACTAACTTGCCTCTTTATTAAAATTACTAAATAAAAGAAAAAACTCGAGTCAGACTTTTAATTATAGCTGACAAATATGATCTTTCTTGGAAGTCCGCTCTACGAAAGTTCGCTATATACGATTTTAATAATTTATTCTTTTGTATTAGCAAAAGTTTATTTTTATTTTAAATTACTAAATTAAGGGAAAAAGGTGTTTATTTTATGGTTAAGTTGGTAAGGTTTTTAAATGCTTTCACAAACTGAATTAAATTTATTCAATTCAAGGAACTATTTCACATCATTCCAATTTTTACACACCATTTAATTCAGACTTTGGTCAGAGCTGACAAATATGGTCTTTCTTAGAAGTCCGCACAAAGAGAATTCGCTATACTTGATGACAACATATGCAATTAATTATGTAAATAGTATATACATTAAAAAGTAATGATTGAGAAGATATATGTTATAAAACTGTGCAAGTAAATATTTCGATTTGTAAACAGTTAGTAGAAATCTTTTATATGCTAAAATCATCTTTGAAGACTTCTAGTAATGTTCTGCAAACTGTAAATTTTGAAAGATGCTAATTAAATTGAAATTCCGCGTTAAACTTAACAATCTTATTTGATAATGTTTAATTGACCAGTTTATAAATATTTACAGTGAAACCCGTCTATAGCTATGATGGGATAGGATTTTCATTAAGATCACAGCGGATAAGATGGCGGCACGATCGTTTGTAGACACATTTTATTTTTTAAAGGATTTTCTTTCATCTATTTCTCTTAGTCATGTTATTAACCATTTGGAAAACAGTTATTGTTCTCGGTCAAGAATTGGGAAATCTGAAGTATATCTGAATATTTTTATTGGTTGAATTCCGCAACTTATTTTATTTTATTCGTTTTCTGATTGGTCCATGTTTAATGTCCAAAAATGGAATACTTCTGTTCCATAATGACAAAAAAAAAGTAATAAAAACTTTAAAAAAATTAATAATTTGAAAACAAATTGTGATAAACATTTCAAACAAATTTCATTTAAAAGTGTATTTTTTCTCTCTACTCAACGGTGTAAAAATTAAAAATGTCCGATTTTTAGAATTTTAAAAATTTGCAATTTCAAAAACTGTGAAACTGAAATTTCATTTAAAATTTGTTCATGATGGGTCCAAGAATATTACTATTTAATCCATGACGTACGTAATATGAGGCGCTCAGAAGTCAGTCTGATTAACGCCGTCAAATAAAAATGCCCATTTTAAACACTGTTTATTTATTTTATTTTTTTTATTTATTTTTTATTTTTTTTAATCACTGGTATAGGAATATTAATGTTTAATGCATGGCGTTCGTAATATAGGACTCGTTATGATCATCATAAAAACGAGGTGGAACCCGTCGAAATTCCACAAAAGAAAATGCTTAAGGAGAAACTGTTTCATTGATTTATAATTAATCTACAAAATTAGTTTCAGTAAAAAAAAATCTTCTTATATTGGTAAGTCTAACTCTCAAACAAATATTATTTTAAATTAAAATTAACAAAACAACATTTCTACAAAACTCTGTTTTCCAAATTATTAAAATAAAACTTTAATTGCATATGTAATCAGTAAATTATAATAATAAAAAGTTATTATGAAGTTATCAATTGAGGCTCATATATTTGATATAAATGCGAATGAAAAAAAAAAATTCCAAATTGACACGATCACAGACGATATATTTGACATAGTATATACGCATTCACATTTTTTTGTGTGTGTTTGTTTGTTTGTTTGTTTCAATTTTTAGAGAAAATGGAATGATTCTGTTGCCAGAATTAAAAAAATTGTACTATAAACTATAAAAAAATTAATATCTCAAAAATAAACTGATATGCAGCTTTCAAACAAAATGTATTTAAAATTACACTTTTTTCTCTATACGACGATGTAAAAATTTAAATTTTGTGATGGTTAGAAGTGTAAAATTTGGTGTAGCGAAAATTGAAAAGCCGAAATTGTATGGGAAAGTGTTGCCATTTGCAAAATGATGTATGCGTTACGCACAGATACGTTTGGCCTTTATAACATAGATAATGCTTATTATTATTATTAATATAAGTATAGAATTTATTTATAAACTTTTAAAATTTTCCCCTTTGAAAATATCATTTTCCAAATAGTCGTTGTAGTTTGTTAAATTACAATTATGTTTTTTTTTAATTATTTTTTTCTTCACAATTACAAGTCCAAAAACGGAACTAATGAAACCAAAGCCACATTTTTTCAATCTTTTATTAGTTATTAGTAAAAATTTTGATAGAAAAATAATGCGAAAAATTTAATAAAATAATTCCCTAATTACTAAAAATTAACATTGAATTCCAGAATTTAAAACCCATTGAATTAAAAATAACTTTCAATTTACATATATTGGAGCTGGATTCACCACTTTACTGCAGTTGCCGTTGCCCGTCCAAACTAGAGACTTTTGATTATATCGAGAAAACCCAATTTTACCCAAACTCTACCGGATTCGCGGTTCGGATCGAGTCAGGTTGATACTATATTTGTTGTTACTATTGTTGTTGCTTGTTTCGGCGTGGACTTGATTTTATTTTTCAAAAGGCAATAATTTTTTTCAAATCAAAAAACTGCATATTTAAATATTAGTGAGAGTGTATGTGTTTCTTTCTATACAAAAAGGATAAAATTCATATTAAAGGTACAATTGTAGACTATTTTTACGTAATTATATTAAAAATGCATCCATTTTCTTTCATTCGGGTTGGAATATTTCGAGTTCAGGTTAAATTTTGGGGAAACATCCCCCCCCCCCCCCTGTAGATCAAATTAGGCTTCGAATTGATTTTTTTCCTTTGGAGGGGGGGGGGGAGAGCAGGTGTAGAGTTGATGGTTCGGGTCTGGTTCCCAGGTGACTATACGAGGGGTTTCCTAAGGTTGAAGTTCTCAAAGTAGGATTATTTTTTTCGCCGAATAAAATACCGCTAATACATATAAATTACCTAAAAAAAAATCTACATATAACGTACAGCATATTTCTAACAATGATTACATCACAAGATATAACAATTTTTGTGTTACACTATTTGTCCTGTCCCGTGACTAATTAAAAACTTTATATTCATTTATCTCAGAATGTATTTTTTACAATTTGTCTCATTTAAAAGGACATATCTAAACTCTCTTTAAACACATATGTATGAAGTTTTTAGGTTATATTATTAATAAATTGTCTTCAAATTTTTAGATTTATGCAAAAATTTTGAAAATATATTTTTCGAAGTAAAAATCGCTTTCAAAAATCCCCTTTTTTACGTTTAAGTTATTTCTTAATAATATTTTTAAAAATAGAGTACTAAAATAGAATACTGAATATATTTATTGAGCATTTTTAAAAAATACACAGGAGAAATTAATTGGAAACTTTTTCTGCACATAATAGTGAAAAAAATAATGAAACTGGACAAGTGATTCGTGAGGATATCAACTGTACATGTACCGACGTCCAATAACAAATTTCTTAACTTTTAGTCACAGACATGTAGTTCACAGACATGTGGTTCTGGTTACAAAAATGTTTTGAATAAGGTAAAAATTATTTTAAAAGTAATTTTGATCGATAAAAGCATTTTTCAAAAAGTTCATTTTTACTCCCCCCCCCCCCCCTGTCCTGTAAGCGATGCTTAGTAAAAGTTTTCTAGTTTAATAATAAGTAAAAAAAAAAATATATCCTATTTTTTTAACATAAAAATCTTTAAAAAATTCGCCCTCGTACTATACTCGTGTAAAAATAAATTTACACTCTTGAAAATTTTATGTACCTTCGTTAATAAATTTCTCATTAAACTTTTAATTGCTGATAAAAATTAGTTACCTTTTTTAATTATTCTAGAAATTTAAATCTTCCAAAATTACCCCCGCTAAAATATTGACTAAATTATTTTAATGTTCTCTCATTAAATATTAAAACGAAGGTTTAAAATTATTATTCCTGAAATCCCGTTACAGAAAAACTTGAAAATATTTTTAAAGTTATCCAACTAAAAATTATTACCTCCTACAGCTCTATCACGTGTAAAAAAAAAAAAAAAAAAAAAAAAAAAAAAAAATAGAAAAAAATAAAAATAATAATAATAATCTCTAAAAACTATCCCCTTAAAAAATCATGAAATTATTTAAGATTATTCCCTCATAAAAAATTAAAATGAATATTTAAAATAGTTATTCCCAAAATCTCGTTACAGTAAAACTCGAAAATATTTTTAAAGTTCCCTAGTTAAAAATTATTACCATCCAAAATAGAGACAAAATTTTTGAATCTTTCTAAATTACCTCTCGAAAAAAGTTGAAGTCCTCCATTAAAATTTGTTCATTATTAAGAAATAACTCCTCAAAATATAGTACACCATAAAAAATTAATGTCTCACCCCAGAATATAACAAATATCTGGAAGCACTGATGAAATTCATTATGCCGTAAAATTCAATGAAATGAATGTTTTTATAACATAAGATATAAAGATTTTTTTCAGACTCCAAATAATACTCGTTTAACAGGAAAATTCGTTAAACTGACATTTGTTGTAACGAGATTCAATTGTATATCTTTCTTCACCATGTCGAAAGATAGACATTTGCAACACCTTTCAGGAAATGTTGGAATGTTGGAAAGTGTTTCATAATTTGTACGTGACACATAATTTCTCTATCTTGTATATTTTTATATTAATATTCAAATTAGAAAAAAAAAATCGATCTTAGCATTAAACATTTTCAGCACTGTCAAAAAAAAAAAAAAAAAAAAAAAAGATATGGAACACTTGTTTACGCTAAAACTTATCAAAAACACTTGAAGACGTCACAGGGCGACGTCACCCGAAATCGAGGTTGCTAACTCGGCAGTGTGATGAGTTGCCAGAGAAACTAGAAAAAATATTAACATTTTCTTCGCACAAGATGTTTATTCCAGTTTCCAGAACTCCTGATAAAAAGCGAGCCGAACGTAAATAAGGAATTTTTCGAAAAATGTATGATTCAGGGAGCAATGTTCGAAAAGATAGCATTTCTATCGGGATATACAATTAATAAAGTTTTTTTTTTTTTAATTCAGATCGTGGTGTAATAGTATACAGTATTTCGGTTACTGTAGAGTATCCGAAATTTTTTGGTACCCCTGTAAATAGTATCTACTTTCTATTTTACAGGAAGCAACTTGTAGTAAAATTCAGCAATTCAATTTCATAAAATATGAAACAGCTTAATATTATTAAAACGCGCCCAAACAATGTTTCTGCCATACTGTTATGTAATGGAATACTTTTAAGTAGCCCTGTAAATTAATAACAAATATTCTTTACACCACAGATTGTACATAATGTCTATTTTAGTCTATATTTCATAGATTCATATGAATTACATTATGTTCGAAAGAGTGTAACATCAATGCACTTGAAACTATTTTTTCCCATTTACCGTAATGTAACGGAATACTTTTGACTGTCCCTGTAATTGAAATATACATCTGATTTTCATAAGACTTGAAATAACTGGACAAAATTATGCAACAATCTTTCGAAAGTTTGTTGCATTTGTTTCTATAATTATTTATTTTAAATTTCAAATTATTCGGTTGGGTACTTTTGCTTTCTTATCAACGGACAGACGGACTGACTGACGACTGTAGGTGCTACGGATTTGCATAATCATGAACTCACATAATAATAGGAAAATTTCATTATAATTATTATGTAAAGTGAAACTTCATTTTAAAATATTTTCTGGTAATTAATGCTTCATTCTACATCTTTTTCACACGAATGGATAAGCGTAGAATCTCCATTGTACCGCACGTTAATTCATTAAGCCGGTATTCATTAAGTCAACATAATTAATTAATATTGAATAGACTTTTAGACATATTCACATGAAAAGAATTTTCTAATTTTATAGATTGGGGTAATTTGTTTTGGGGGTTTTCTTTCAAGAAGAGAAATAAAATTTTCTAAATATAATCCATTTATTTGATACTAGGCTTCTGTTTTATTAGTATTATATAATATTCCTTATGTTGGAAACGTGAAATTTTCCGTTTAAAAAATAATTCCATTATAAACATAATCTATTTTATCCCTTTTAGCTTTAATTTTAAAACAGATTTTTAAATGTATTTATGTAATTAAAGATTATGTTAAAATATATTTAAAAGTGTAATTGTAGTAATAAATTATTACCTTTGTGGTAATATGGCATACACTGCTTGTTTTACAACACTTTCTAGTTTATATCTTTCTTACAAAATTATTTTATAAATAAAATTTAATAAATAAATTTTTATAAATAAAATTTAAAATATTTTATAAAATTATTTTATAAAAGTGAACCAATCAGAATTTAAAATTTACTTTTTCTATTTTCAAAATTTTTCATAATTGATGTACTGCATACATGTATTATAAAAGTCTTCAGGTCCCGAAGCAGTTTTCACATACTGTACCTAACTCTTACAGTACTTTGGAAACATTATAAGTTGTGATAGATTTTTTACACGCCAGTTAGAGTGTGCACTTCTACATCGCTTCTTTTAAAGTGATATCTGTCGTTTTTTATTTGTCATTTGATGGGTTAGTTTACGATGGGTTGGTTTTTGATGAAATAAATTTCTTATTGGCGTTGGAAGCAATTTTGGTCACGTGACTATCGGTTTTTTCTCCCTTTCTCGAGAAGACGCGAAGAAAATGTGGTTCAAAACTCTAAATTTGATAGTATTTCCTGAAAATCTTTTGTGTTCACAAAAAAAGAAAAAGAAAGAAAACTTTTTTCTATTACTTAGTTTCCGAATAACAGGACTTGCCAATTTCCAGCGAACTTTCGAAAGAAAATGAATTAAAGAAGTCGGAAAGTTTACGTCAAATGTGGCAAATGATCTTGGTACAATAGCTGGTGCATTATTATGCAGCCCTTCAGAATGCAAAATATATTACGATTCTAGATATTAAATTCAGTTATACAGAAGTAACATTATTCCATCTTAGATAGGACATCACCACTATGGCAACTTGTAATCATTACCTATCAATGGATATCATTAAAATAATAATAACACGTTTTAGTGGAACAATCACCATGACAACCTATAATTGTTACCTATCATGGGATATCATTGAATTGATGTATGACAAGATTTAATAGAATGATGAATATTTTTAATAATATAGTTTTAAGCTTTGATTCGATTTTCATAAAATTTGAAATGACTCGACAAAATTCTGCAAGGATTATATACATTAAATTTTAAACTATTTGACGGGATTGTTTTTATGCAGTTATATGCGGACACGAACGATGGACAGACAGATGGACGGACCAGGACAATGACTATAGGTGCTACGTATTTATATAATCATCAAGACCATTTCGAATTTTGACCTATCATGGGATATTATTGAATTAATTTCATATTACAGTATTTAATAGAATGAAAAAATCTTTTAATAATATCGTTTCAAGGTTTGATTCGATTTTCATAAAATTTGAAATGACTGAATTTGAAATGAAAGCAGACAGACGGACGATGGACCAGGCGACGAATACAGGTGCTACGTATTTATATAATTCCGAACGAGCCTAAAAATGCGTCAGAAAGTAGTTTGGGTTTCAGAACCTTTGGATTTGAGAAAAATAATTTTGAGAAAATATTTTAGAGCTTAATAAAAACATTTTAAGCTTTAAGAAAAATAGTTTCTATCAAACAACCGATTTTAATCTGTTATTCATGCCAGAAATATTTTTATCTTTAGATATTATGCAATTTTTTTTAACCTTTTCACTTTCAAAAAATAGATTAATTTGTAGTAAATAGTAAAATTTTCTGCTGTTTTAAAAATATTTTGGAATAATTTTAAAAATGATGAAAGAAGCAGGAAAAATTGCCGATGGAATACTTAATTTTTCTTTTTCAAAATTTCATACGAATTTTAACAATAATATTTATTTTGTATTGAGATGGGAATGCGCGGAAAAAAAACGGAAAAATTAGGGCAAAAAACGTTTTTTTTTTTCAGTTTTTTTTTCTGAAGGCTTATTTTTCAATTTTTCCAAACTGGAAAAATTGAAATTTCATTTGTAAAATAATATATTGAAAGTTTTGTAATAGCTACATTCTCATACTTTTTATTTAATTTATTTTTATGTTGAGTGTCCCACATGAAAACTTTAATGTGGGTAATCTGATCTCAACAGAAATCTGTTTGACAAAACTTGAAAGGATCCTTCATATTTTTTTTTCTAGTTTGAAACACAAGACCCTTCGCAAAATTTCTCTTGAAAAATAGACATTTCAGAAAAAGTTTAATCTCCAAATTGAATCTTTTACAAATGCAGCCACTGAAGAAAAAAAATCTCATGCCATATAGCAGTTGAATCTTATCAAGTTGTACATATGTGTGAATAACTTTATTAGAAATGTCTAAATAAGAACCTAAATATAGTAATAATTTCTAAATCATAAATTTTGATTATATTTTGTATAAGCATATACAAGAAGTTCACAATTTCACAAAAAAAGGATTACATAAAAAAATCTAGATATGCAATTAAATGCAACTTCTCTTTTTAAAAATTAATTCATGTGCAAAATTATTTCAGTAATATGCCGATTAATGGGAATGTTAAAATTAAAAATTTTACATAAAATTTGAAGCATGCATTTATTATTTTCTTCTATCTTTAGAAAAAGTAAGTATATTGAATTCGTGAAAAATTTGACTTCCAGTTTTTGGTGTATTTAAACATTTTAGAAGGTCCTGAACAGAATTTGGTGTTTTTTGGAAAATATCTGTCACTCTGAGAGTCTGAATGTGACAAAAACTTTATGCCCACTCTATCTCAAGAACTGATGCACATAATTTCACAAAACTTTAGATTCAGTTACACCTTGATATAAACTCGAGATGTTTAGTTATTAGTGTATATCGTTCAACCGATGGCGTTGCTATGCTGTATTATTCATGATTTCCACAATAGTTCTATCTCAAGAACTAAAAGACGATTTTTCATCAAAAAACAAATTTAGCCAGTTCCTGATGTATATCAATATTATTTAGCTTTGGTGTAAATTGCCCTATAAGTGGCACTACTATGCTGCATTTTTCAAGATTTCGTTATAGCTGATTAATTGAATACTTTTTCAAGGTATTGAATCTAAAATTGACCTCCATTTTACCTCCATAATATACAGTGATGTTGCAAAACATGGACAATTAGCATTAGAAAAATACATCTGTGATGAAAAAAAAAATCCATATTTTATTACAAGTAATAAATACGTTCCAAATTATACTTTCCTTCTTGATTAAACTCTGAATTTTAGTAGTTTTCTAAAGCACAGTAAAATTTTATCTCTGTGTGTAACTGGTTTTGTTAATTCCTCAAATCATTTTTCTATTTGTAGTGTTCTGTTTTCATAACTTTTGAGTTCCACTCTTAGAAATATGAAATTACCATATGGAAATATTATTGAATATGGTTTCTTACTCAAGAATGGAATACCGAACTTCACGATAAAATGAAAAAAAATTACGTTTAATTTAACTTAAATAAATAAATAAATAAATAAATAAATAAATAGATAAAAATTCCTGGTTTCGGCGAGTAAAAATCTAACAGTTAATAAATCATATGATGTTTTTTAGTTGCAGACCTGAGTAAGTCAAACTAAAACTTAGTTTTGTTTGAATTTATATTATAAAACTAAATCAAAACTTTTTTGAGTTGAGATTGAAAAGCTATACCAAAACTAAACATATTTTTTAAAGGAAATAAAATTATAATTGTAAGAAAAAAAATGTAACATTGTAAAAATATCCATTTTTTAAACAAATAATGGAGTTTTTGAATACTGATATTTATAATAATGACAAAACTGCGATAATTTATTTCATTAAACCAGTATTATTTACTTAAAAACTATAATTATCTAAATGGGATACATAATTTATTTCATTCCAAATTGTAGGCATATCGGCTCAGGTTTTTACATTAGGTCAATTGGTAGCTAAACATGTAAATGAAATATCATTTCAACAAAGATATGATATAACAGACAAAAGCGTTTAATTTAAAAAAAAAAAAAAAAAAAAAAAAAAAAAACTAAATTTTATAAGCAGACTTAGCTTTTTTCTTTTTATTTTGTAATATAAAGGGAAAATAATTTTTTTAATGGAAATAAATAAAAAAAATGTCTATTATTTAATATTCTTTAAGAAAATATAAATTATTTAGGAAAAACAATCATGAAAAATCAATTTTTCCAACTTTTCCGGTTTTTTTTCCTGAAAAAAACCGGTAAAAAACCAGTTTTTTTTCCGCCACTTAGATTTTTCCGGAAAATTTACATCTCTAATTTTGTACAATGAACATTCCAGCGCGTTTCTCTATAAACGAAAAGTGAAACTTTTTACAAAACAGAATTTTCATGTAAAATTCTTAGAATAATGTTCCACATTCTAAAAATATCGTGGATATTTTATTTTCAGAGTGGTGTGAGTATTGTTGCCTATGGCTGTTCTCAGATACAGATGCAACTTTATGACATAAATTTTAATTCATTTTTGTTCGGAAAGGAGCTGTACATATATAACGTTATCATCTTACGGGGGAGAGGGGGGGGGGTCTGGGAGATGATATCGAAAGATATCTCAAGGGGAGGGGGAGTTCCCTTTTGATACTGACATCATTTTTGTCCCAATGAAAATTGTCTCTTTTTATTTGTAACATGGTCTTTTGTTTAAAATAGTATATTATCTATTTTTAGTCTGTTATCTATTTTTATGAAAATTCAAAGTTATTATTATAATTACTAAATTACAGTCGATTCTCGTTAATTCGAACTCGTCGGGACCACAAGAAATGTTCGAATTATCCGAAGTTCGAATTATGGAAAATATGAAATAAAAACATGCTTAATATGGTACTATTACAAAGAAATTAATGTTATAGTGTTTTTTTAAGTGTATTTCGTCTGTTATCATTAGAATATGACTTAATAATAAATTAGAATCTATAAATACATAAACTAATTAAATAATTAGAAACAAGCACAATGGAAGAAAATTTTGAGGTGTCACTGATGGACAGATGGGGCACTAAGAAAGTGGATATCAAATGCTTTGGATTATATGTATACTCTTTCGGAAAATTTTTCAGAAAAATCAAAGGAAGAAAGTTATTCAAATTATCTGAAATCCGCAAGAAAGAAAGCAAAAATGAAAAATCGGAATTCTGGTTAGTTCGAATTAAACGAAGTCAATAGAAAACGAGTTCGAATTAATGAAAGTTTTTAACGTTATTCTGCCATTAAAAATTTCGGGACTACATGTTTAGTTCGAATTATCCGATTTCGAATTAACGAGAGCCGACTGTATTATAAAATTATCTAATTCTAAAATATGGGATACTCCAACGTTTGACATACTTATTCATCTTCATATGTGTATGCATATATAATCACGGTTCGAGAAACTATATGTGAAGTATATTTGAAATGAAGTTTATGTTTACTAATAAATAAAAGAGAAAGAATGTTTTCCATCTATTTTGTTGATAAAATTTTCTAACTCCCCCCCCTCCTTCCTTTCCTCTGTTCGGGGGGGGGGGCATGTTCAGTAAGACTTCATTACTATTGAATGCATTATGTAACCAAAAGCTATTATAAAATACTTTTAAATAGCTTTTAAATTATATTTCTTTTAAATGTTATTTGAATAATTGGTTCTCAGACTTCTTGATTATTCCCACCAGTTATTTTTTATCGTAATTTTTGCCTTATTTAATCAAGGCTTATTCCCGATTAAATTAAGCAAAAAATTCCTATTTGAGAACCCAGTGGTAAAAAATTAAAAAAATCTCTAAAAGTCCTCATCGCTAAAGGATTAACTATTAATAGAGAAAAATGTATTCAGCTCTAAAATTAGTTTAAATAAAAATTAAATAAATAAATATTTGCTCTGTGTTATCTGTCCATTAATAAATACTAAATCTCTTAAGTACAGTTTAAAAATGCTTTCTCCTTTTTTTTTTACAATTTAGTTATGTCAAAAAAACAATTCATAACAAGAAATTAATGTGCATCATTGAAAAAAATATTTATATTATTCTTAGAAAGCTTTTTAGTTTTTTTTTCTTTTGTTTCCTACTTATTCTGCACAATTTTAATTAGAAAATCTTTTTGCTGAGCTAAAAAAGAAGAAATGCATCTTAAGTTCTTAAACCTGTTAAGATATAATTTTCTATCAAACGAATCATTTTAAATCTATGTTGTTCACATAACAGCTATTTTTATACCGAGCTGTTACATAACTCGAATTTTCGGTTCTTTCCGGCAGATGGCGATAACAGTCTTGTCCCAGGACGCTGAACTTCGTTGCCGTAGCAACAATCCAACAGTTGCCAGGGTAACGCATCACTCAGAACAAATAAGGCATTTTCAGTTAGCTAGGGCTTATTGGGTTGTTTACGAACGGGGCAAAGCTTTTGGATGGGTAGCGAAAATGACCTTGACTATGAATTGTAAAAGTAGATATTTTTGTTTTCTCAGGTTATCGAAAAGAAACAGGTACGTTTTTTGGAAGGCGCCATTTTTTCTCAACTCTTTTTTTTATTATTATATTTGTAATTAGTAAACTATTTACATATTATTTAATTAAACTTTTTGGAAAAATGGAACATTTCGTACAAAATTCCATTTTTTGAAGTAAAAAGGTCAATTAAAAAAGAAAAAAGTTAATGAAGAATATTAAAGAAACATTGGAATGATAGATGTTACTTAATTTTCTTAATATAAAGAAATATTGGACTTTTTTTATTGCAATTGAAAGTTATTGTCATTAGGTCAATGTATACATATGTATATATATACTACCCCTGACAATAAAGTTCGGTGAATAGTTCAGTAGCATTAATGTAGATGAAATATTCACGAAAGTTACCATACCATCCTTCGAAATAGTCATCTCCTATAACTATGCACCGCTGAGATCTGCTATACATGTCCTGGGAAATTCGCAAGAAGTCTTCTTTTGGGATGAAGTTCAAAAGCTTCGTCACGTTTCGTTGGATGTCAGCAATAGGGTCAAATCTCTTTCAAAGAGAGTTTGAGTCGTGAAAATAAGAAAAAGTCTTTAGGATTGAGATCTGACGGGTATGGTAGGTGATCAATTGGCAACATCCCTCATGAATTTCTTTCGGTGTCTTGCAAAGCTTAAAACCAAACTTTAAACTGATCTTTTATTCGTTCATTTTCCTGTTCTCAGTTAAGAACCAACACACTGAACAAGCACTTAGTAAAGCACGCCTTATACAGATCATAAACGACGCTCAACTAAACAACGGTGGGGGAAGATGGTCTACACTTGCCTCTATGCAGGTGCAGCGTTTTGTTTCCCCAGTATTGCCCGATCGGTCATTCTAAATCCATTCACCGAACTTTATTGTCAGAGGTAGTATATATAAATACACTATTGTATAAACATATTCAGGAACTTAATTGAATTCATATATTCAAAAGTAGGAAAATAATATTAAATTTAATGTATAATGCTAAATCTGTTAATTAATTATATGCTTATATAAAACATGTTTGTTGAACATGAAAATATTAATGAAGCCCTTTAATGGTATGCAAAAAGCTGATTTAAAAGCATATATATATGTGTGTGTGTATATAATATATATATATATATACTATTTAAATAAAAACATCTCAACTTTTATTTGAAAAAAATAAAAGATGAATAAAATATTTAAATATATTTTTTAAAAACCTGCCCTTTTTTACCATTTTTTAATACTTTCCAACAAAGTTGAAGAGTGTTAATGAATTCGGTTTGCCTATCCGTTTCTCTGACTGTCTTTCCACGCTCTAACTCGCGTAAATACATTCGAATTTTCATGCAATTTACATACGTTAATGGTGTTTTCCATGACATGTTTTCCGTGTTCGATAATGAATATGAAGTTTGTAGTATTAATAGTTCATTTTCAGTGGCACTCAAAAACAAATCCTTTACATTATGACTTATGCGAAAAAATCGTTTGCAGAGCATTTTAATGACATTACCTATTTCAAACGCATTGAATTGAGTATAAATCATTGAATTCCACTACAAGATGATTTCTATAGAATGGGACATTCATTTACAGGGGCATGCAAAAGAAACAGGGTACAGTACTGTCTATGAGAAATAATTGCTGGAAGCGCATTTTTCATTTCGGTATGCGCTTTTAAATTGAACTAATTTTTAGCTCACAGGCTATCAAAGCCTGAGATCTTATGTGCCCGCCTTTTCTTTATGTATGTATGTAATGCGATAACTCATAATAAAAATATTTGATTTACTTGAAAGTTTGGATATAGGTTTATTCTGATAAGGCGCTTCCCTGATTAGGTTTGAGAGTGCATTTGATAAGTGTAGGGGGGGACGGGGGTTAATACCTCTCCCCCTTAATTTAGATAAATAGATTTTTGATGCAGAATCATCAGATTTCATTTGAATGTTGCTCATTGTGTAGTGTATACATTCTATACCTCGTATACATGAATGTATTAAAGAATTCAAGTACAATTAATTATAGGTAATTGCTAAAAGGGAAATTTTAACTGAAGTATGTATTTCCTAACAGAACTATAGCAAATAGCTATAATTTATATACATTGTTTTACCGAAGAATTCGGATAATTTTCTGGCTGTAGAATTGCAAATGAGGATGGCTGAAACTGGCTATTTAAATGTGCTAAGCTTTTCCAAATGGTTCAATTAGAGATGATATTTCAACTTATTAACATTTTCGCGAGGAGAGGCTTTTACGAAATTTTTAATGTTTGGTCACCGATTTTTAAAAACAAAAATTTGTGGCTTATTAAATCGAGAAAATACTCCGATTAAATAAGACAAAATTTACTGTATAATTTTACTGGTGGGGATAAACAGAGATTCTTAAGTCTATTTGCGGCACCTATACGTGTCATTCGTCCCCAAGGGGTTAAACGATGACGTTTTGTTACATTATTCTGAATGTGTTGAAAAGTGTTTCATATTCTATAATAGAAGCAAGTCTTTCTTTCTTTCTTTTATTTAAATAAATTGCTTTAAGGGAAACCCGAACCCCATTTTCGGACAAAAATCATCAAAAGTTCAATTTTTTTTTTTTTTTTCCCCTCAGAAAACGATAAAATACATATTTACGAATATCCATGCAAAATTTCAGATCTCGGGGACACTTGGAACAGGTAGAAAATGAGCTTTTTAAATTGTACTCACTATAGAGTTTAAAGGACTAGCGGCCATTTAAAACGTGTTTTCCAGAAAATGACTTTTTTCATATTTTGCCTTAGTTCAAATTACTAAGGCTCAGTGGTAAAATGATTTAGAAACAAAGTGTTTATGTTTTTAGAATCTTAAAAAAATTTGCAACAAAAGTAAGGAGACATATTTTTTTTAACTATTTCTGAAAATTTTACATAAATTGGTAAACATGAAAATTATAACGAATTTAAGAAAATTTACCATGTGTTTTTTTTTTTTTTTTTTTTTTTTTTTTAGCCGATTAAAATAGAAAATTAAAAATATCTCTCCTTAGTTTTTTTCTATGTACTATAACACGATTTAAGAAAATTTAGTAATACCAAAATATTGAAAATTGAATGAGGAGTAGTAATTTTAAAAAGTGTATTTTTCGACAAAAAAAAAAAAATCCCCATAAAAAATATACTTTTTAATAAAAAGTGAATTTTTTTGCTAATTATTCCTTACAAGAAGATTCTTAAATAGTACACCAAAATTCCTTACTTTAAAATCAATAATAAAAATTTTGAGTTTTTTCTTACGGGTCTCCCTTAAATCAGCTTTTTGCATACTATTAAAGAATTTTATTAATATTTTCATGTTCAACAAACATGTTTTCTATAAGCATATAATTAATTAACAGATTTAGCATTAAACATTAAACTTAATATTATTTTCCTACTTTTGCATATATAAATTCAATTAAATCGCTGAAAATGTTTGTTTGAGAATTGATAACAATTTAAAAACCGACAATTCGTTACAAAAAACGGATTAATAGACTATAAAAAATATTTGGAAACATTTTCGAAAATCATTTTAAATCATCGCCATCAAAATTCATCATCATCAAAATAGCCATCATCAAATTCAACAAACATGTTTTACATGCACACATGATTAATTAATAGAATAAGCATTAAACATTAAATTTAATATTATTTTACTATTTGTGCATGTATAAATTCAATTTCACAGCTGAAAATTTTTAATTGAGAGTTTATAGCAGACTAAAAATCGATATTCCAGCTAATGAAACAGATTAATAGGCCATGAAACATATTCAGAAACGTTTTTAACATTAGAAAGACGGGAAGCTTTATATAAGTTTTATAAAAAATATTTAACACCAGAATTTTTATTTAAAACTGTTTAAGTTATTTAATTCTTTCCTTTGATACTTTTAAACATATTTTCGAAAGAAATTTATGGTTCAAACCCAAATACATTCATTTAATAGGAGCCAAATTAGCCCTTCTCCATCATTCTAGTGTAAACAGCATCGACATTAAATATTAAATTTAATATTATTTTGAGGCTCTCGCAAACATAAATCCAATTACGCTGCTGACAGTGTTTAATTGAGAATTGCTAACAACCTAAACACCAACATTTCCTTAGATAAAATGGATTAATAGACTATAAAAAGCATTTGGAAACGTTTTTGAAAATCGTGTCAAATCATCATCATCAATTTCGACAAACATGTTTTTTCATATCATGTTAAATCATCATCAGAAAATTCAACAAACATGTTTTACACATGATTAAACACACATGATTAAATAGCAACATTAGCGTTAAACATTACTTTAAAATTATTTTGAAACTCTTGCTTCTATAAATTCAATTACACCTCTGAAAATGTTTAATTCGAAATTGATAACAACCTAAAAAACAGATACAGTCAAACTTTGTTAACATGATCCTCAAGGAAAACTCAAATTTTGTTCATGTTAACAGTAATTCATGTTATAGCTATCAAATCTAATGTGAAAACAGTTCATGTTAAAAGTAATTCATATTAAGCGTGTTCATGTTAAGAGGTTTGACTGTATTCCGATTAATAAACTTTAACACATATTCGGAAGCGTTTACGAAAATCATGTGAAATCAGCATCATCAAATTCAACAAAAAATATTTTACATATCATTTCAAATCATCATTATCAAAATAGTCATAATCAAATCCAACAAACATTTTTTACATACATGCATGATTAATTAACAGTGCTAGCATTAAACATATTTAATATTACTTTACTACTCTGGCATATATCAATTCAATTTCCCCGCTGAATGTGTTTAATTGAAAATGTATAGCGACCTAAAATTCGATATTCTAGTTGAAGAAAATGGGTTAGTATACAATAAAAAGTATTCGGACAAGTTGGAGAAAATCATATCAAATCATTACAATTAAAATCGCCGTCATCAAATTTGTCATCATTAAAATAGTCATTATCAAATTCAACAAACATTTTTCACATGCACACATGATTTATTAAAAGCATTGGCATTAAACATTACGCTCAATATTATTTTGCTATTCTCGCATACATAAATTCAATTTTGCCTCTGAAAATGTTTAATCTAAAATTTATAGCAACCTAAAAACCGATATTCTGATTGGAGAACAGTGACTAATGGACTATAAACAGTATTTGGAAAAGTTGGCGAAAATCATGTCAAATCATCATCATCATCATATTCAACAAACATGTTTTGTATATCATGTCACCTCATCATCATTAAATTCATAATCATCAAAGTAGTCATCATCAATTCAACAAACATGTTTGAGATACACACATGATTAATTAACAGTATTATAGCATTAAACGTTAAATTAAATGTTGTTTTACTACTGTCACATACATAAATACATACATAAATGATGCTGAAATGGTTTCATTGATAATTTTAGCGAGCTGTTGGAAAAACCGGATTAATAGACTACAAAAAGTTTTCGGAAACGCTTTCCGAAAGCAGTGGCTGGAAAAAAATTTGCTCTTAGAAATAATTCTTCAAACTCAACATTATAATGCTTTCTGTGATTTTCAATGAATGCGTTTCAGAATTGTCAGCAACTTGAAAGAAGTTATTGCATACAATTTTCATTTGCAGTTTTGTTCTAATTTCAATTAAAGACAAAAATCTTCTCAGTTGTTTTATTCTACATAAATCTAGTAAATATAAAGCACACAATGGAATCAATAATGGTTGCGGTAGCGACAGCATTATCTTTAAATTAAATAAATAAATAATAGAGAGATACCAAAAACGGACTTGCGGTGCTTTCAGTTCTGCCTTGTTAATTCCTCTGCTATAAAACAGACATATAATAAAATAGAGGCACTAATTGTTTACTTATTTACTGTTTATTTATATTCAAAGGGGTTTCACATACATGACATTATCAATTTTTTGACAATTTTGGACTTCCCCCCTCTTCCCTTAAGATACTACATGTTATCAACTCCCAATCCCCACTCCTCCCTATTGATATCGTTATCAATTTCTAGAAATTCTTTTGAATTTTGAATTTTTTTTCCTTTCTTTTGAGTGATTTATATACTGTACATTTATTGTTTTCTTATTTAATTGACTGAAATGGAGCAAAGTCAACAAAATATCACTATTAAACAATAACATTTAAAAGATATAATTACTAATAAAACTATTAAATACTAGATTTTTTATTACTTAATGTATTAGTAGTGTGAATTAGTTTTGAGGGATTTACAATAGATGGCGTAACTTGTGCTATATCGCATCAATCTCGTCTGTAACTATATTCTCGTGTAAGCTCTATGAATAGGCTTTACTGTTTAATATGTGACTTTGGGCTGATGTGTAAACAACACACTTGTTTGCAGGTCTAAAAATGTCGAAGTACGAGCCAACAAAACACCATTTGCGGGAAGTGTTATTGTTCCTGTTTAATTCGAAGAAAAGTGCTGCTGAAAGTCATCGAATGCTATTGGAAACTTATGGCGAACATTCTCCGTCGATAAAAACATGTGAGTATTGGTTTCGACGTTTTAAAAGTGGTGTTTTCGATACAGGTGACAGAGAACGCCCAGATCAACCGAAAAAGTTCGAAGATACGGAATTGGAAGAATTACTCGACCAAGATTCATGTCAAACACAAGATGAACTTGCTGAATCGTTGAATGTTGATCGCACAACAGTTTCTAAACGTTTAAAGGCTCTCGGTATGATTCAAAAGCAAGGAAATTGGGTACCATACGAACTGAAGGCGAGAGACCTTGAACGCCGATTATTCACCTGTGAATTATTGCTTCAGCGCCAAAACAGAAAGGATTTTTGCATCGGATCGTCACTGGCGATGAAAAATGGATTCGGTACGATAATCCTAAGTGGAAAAAATGATGGGGTTTGCCTGGTCATGCATTGACATCGATGGCGAAACCGAATAATCATGGTGCAAAACTGATGCTCTGTATTTGGTGGGACCAGCTCGGTGTTGTGTATTACGAACTGTTTCAACCGAATGAAACAATAACTGGTGAACGCTACAGAACACAATTGATGCGTTTGAGCCGTGCTTTAAAAGAAAAACGTCCGCAATTCGAGCAAAGGCATGATAAAGTTATTCTTCTTCATAACAACGCTCGACCACATGTTGCTTGTGGAGTGAAAAAATATTTGGAAACGTTAAAATGGGATGTTTTACCTCACCCGGCATATTCACCAGATATTGCTCCATCGGATTACTACCTGTTCAGATCCATGGAACACAGCCTGGCTACGCAGCGCTTCCAATCTTACGAAGGTACGAAAGATTGGATTGATTCGTGGATTGCATCAAAAGATGAGTTGTTCTTTCGACGCGGAATCCGTATGCTACCAGAAAGATGGGAGAAAGTAGTGGCTAGCAATGGGCATTACTTTGAAACATAATGATGTATTCAGTTGTTTACGTATAAAACCTTTAATTTACAGAAAAAAACCCTTAAAATTAATTCAACAGTAATAATTTATTCTCAACAGTACAATTTCAACAGTAATAATTTATTCTCGGACTTGACCCCACACAGAGGGGTAGCGATAAAACTTTTTATCAACAAAATATGTGGACAACATTCTTCCTCTTTTCTTTATTTGTAAACAGATTTAGTGTCATTTGAAACATACTTTGCACCTGTTTTCTCGAGCAGAAAATTATATATGCACATCCATATGACAGAATAATAGTAATGTCAAATAATGGGGTACTCCATTTGGAATAAACTAATTTTATAAATTTTAATATTGACTTTGTATTTTTATCCAAATAGATACTAGACTATTTTGATATAAAAAATAGGTTACAAATAAAAAGGAAAAATTTTGATTGGATCAAATATGCTAATGATATCAAATAACAAATCTCTCCTACCCATAACGATATCTTACTATATCAAATGTTAAAGTCCCCTACCCTTAACGATATCATATGATATCATGTGTCAAGCCCCCCCCCCCCCCTCCTTATAATCCTAATTTGATAACGTTACACATGCACTGTCACATACGTGAAATGAGGGGGAGTAATATTTTGGTGCCCAGGTCTCCGGACTTGCAGGACCACGTGAAATCCGTCGCCATCGAAATCCTCAAAGCCTGAGGACAAGAGTCGTGACATCATCACCAATGGACCGAGTTCTCAACAGTGTTGAAAAACACACCAGACATTTTTGAATAGCACTTTTCTTTTGTTTTATCTGTGGAATATCTATCATCTTATAAAACAATAATAACTATTTAAACTGACTAGTGAAAACTTGGAATTAACCTAAATAAAAATTCAGCCAGATGCCGAATGCCACTCCGTTGTTGCATCTGACTGATTTTTTATTGGAGAATTTCATATTCTCACCAGTAAGTTTAAATAGTTATTATTGTTTTACCACAAATTCTACAAATAAAATAAAAGAAAATTGCTACTCGAAATTTTCCGGTGTCAGTTCCAATGCTACTGAGAAATCGGTCCATTAATGTGACGTCACGATTCCTATCCTTGAGGGTTTCGACGGCAGCGGTCACATGCATAAAAAGAAAACTACATGACTATCTTATGAATTCAAAAGCTGCAACTACCCTTCTTTAATAAAATTTACAATTGAAATCCTCTAATTATTCTTTCGGTAAACCTATAAACCTTATTATTAATAAATTAAACCAAAACCTTTTTTCGTTTCATTTTTGTATATGATTTAGAATTTAAAGCGTCATGGCTCCTTCATAAACGTGTAATAAAGATATAAAACTTCCCGAATTGTGGAAAACTGTAATCCATTATTCTGGAAACACCAGGTGGGTAACTTCGACTTTTTATACGTTGACGACATGACTCGCTGGAAGTACTTGCATTGCACCATCACAAAAGTTAATCAACTCAGTGATGTTCATCATTGAGACGTTATTCTTTGACTAATGGTCCACGCAGTCTTTTGAAAAACTCCCATGGTGAGAACATCTGCCTCCAAGAAACTTACGAAAATCAGAGAGGTTAAAAAATTGAGCGTAAGTTTTTTAGCGTTTCAATGTTTTTTGGTTATGAGATCTTTTTGTTCCTCTCCCACTGCTAACGCTGGTTCCTCCATGTTAGCAAAATTCCATGTTAACTTATGGAAAATTTTAATTGCTTTAATTTTTTAATAATGAGAATGTCAATTATTTTATTCGTTACTCATTATCTGTAAAATAATAATAATAATAATAATAATAATAAATGTAATTTAACAAATTAAAACAACCATTTAGAAAATGATTTTTTCAAAGACTAAAATTTAAGACTTATAAATAAATTGTATATTTAAAAAAAATGCTCTTTTAGAAACAGTTTGCTCAACATTAGATTGTTTCCTTTTTCATGATCGTCGCAAATTTCCTAATGGATGGGCTCGATAATCAGATTGCTTTTTTTGCTTTAAAAGACGACCTTCCATTCGAAGTCTTTCTTTGGATTTTTTTTTTTTTTTTTTTTTTTTTTTTTTCATATTTGATAATTCGCGTCTGCCCATTTTATATCAATTTTACTACTTCTTTATTAACAATGACTTTTCGATTTCCTATTCAAATAAAAATTCTTCTAAATGTAGAGCATTTCGTAGAAAAAATATGATGCGGACATCTATTGGCGAGAGCAAAATGTTTGAATGTTTCCCATTGAATTAGTAAAAATTAGTAAAAGCATCATTTTTATGATGATCAAAACTTGGCTTATGTAATAACAGAGTTATATATTGCGTGTGCCATGGATTAAATATTAATGTTCCGGGACCTCTGAACAGCACAAGGTCCATTCTCGACCAAAAACAATAACCATTTTCAAAAAATAAATAAATAAATAAAAAATAAAAAAGAATATTGCCCAGTTATACTGATGGCATTGAGCTCACAGGCTACGCATACTAATTGTACATTACAGCCTTATATTTTCAAGGGTTAATTCCGTTGGAAAAAAAAAATTAAGAAAGGGAAACAGCTCTCCCCTTTCCTCTTTTTTATACTTAATCATTAAACCTCCTAAACTATCAAGAACATGCTTTATCATATAAAAAATCTATATCCAAAATTCAGAGCAAATCGGATAATTCTTAATAAAAACCCATTTAATATTTATATAATTTAAGAGGAGCTATCCCTTTCTTTTATACTTAACCATTAAACTTCCAAAACTATTCAGAGATTTGAACGAAATCTGACAATTTTGCTTGAAAAACCCTTTTATATCAATTAAGGGGAGGGGCATTAGAACCCCCGTTCCCCCTGTTTATACTTATTCAATGAACACCTAATAATAGTCACGAAATTGCCTCATCAAAATGATCCTATATCTAAATTTTTGAACGAAAACTGTTAATTCTGCATGAAAAATCCATTAAATCAATTAAGGGGAGGGGCATGTGCCCCTCGTTCCCCCTCTTATACATTTCGAATGAACTCCAAAAACTAATCAGGGAAGCGCCTTATCAGGATATACCTATATACAAAATTTCAAGTGGATCCGATATTTTTATCATGAATTATCGCGTTACGCACGAACGTACGAAAGTACATACAGAACGGGCGGACACATAAACTCTCAGGCTATGATAGCCTGTGAGCTAAAAAGTGTTTCTCAGTGTAAGTGTTTATAATGTAACCATGAGTACGAAAATATGCAATAACATCTTTTGAATCACACTCGATTCCGAAAAGAATATATAATTTAACGGCGTGTACGAAAATATATACAATAATCTCTTTCGAGTTATACTGAATTCCGAAAAGAATATTTAGTGTAACTACATATACGAAAATATATAACAATCTCTTTCGAGTTTGACTCGATTCCGAAATGAATATATAATGTAAGCGCGTACACAAAAATATACAGTAACCTCTTTTAAGTTATACTCAATTCCGAAAAGAATATTTGGTGTGACCACGTATACGAGAATCGTATACGTAACATCTTTAAACGTATACGTAACCTCTTTCAAATTAGATTCGATTCCAAAAAGAATATAATATGTAACCGACTGTACCATAACCTCTTTCGAATTACACTCGATTCCGAAAAGAATATTTTCTGCAACTATGTATATGAAAATATACAACAATTTCTATCGAGTTACAATCGATTCCGAATATATAATGTATCGAATATATAATGTAACTTAACTACATACGCGAAAATGTAAATAATCTCTTTCGAGTTATACTCAAATCTGAGTAATGTAATCATGTATATGAAAGTGTACAATAACCTTTTTCGAGTTTCACTCGATTGTGAAAAGAATATATAATGTAACCGCATAAGTGAACATGTGCAATAACCTCTTTCGAGTACCACTCGAAACTGAAAAATGCTTTTTGTAAACCTCAGTAATGTTGAGATTTAAGCTACTTCACTCACTATTATTCGGTCCATTTTAATCTTAGAATAACGGGATTTTTTTCCCCTTACTTGTCAGTATAAGAGGAAAATTTTACGAAATACAACTTTTAGAACCGAGGTACCGTATAAAAATTTAAATTTTGTAATTTTTTAATAAATGTGTTTTATTGACCCAAATTGCTTTTAAAACATTTCTTTATCCCATTTAAAACATTTTTTTAAAATTAGAACTGTATGTCTATGACTAATGTTTCAGGAATTCGCCATTGGCAATTGTTGAGAGTGGATACCCTGTATATTAAATTTCAAACCATACGGTTAAATAGTTTTTGCTGTTATGTGCAAACAGACAGACAGACGGACAGAGTAGACTACGAATGTGGGTGATACATATTTGTATAATTACGAACACATCTAAAAATTGTACTATGTTCGGGTGTATTTGTAAGAAAAATGTAAAAAGATATAGGATAATGCGACTCCTGCAGATTAATACACTTTTTTAATAGAACAAGACACTGTCTAAGAAAAATTATTTAGTAATCGCTAAAAGTAATTTAAAATAATTGTCGTAAATTCTCTAATAAGAAGGATTAATAAAGCCGTTCAAAATAGATTAAGGCTCTTCGAAGCAAAAAACGAGTTATCTCATGCTGAAGAACAAGTTTAAATATAAAACAATTTTAATAATTTCTAAAATAATAAAGGTAGTTATTACAATTCTGAGAAAAATAATTTTCTGGTTAGAAAAGAAAAGAAATTATCTGGTAATCTTTTTTTTTTTTCGAAAGATAAACAGTTTTTAAAAAATTCTAAAAAAATAAATACAATTTATACAAATTTGGAGAAAATTAAGGCTTTGGTTTAAACAGGGTGTTTCTGTGATTTCAACCGCTCTATGTCAACCGCTAAAATCAGTCACGTTTTCAGATGTTTTCCACCAAGATATTACTTGGCAGAGCGATTGCATTTTAATATGAGAATCGAGATTTATTAATCCTGCAAATATGCATGAATACAAAATTTATTACGATTATATATGAGGACCTCAGAAGCCAAGGGGTACAAGTGACAAAATTTAGATTTCGAGTAAATTTAGTTCAAAGCTAAGCATCAATTGTAATTGAATGAATTGAGATATGAATCTTTTGCTTATTTCTTAATGATTTTTGAACTGTTATTTCAATAACTGTTTAGAAAAAAAGTGGAGTAAAATTTGTTTTAAATTTATAACTAAGCAATATTTATCATCATTCGGCACTTGTACCCTTTGGCTTCCAAGCAGAAATGAAAACTGCTTGGAAGCCAAAGGGTACAAGTTTCGAATGAATACAAGAAATAAAAACAATATGCAATAAAAAGATAACTTTATAAAAAATTAAGAACAATGTTGATATAAATAAAAGATAGGGCAAAATTTTGTTTTTAATAAAGGTTATAAAAAGGAAAAATTATGAAATAAAAAAATAAATATACAAAAATTTAAGATCAATGTTGATACGAATGAATAGAAGAACAAACTTTTATTCTAATATAAGACATTAAATTTTATTATAAGTTTTGAAACATTGAAATTTTCTAACACTGTCCAACAAAGGTGAAAAGTGAATATAATTTCAGTTTGTCTGTCCGTTTGTCTGCGCTCTAAATCCGTAAATATACTCGGATTGCCCTCATATTTTTGGAGATTTACGCTTATCCTAGCACGAACCCCATTTCAAATAAAGTTTCTAACATGATCAGTTTATTTACAGGGACAGTCAAAAGTTTTTTGTTTTATTACGGACTATGGGGAAAAAATCGTTTCAAATGAATTTTAAAGGTGTTACACCCTGTTAAACATATTAAAATATATATGCAACTACAAAGTTCATTAAAATATGCATTTTGTAAACTATATGGTGAAAAGAAATGCTAATATTCATTTACAGGGGCACACAAAATAATTCTATTATATAATGGTAAAGTGGAAATTGTTTGCGACATATTTTAATTATATTAAACTTTTCATGCATAATAAAATGGATATACGTCGATGAGATTTAATATAAGTTATTTCGTGCATAATATGAAGTGCGCAGCATTTACAGGGACACACACAAAAGATTTGAAATAGCATATCATACTATCAAAATACTGTATATTATCGATATGGTTGATGGATGGATGGAATGCCTTCTTAATTATGATATGCGCTTTTAATTTTCACTAAATTTATACATATTACATGGTATGTATAAATACCATAGTTGATATACAGGGCTATACAAAAGGTCTCGTAAAGGTTACTAAATATGAGTGTACTTTACTTAAAGATTGTTTTTAAATAAGTTATGTATTTTTTATGATGAATTTCATTCAGTTTTCTCAGAAATGTTTGTAGAATACAGATGAAATGACATACAGGGCAAAGCACAGAATTGGATACATGGTCTTCTATGGATCATAATTTCTTTAAATGTGATTTCAGTAGTCTTAAGTGTGTTTTAGTTTGAACTAAATTTTAGCTAAATATTGGCGTGTATTAAAGGTTCTAGGTAAACTCCAAGGTTGAACAAATGCAATTGTCTTTTTGTACCAATCGTCGTTTAAAAATTATCAAATTCCTGGGGCGTTTTCAGGGACATGAACTGGCCTTGTTTGTCGTTCGTCGCGCTTCAGCCATATAGACGTCAACGGATACAACTGCACTTATACCCCTTGGCCTCCACGTGTTTTCTAGTTTCGGAAAAGAGGTTAAGTAACTGACCCCTAAAACTCAGTACATAATTAAAAAATCACTCATAACGCTTTACCTACAAATAAAAAGATTTATTTCCAGATAACCTGTGCATGTGCACTTAACTCAGTTTTTCAATTTTGTCACTTATACCCCTTGGCTTCTGGGCTCCTCATATATTAAATCCAATCATTTGGAAATAATAGGACTCCATCTTAAATAAATCATAATCACCATGGAAATTTAGAGCCATTAACTTTCATGGGAAATCGTTGAATTAATTACGTATGATAGGATTTGATAAAATAATCGCCATAGCAACTTATAATCATTAGCTATCATGCTGTGTCATGGAATTAATTGTGATAAAAATTATTAGAATGAAGAAAAAATTTATTAATATCTTTTTTTAGTTTTGATTCAAATTGCATAAAATGTTAAATGACTCGACAAAATTCTGCAACGATTATATGTATATAACTTTAAACCATTTGGTTGGATAGCTTTTGCATTGTTATATGCGGACAGACGGACAGACTAAGATTACAGATACTACATATTAAAATAATTACGAACGTGCCAAAAAAAAGAGTGTGTTCAAGTTCTCAATTTTAAGTAGATTTTTTTTTTAGCAGTGCTTAGTGCTACCAAAATATGTCTTTTACTTTAGATCAGATTTAAGTCGACAGAAGACATTCAAAATCACAAAATTTAACAAAGAAATAGATTTTTTTCCCTTATCGAGAATTATGAAACTGGATGCTCAAATTTATCTGGTGCAAAAAAGAATTTTTCAACTCTGACGCTTTTTCATAGAATTATAAGCTTTCATATTTGTGAAAATTGTTTATATTTATGCACTTTCTTTTACCTAAAAAGCTGTTTTCTCAAAATTGAAAATTTGACACATTTCTAACTTTTGAAACGTTCCATGCGCATTCCTAATTATCAGATTCTTTTAAAATTTATTATTCATATCACCTGTACAATAATAAAGAAATGTTAGCATAAAAGGTTGCATTTCAGGAATATTTTAAAGTTGAAATTTAAGTGAATATGAAAAAAATATAGCTATTTTCTTGGAAAAAAGAAGAATAATTATCCAACTATTTTTTCTACTTACATATTCAACGAATTTTTACAATTCATGCCAACGTCCATTGTAATGTATAACGGGTATCTCATGACTAAATATTGTAATATTTTATACAAAAGAGATGCGCATGGGGCATTTTAAAATATGACAATTATTCGTTACTTTAAAAATATAAAAATTAAATAATTATTTTTTTTTATTTTATCATCAAATTTTGAATGTAACTATTTGAGCTTGCCATTAACATTTCTCCAATTTTCAAATGAATCCATTGAAAATAGAGGGATTTAGTTTCCTCTGTTCCCTTAAGTGTCATTTTATTAAATTTATTCTAGAACAGCACATGTGTTGCACATAAATGCAGTATAAATAAGTCTTAATCATCATAACAATCTAGAATCAATACTTTTCATAGGACATCATTGAATGAATTACGTATGGTAAAATTTAATAAAACAATCATCATGGTAACTTATAATCATTATCTATAATGGGGTGTTATTGAATTAATTATGGGTGATAAGTTTATTAGAATGAAGAAAACTTTTATTAATATCTTTTTTTAATTTTGATTCAAATTTCATAAAATTTTAAATGACTCGACAAAACTCTGCAACGATTATATGAATATAACTTTAAACCATTCGGCTCAATAGCTTTTGCGTTTTTATATGCGAACAGACGAACAAACGACAATTATAGGCGCTACATATTTATATTATTACGAACGCGCCTAAAAAGGAGTGGATTCAGGCTCTCAATTTTAACTAGATTTTTTAAGCAGCGCTTGGAGGTTCCAAAATATGTCTTTGACTTTAGACCAGCCTTAAGTGTCTTTTTTATTAAATTTATTCTAGAAGATCACATGTGTTGCACGCAGGAGGAAAATAATTTTTTTATAGCTAACATTTCGAAATTCGTTCGTGGATTCCTATCACCAGTTATTTTTATTGGGGTCGCTTTTCTCCACAGAAAAATCTACACCACTACTCTATAAATCAACCAATGTCGAGCAAATACGTTCACACCCGGGGACTGGTCCGTTTCACAACCCCCACATTCTCAGAATCTTTCAATATTTTTTTTTCGTCTAAGGAAAATTGTCTGAGGTCGTTTAACCCTCTTGGAAAGTCCAGATTTTACTATAAAAAAAATCAAGCTGTCACGTGCTCTCCTATACCACCGTAAAACAAAACGTTTTGGCAGGGATTTCTTGGATAACACTTTCCCTTTGGCAAAATCAGGTAATAAAGGGGGCCTCTTTTTGGGGAGTGAGGGACGTGCGAATCGCCATCCTTGACCCGAAAACGCAACTCGCCTGCACTAAGGGAAAGAGGAAGGTGAAAGTAATTTTACAGTGAAAGTAAATTTTATCAGGGGATGATGGCAACATGCGTTTCGCCGAAAAAGAGATACATGATCGTTTCGTAGAGGAAAAAAAAAGAAAAAGTGATTTTTTTTTTTTTAATGACACAGTAAATTTGAAACCATCTCTTCAATTTTAAATAATACTGTAATATGTATGGTGGAACAGTACTTAATACTAAAGATTAAAAACCTTTTTTAAAAAAATCTTGCAGAACAACTTATTTTACTAAAACTTTTCATTTTTTCTTTTTAAATTTGCTATTTTTATAAATATGAATATTTTGTTTCTCACCCACCCCCTTCACATTTATTAGAATATGCTACATAAAACTGTGCATGGATTTTTAGATGTATGGAATTTTACATTTAATATATTTTTTTCTCTCTCTCGTGTACATTTAAAAATGTAGAAAATTCCAACCAACTTTCAATTTCAATATTAAAAAAAATAACTATAGACTTCAATATTAAATCCATGCAAAAAAATATTAAATATTTCATAGAGAACGAGTAAAAAATAAATAAATAAATAAAACTCAGACCTCTATCTAAATTAGCACAAAATCCTTACTATTTATCAAACAAGAAAGTTTAAAAATATGAACAGTGAAAAAAACCAGTTTAAAGTTTTCATTTATAGTAATTGCGCTGTATATATTAGAAAAATTTACAATAAATTGCGATATATATGTCGTATAGGTAATAATAAGATGCCAAAATATTCACAATTAAAGAAGCTTTCAGTTAACATTTAAAAAAGGAAAATGAATATTTTAACCAATTTCAAGGTACTGTGTCTCCTTACACCAATTTTTTTCCATTGTAATAGCATTATTTATTTTAAAAACACTGGAATTAAAACTGTGTTTGTAAATATAAGAATACATAATTATAATTTATTTAAAATATAAATCAGATTAATTAAAAAAAAACATGGAAGCAATCATTTTACAGTAAAAGTGAATTTAATCAGGGAAGATGGCAACATGCGTTTCGCTTAAAGGAAATGATCGTTTCTTGGTGGAAAAAAAGTGATTTCTTTTTCTTTTAATTTAATGAAGGAAAATATCAAAATGTGTTTTGCTGAAGAAAATAATCGTTTCGCGGAGGAAAAGGTGATTCTTTATTAAATCTAAAAAAAAAAAATGTATTTCTTTTATATCATTATTTATTTGAAAATCTAGAATAAAAATTTAATTTGTACACTTAAGAATGTATATTGATAAGTATGTTAATCTATAAAATGATTAATTTTGGAAAGCAAATCATTAAAACTATAGCTTTACAGTGAAGGCATATTTAACCAGGAAAGGTGGCAACATGTATTTCACGAAAAAGAGATGACCGTTTTAAACGTAAATGTTTTCTTTTTATCAAAAAAAGACTTATATATATTTTTTATACTTTTAATATGATTAATTACTTAAAACAATGAGATAAAAACTGTATTTGTAAATCTAATAATGCATAATAATAATTTAATTAATCTATAAAACAATTAATTTAGAAAAATCATAGAAGCAATAGATTTGAAGAGGATAGCAATAGATTTGAGGATTTAATCAGGGAAAATGGTAACACTCCTTTCGCTGAAAAGAGATGATCGTTTCGGGAAGGGAAAAAGGTTTTATTATATATTTATTTGATATTTATTTTTGTTTTATTTTATTTACGATATTTTATTTTATTGTTAAGCTTTACCCAAGAAAACGTTTTAAATGTTTTTGCAAACTTTTAATAGCATTATATGTGTATATATAAATAATGAAAACTACGTTTATAAATTTGAGAATAAATAATAATAATTTAATTAATCTAAGTAATAATTAATTTTGTAAAAAAGTATCAAGGAATTCTTTAGTTTCCTTGTTACTAGATTTGCTTATGTTTAACTCATTTAACTGAAAACTATGTTAGCAGAAAAAAAAACTTCCCAACAGACTAATTAATTAATAGTTAATTGATTGAATACTTTCTTAAATAACGTCAACATATTGGTACATTTAGATTTTTTATAGTTAAAAATAGGCCTGCTAATTATCCATTCTCCAAGAATACAAAGAATTTATTTAAAATATTTCCTGAAACATATTAGAATGAAATCTACACTTGGAAATCAAAATATATATATGCCCTAAATTTGTTATTAACGCATTTGGCTGAAAATTATATTTAAAATTTTAAAAACAGGTATTTCGAATCCTTTACCTAAATAATAATTGATTGGTTATCTTAAAATAATTCAATATATTGGAAAATTTAGGGGGATTTCTGTATAGTTATGGATTTCCATAGTGAATTCCATTAACTCACGAAAATATATAACAGACAAATAATTAATTGACTCAATCAAAGATTTATGGCAACAAAATGTAGCATCTGTTTCACAGGAATAGGATTTGGATTGTTCGAAAATATAAATTTTTGAAACATGTGTCACAGAAAAATGCATGCTATTTCTTTTTGTTTTCGTAAAAAAGTTCATTAAATCTCACTTTTATAAGAATTAATTTGAAAGATGATTAAATTTGCACAGTAAAGTACAGTTACAAGTTAAAAGAACTTGTATAGTAAAGTGCAGTTGCAAAATAAAAGAGCTTGTATGGTAAAGTACAGCTGAAAGTTAAAAGAACTTGTTGAATAGTAATTTATATTTATATTTTTATATTTGTTTACATTTTTTAGAAACTTTTTAGGATTAAAAAGAAAATTAATTGCATGTTAAAAATAAAAAAAAAATAATAAAATATTTGTTAATCAATGAATTAACGATAATAATTTATGAATTGTAAATTGATTTGATGTGAAAAACAAAGCAACAAGTTGCAGAATCTGTTTCGCAGAAGAGCAGTGTTGGTTTCTCGGAAAATATCGATTTTTGAAGCAAATTTAAGCTGAAACTTTTACGATATTGCTTTCTATTCTTCAGGAACTTTCAGGAATTTCTCTTGGATTAAAAGTGCAATTGCAAGTTAAAGGAACGTAGAATACAAGTTAATTAAACAACAAAAATAATTCAGGAATTATAAACTAATTGATTCAACATGAAAAATACTTATCAACGAGTAGCAGATTCTCTTTCAATAAAGAAAGATCCCGGTTTCTCGGAAAATATTGATTTTTGAAATCAGTTTCGTTAGGAACTTTCTTGGTGTCTTTTTTCTTTTGGCAGATTTCTTGAAGTATATTAGTTTGAATAAGATTAAATTTACAAGTTAAAAAAATACTTGTTAAAAGTAAATTAAAAGAATAACTACATTAATAAATAATTAATGATTAAAGCAAGAAATGTTGCAATGTCATATTGCCTGTTTCTTAGAACAATTAGATTAATTTTCGACAAATCCTTTTATTGCCATATTTTAATAGAGTTTTTTTTTTTAAACAAAAATGTACAATTGTTTTAAATTTTTTTTGACAAATTTATTAAATAAAACCCTTTTTTTTTATCCTTAAAAATATATACAGTAGCTAAAATTTGGATAGGGATTTTAACGCATTTTTTTTTTTAATTTAAAGATGAAACTTTACTACACATTTCTTGAAACACATATCGATGGATATTATGTATGTTTATAACTCAGCACCATTTATATTCATATCTGTTTGTTACAGATTAAAAAATACATAGCTTAAAGGCTACTTCAGTCGCTTGAAAACACCCGTTCGCTAATGTTATTCCTATGGTAAGATTTTTTTAAAAGATATTTTGTTCTTCAATACTTTTAAATGATTATTTTTCATTAGCTAGATGAGATCGCTATGTGCGAAGGCCGTTTTTTACTTTATGGATCTTTTTTTTTTTTTCAGAGTTTTTTAATGATAATACTTAAACTTTCGAAACCGATTCCGAAAGTAAAAATATTCTAATAGAAACAAATTTGTAAACAAAATCGAAAAAGTAAAAAACTATCATCCTTTATACAGGTCTCATTTAACAAATGCAGAACAAAAATCTATTAAAAATATTGAAATGCAAACGCAATATCTTAATAAATTTCTTTCATAGGATTAATATTAAGGAACGGGTGTTTTCAAGTGATTGAAGTAGCCTCATCAATCATGCTGAAAATTCTCTTCACTTAAGGACTTAGAATGCATCCATATTTTCCAAATGTCATCTTGAAGAATTAAGTTTTTTACCTTCTATTTTCTGCACGCTCTTCTTGAAGCATTTTTCTTTTTTTTTATAAAACAAAATGTGTTTTAGATACATTTTTAGTGTTATTTAAGGTGTTAAAATCCTACTTACAATTCACCTGCGCCACTTCCATTTTAACATTTAACTTAAAATACAAAATTAAACACATATTTAAGAAGCATTTTGTCCAATAAAAAAGAGAAGGGAAGATGAAGAACATACGGATACATATCTAAAAAAAAAAAAAAAATACTAAAATTACAGTCCGCGCCATAAAATTCCTATTAAATATTATATAAAGCAATTTCTTTTGGTACATTCTAATAAAAAATAGCCTTAAAAGTTTTTTCTATAGACATTAGATTTCTAATAACATAAGTAAAGTAATTAAAAGGTTTAGAATTTCAGATTGTCAATTTTTTGCCATGTCACACTGTTATGTGTGCAAAGTAATGAGCCTTCTACTATGCTGTATAAATATCTTTTTCTAGTATTTTTTATTTCTAATTAATATTTATACCTTATAAAACAAGTATATGAGGAAGGTAACAAATTATATATTTTACAAATAGTTTTTCACAATTAACAGAAATTAAATGTCATTTTCCTGGCCTGCATTTTAGTTCTTTATCATGTATAAATATGGCGCTGCAGAGTAAAAGTAGAAGTAGTAAAATCATTGCTATCTAAAGCTTTCTTGAAATAATTTATCAAATTGTAAACATATTTATAGACAAGTATACAAGTTAGCAGTATACAGCACAATATCCATTCGAGTAATATAACAAACTATTATTCAGTTGTTATAATGAAAAATATGTTTTTTTTTATTATTTGAATGTCTTTTCCTCCCATAAAAATTATTAAAACAATAATATTAGACATAATAAATTTTTTTCATTTAAATGGTCACTATCTAACTGATTTCTGCAGCATTTTATAGAGCTATATTAAAAAAGGAACAAATGTTCTTCATATATTAAATATAATTTATATTTTAAAAAATAATAAATAAAAACAATTACAAGGTTTAGGATTAGACAGTCAATAGTTATAATAAAGTTATTGTTAAAATAGTTCTTACAAAAATAGTAATTTGTTTTCTTCGTCTTAAAAATAACTAAACTTCTTATAGTCCACCAGCATCCGCTAATTGGAGTAATTTTTGAAACTGCAAAATAAAAGAAAATATTTAAATAGTTATCTTTTACTTTTGAAAAACGAATAAAATACTATGTAATTCGCAGGATAGAGTTCTTATAAATAGTTCCAATAAAAAATATTTTTAAAATCGCTCGAATACAAATCAAAGCTTTCTAATTTGAATTGGAAAAAAAGAAAAGAAAAAAAAGAAAGAAAAAAGAAAAAGATTAAAATATGAATACACAGAAAAAATTATTTTACATAACCTCTAAGCAGGGGCGCCAGCTTATATAGGCCCGTGCCCCCCCCCCCCCCCCAATAATTTTGAATCATAGTGTACCCAAATTTCCTTGTTCTATTTAGTTATTTATTTCATTGTTATTTTATCGTTCATTTTTCTTTCTAGAACAAAATTTATTTTGCCAAAGACCTTGTGTTTTAATTCTCAGACTCACACCCAAAAATCTCAAATGACTGAAATGTTTTTCTCCATGTTTAACTTTTACCAGATCAATTTGTAATTATGTTTATGATATGATGATATTATAATAAATATTAGCGTCTTTATAAGGTAAAACGCATAAGAATATTATTTAATAAAATTGCAACTTCATTAAAACATGATAGATTGACTTAAAATTCTCATCTTTCACCATCTGTCAACCCTTCAAAGGAAAACAAACTGATCGTACCATTTTACCAAAATAGTTAAGAGCCCACCCAATATTTTTGTGCCAACCAAATGTTTTTCAAACTTTGGCGCCACTGCCTCTAAATATCTGTTTTCTTTTTTCTTTTTTAAAGTAATTTATGAAAGAGTAAAATAAATAAATAAATAAATAAAAATAAAGAATAAATATTATCAAACTGAATGAAATTTATATTTTAAAATAATGATTTAAGAACATATAGAAGAAAATTCTTTCAGTTTAAAAATACTTCTAATAAAAAAAGGTTTTTAATGTGGATTCTCCTTTACCTTATAATTAAGATACTTACGAAAAGATGGCATAAAATTATATCAATGTCGAAGGGTTTCTTGGAGTAATTTATAAAACTTTAAAGATAAATAATTAAAATTATCAATGTCTTTTGCCTTTTAAAATGATTAAAATATTAAAAACACAGAGCAGAATATCCATTCAAGTAATTGTAACAAACTATCATTAAATTATTGTAATGAAAAAGTTGTTATTTAATTAGAAAATCTTAAAAAATGGTTAAATTATTAATACAAATATTAAAGGTCCTTTCATATAGTCTGTAATTATTTAGCTGTTTTATGGAATATTTTAAAGAAAGAATTAAAATTTATTTAAAAGAAAGAATAAAAAAATATTAAACTGAGCATTATTTAGGTTTTAAAAGCAGTTAAAATAATTAAAAATACACACGGGAAAGTCTTTAATAATAATAAAAATAGTAATAAAAAGAAAATAATAAAGTAAAAGTAATAAAAAGAAAGATTAAAAAAGTATTAAACTGAGCATTATTTAGTTTTTAAAAGCAGTTAAAATAATTTAAAATACACACGGGAAAGTCCTTAATAATAATAAAAATAATAATAAAAAGAAAATAATAAAGTAAAAGTAATAAAAAGAAAGAATAAAAAATATTAAACTGAGCATTATTTAGTTTTTAAAAGCAGTTAAAATAATTAAAAATACACACGGGAAAGTCCTTAATAATAATAATAATAATAATAATAATAAAAAGAAAATAATAAAGTAAAAGTAATAAAAAGAAAGAATAAAAAATATTAAACTGAGCATTATTTAGTTTTTAAAAGCAGTTAAAATAATTAATAATACACACGGGTAAGTCCTTAATAATAATAAAAAAATAATAAAAAGAATAATAAAAAGAAAATAATAAAGTAAAAGTAATAAAAAGAAAGAATAAAAAATATTAAACTGAGCATTATTTAGGTTTTAAAAGCAGTTAAAATAATTAAAAATACACACGGGAAAGTTTTTAATAATAATAAAAATAGTAATAAAAAGAAAATAAATAAAGTAAAAGTAATAAAAAGAAATAATAAAAATATATTAAACTGAGCATTATTTAGTTTTTAAAAGCAGTTAAAATAACTTAAAATACACACGGAAAAGTCCTTAATAATAATAAAAATAATAATAAAAAGAAAATAATAAAGTAAAAGTAATAAAAAGAAAGAATAAAAAATATTAAACTGAGCATTATTTAGTTTTTAAAAGCAGTTAAAATAATTAAAGTACACACGGGAAAGCCCTTAATAATAATAAAAATAATAATAAAAAGAAAATAATAAAGTAAAAGTAATAAAAAGAAAGAATAAAAAAATATTAAACTGAGCATTATTTAGTTTTTAAAAGCAGTTAAAATAATAAAAAATACAACGGGAAAGTCCTTAATAATAATAAAAATAATAATAAAAAGAAAATAATAAAGTAAAAGTAATAAAAAGAAAGAATAAACAAACTATTAAACTGAGCATTATTTAGTTTTTAAAAGCAGTTAAAATAATTAAAAATACACACGGGAAAGTCCTTAGTAATAATAAAACTAATAATAAAAAGAAAATAATAAAGTAAAAGTAATAAAAAGAAAGAATTAAAAATATTAAATTGAGCATTATTTAGTTTTTAAAAGCAGTTAAAATAATTAAAAATACACACGGGAAAGTCTTTAATAATAATGAAAATAATAATAAAAAGAAAATAATAAAGTAAAAGTAATAAAAAGAAAGAATAAACAAACTATTAAACTGAGCATTATTTAGTTTTTAAAAGCAGTTAAAATAATTAAAAATATACACGGGAAAGTCCTTAGTAATAATAAAACTAATAATAAAAAGAAAATAATAAAGTAAAAGTAATAAAAAGAAAGAATAAAAAATATTAAACTGAGCATTATTTAGTTTTTAAAAGCAGTTAAAATAATTAAAAATACACACGAGAAAGTCTTTAATAATAATAAAAATAATAATAAAAAGGAAATAATAAAGTAAAAGTAATAAAAAGAAAGAATAAAAAAATATTAAAGTGAGTATTATTTAGCTTTTAAAATCAATTAAAGTAATTAAAAATACACATGGGAAACAAATAGTTTTAATTAAATTAATTTAAAGATAATTTCAACAAAATAGATTACTTTTAAGTGTGGGGAGGGGGGTCTTAAAATATTTTAAATACTTACAAAAACGACACAAACTCATTTAAGTTACTGGGTCGGTGTCTGATTGTTTATTGGAGTAATATTTGAAACTGTAAAGTAACGAATAAGAAATATTAAATTTAATATCCTTTCTCTTGAAAAATTAATAAAAAATACACAGTAAAAAACCTCTCAAATTTTTCTAATAAAATTAGAACTAAAATGAAAAAAAATATATTCTTTTTAATTTCAATGTATTTTTTTTTAACTTTAAAGGCTCAAAATATTTACATATTATGCCAGTATCTAATTGTTTTATACATTAATTTATAGAATCGCAAAACAGAGAATAAATATTCCCAATTTGCTATAAAAAATTATAATTTATAAAAAATAATTTATAAAAATAATTATCTTTTATAAAATTTATAATTTATTAAAAATAATTTATAAAAATAATTATCTCTCAATCAGTTTTTTTTAACTGATTAAAAGACTTAATAATGTACAGAAGAAAATCCTTTCAAAAATTTATTCTAAAATATAATAAACTGTTTTGCACAATAAACTTCTGGAATTCACGAATCCTTCTTTCTGAATAACCCTTCTACCTACAAACACAGTTGCATTTACTTAGTCCATCTTCTCTTACATAAAAGTTTTCTTTACCTTTTTGCATTTTTTTCCCTTGTGTCTCTAGAGTTTTTTGAAAGCCATTTGGAAGATGCACCTAGCAATGTTTTTTTCTAGTATACATTTAGGGGTTGGCTATCGATATGGACTTTTGGAGTTTCAATGTATCTAATGCCATGTTTGGTATGTAGCACGAATGAAGAATGAAACAAAAAAGGATACTATTGTGTCCTCTGTTTTCTGCTGTATTTTCGTTTTGTATTCCAAAAAGTGTGTTTTTATTTTTATTTATTTATTTATTTATTACTTACCCATCATACGTAGTATAGGGTAAGTCTTGCAATCGTTTTGAAAATCGAAAAATTTTTTATGACGGATTTACACGTTTCAGATACTGGAGATTCCGAAAAAACATATTTTTAGAAAAAAAAAAAAAATTGCCGTCCGTCCGCCTGTGTGTCTGTCTGTCTGTCTGTCTGTCTGTAACCGCTCTATCTCCCGAACAAATTGAGATAGAGACTTGAAATTTTGTATGTACTTAGTATGTAAGAATGGGACGAAGCCTATTTAATATCAGTAACCTCGATTATCCGGAACTATTTTTTTTTTCGGACTCTCGAAAAATTCATTCTGATGAAACGTATATAAAAAAAATTCGAATTTTTTTATTTTAAGGAGTGTATATAAAAGGCAATAAAGTAACACAAAATTTGCATAAAGAACGAAGTTGATCGGATTATTAGTTGCTGAGATACTTGTAATCCTGTTTTTCACATTCTATGATTTTTCATGACTCTGTATTTCATTCAAATTTGAATTCAATTATATATTTTAATTGGAAATGAGACGCTTCATCCGACGCAGTAAATTGCTAGTTAATGCGATTATTATTTTTGGAGTTATAAGGATGTTTCTTTTACGCAATCCGATATTACTTGAGTATTTTGGCGTTTTATATAATTTGTCGAAATTGGCTCATCAGCAATTCATGAATAAATCATTACTATGTATATTAAAACTATTTAAATATGCGTTAAAATTTTTATTTTGGAATTGCAATGCATTTTATAAATAAGTTACACATGTTTTATTTTCACATTTTATATTATGCGTATGTATGATGGGTAAGTATTACGGTGACCTCCAACGACAATTTTTTTTTTTTTTTTTTTTTTTTTTTTTTTTTTTTTTTTTTTTTTTTTATGTGACTAAACTTAAAAAAGCATATAAATTTATAGGTAAAGAAGATAGGAATACGAGTATAGAGAGATTCGAAAAATCATTTGTGTGCTTGTATTGTATTTTTAAACTGTTTTTATATGTGTTATTATATATATATCACAATCACAGTATGTTTATAAATATATATATTAAAACCTCTATAATGGACACTCCCGTATAATAGAAATTTCTATTTAGAGGGCACTTTTTTAATCTCCCAAACCTGCATTATCTGTATTTTTTAATATCTGAATAATATATACCTCCAATTCGAGAAAAAAAATTGTGCACACAAGGTGTCCGCTATACAGAGATATTACTACATGTAAGTGCGTTCATATATTTCATACATGTTATTTCATGTATGTACATTATATCAAAATAATTTTAAATACTTATGGGTATTCAGCATAAAATATTTCCATTTATTCTATTGGAAGCTCTAAATTGTCTTGCTCGATTATACATATAAACATTTTCGGGCAATTTATTTTAATGCCATTAATTTATTATAAATTAGCTCATTTTCTTATTTTAATAAACAAATTTGAAATACTTAAGCATCCAATAAAAAAAGTCTTTTTGTAGATTCCGTAAATAGTATTATAAATTTTATAATAAAAAAAAACAGAGTCATAGCATTTGATTTTTTGTACTCATCAGTAACATTTTTTAAGTTATTTTAAATTTATATATTATTCCCGTTTAAGATATAACTTTTTAGTATGTGTTTTTAAATATCTTATTAGTTGGTTATTGACAAATTGAAATACTATGCATGTTAACTACAGACAATAGAAGTTCTCCCATAAAATTTTACTGAAATACGATAAACTGCCTTGCCCAATAAATGTTACTGACTTTACGAATATTTTCTTCTGCATAAACTATCTGCCTACAAACTTGCATTTACTCAGTCCATCTTCTCCTTCATAAAAATTTTGTATATATATATATATTTTTTTTTTCTTTCGTCGTGTCTCTAGAGTTTTTTGAAAGCCATTTGGAAGATCCACCAAGAACAATGTTTTTTCTTGTATACTTTTAGGGGTTAGCTACATATATGGACTTTAGGGTTTTCAGTGTATCTAATGCCATATATGGTATGTAGCATGAATGAAGTAAGGAAACAAAGAAAAATAAAGAAATTGTTGTGTCCTCTATTTTCTGTTATTCTTCGCTTTTGTCTTCCAAAAAGCATATTTTGATTTTTTATAAATATGAATAGACTTTTAAAGAAAACATATGCATTTAAAGGTAAAAAAGAATATAGGAATGCCAATACACAGAGGTTCAAAAAAAATTTTCGAATCTTTATAACATGTTTATTAACAACTAATTTTAGATATGTTATTCCATATATATCAGAGTATATATACACATATAAAAAGTAAAATTTCAGTAACGGTTAATCCCGAATAGCGGACACCTTTATTTATCGGACACCTTTTTAAGTCCGCAATACACATATTATTTGTATGTTTAATACCTCTTATTAGTCTACACCCCCAAACAGAGGACAAATTTCGGTCTCCCAAGTTATCTGCTATTCAGAGGTTTATCTTTGTATATGTTTGCATGTTTTTTATGTATTATATTACACATGTACATTATATCACATTCATTTAAAATACTTATTAACATAGATTATAAAATATTTCTATACATTCTACTGAAATATAAATTGTGGTGTGCAATGAGGCATAGAAATATTTTTGTGCAGTCCACTTTTAATATCATTCATTTATTCTAAATAAACTCATTATCTTATTTTATTTTAAAAACATGAAATAGAACGTTCAATATTCCTTTTTCTATAGATTCTCTAAATAATGTTATATATAACAAAAAAAATTATTAATATCATTCGATCTTTTGTACTCATCATTTATAGCTTTAAGTTATTTTAAATTTTCTATTATTCCCATTTACAATATAATTTTTTAGTATGTGCTTTTAAATATCTTATTAGTTGGTTATTGAAAAATTGAAATGCTATGTATGTTAAGTATAGACAATAGAAATTCTTCCATGAAATTTTACTGAGATACGGTAAATGTCTTGCACAATAAAAGTTACTGACTTTACGATTATTTTCTTCTGCATAAACTATCTGCCTACAAACTTGCATTTACTCTGTCCATATTCTCTTACATAAAAATTTTGTGTATTTTTTTTCTTTCCTCGTGTCTCTAGAGTTTTCTGAAAGCCATTTGGAAGATGTACCTAGCAATGTTTTTTCTTGTGTACTTTTAGGGGTTAGCTACCGATATGGACTTTAGGGGTTTAAGTGTATTTAATGCATATATGGTATGAATCATGAATGGAATAAGGAAACAGAAAAAGAAAAAAAAATGTTGTGTCCCCTATTTTCTGTTGTTCTTTGCTTTTGTCTTCTGAAGAGCATGTTTTGATTTTTTATAAATATGAATAGACTTTTACAGAAAGTATATACATTTAAAGGCAAAGAAGAATATAGGAAAACCTTTATACAGAGGTTCAAAAAATTGTTCGAATCTTTATAGTATGTTTATTAACAACACTGTAAAAAAAATTCTGTGAAGGTACTAAACATTTTCTAGGAAACTGGGATTCCAAGAACTTTTCATGTAACGATAACAGGAAAAATCCATGCAACTGATTCTAAAACAAGAATTTTTGCTGTTACCGTTACAGGAAAAGTTCTAGGAATCCCAGTTTCCTAGAAAAAGTTTAGTACCTTTACAGAATTTTTTTTACAGTGAACTAGCTTTTGATACTTTTTCACATATATATGAGAATATATGTACACCTATAAACAGTAACTTGCATATTTCAGTAACGGACAATCCCTAATAGTGGACAATTTTATTTAGGATACTTTTTCAGTCCGCAACACACGTATTATTTGTATGTTTAATACCTCTGATTAGTATACACTCCCAAACAGAGGACAAATTTCAGTCTCCCAAGTTATTTGCTGTTTAGAAGTTTATCTTTGTATATGTTTACATGATTTTTATACGCTATATTACACATATGCATTATATCACATTCATTTTAAATACTTATTAACAGAGATTATAAAATGTTTTTATTCTGAAATATAAATTGTAGTGTGCGATGAGGCACATAAATATTTGTATGCAATCCACTTTTAATATCATTCATTTATTCTAAATAAACTCATTATCTTATTTTATAAAGAAAAAAAGTTAAATAGAACGTTCAATATTTCTTTTTCTAAAGAATCTCTAAATAATGTTATAAATAATTAAAAAAAAATTAGTAATATAATTCGATTTTTTGTACTCATCATGTACTCAGCTTTAAGTTATTATAAATTTTCCTATTATTCCCATTAATGATATAATTTTTTAGTGTTTGCTTTTAAATATCTTATTAGTTAATTATTGAAAAATTAAAATACTATATACAGGATGTTCATAAAAAAAACTTTGCCGATATACGGAGCTCTAGCGCCCAGTCCGCTCAACCGATCGAAATGAAATTTCAGATATAGCTATTCAGAGGTATGAGCTCGAGATTTTGTGAACGACAACAAAATGGCGCTCACGGTTATGGTTATAGTCATCACAGGCAATTAATGGCGATGGCACCCATGTGGAAAATGTGTAATCAAAATAAAAGTTTTGATTTTTCCGATCTGTATTGTAATCAGAGATTAGTGTACTGACTCTGTGTCATATGCAGATTTCCTCCTTGCGCCCCAATCGAGTTTTTTCTGTGGGGGGGGGGGGGGGGGGTGGAGGATTCGCAGAACAGTTTTTTGTGCGTGCATAACATGTCCGTTTCTTGCGATACACGTATGGTTCTAACGCTCTTGAGGGTTTTCGCATGCACTGAGCATTTTGCGATGAAAAAAAAATGGGTGTTGCCATTGGAAATTTTCGAGTTTCTGTAACTATAACCGTAACCGTGAGCGCCATTTTGTTGCCGTTCACAGAATCTCGAGCTCATACCTCTGAATAGCTATATCTGAAATTTCACCTCGATCGGTTGAGCGGACTGGCCGCTAGAGCTCCATATATCGTCAAAGTTTTTTATGACCACCCTGTATGTTAACTATAGAAAATGGAAAATCTTCCACAAAATTTTACTGAGATACTATAAACTGTCATACACAATAAAAGTTACTGACATTACGAATATTTCCTTCTGTATAAACTATCTACCAACAAACTTGCATTTACTCAGTCCATCTTTTCTTACATAAAAATTTTGTGTCTTTTTTTTTCTTTCATCGTGTTTCTGGAGATTTTTGAAAGCCATTTGAAAAATCCACCAAGCACATTTTTTTTTTTTTTTTTTTTTTTTTTTTGTATACTTTTAGTGGCTCGCTACCGATATGGACTTTAGGGTTTTGAGTGTATCTAATAGCATGTATGGTATGTAGCATAAATGAAGTAAAGAAAAAAAAACTCCTTGTGTCTTTTATTTTCTGTTGTTCTTTGCTTTTGTCTTTGAAAAAGCATGTTTTGATTTTTTATAAATAAGAATAGACTTTTACAGAAAGTATATACATTTAAAGGCAAAGAAGAGTAAGGAATACCTTTATACAGAGGTTCAAAACATTGTTCGAATCTTTATAGTATGTTTATTAACAGCTAGTTTTTGATACGTTATTTCACATATATATCAGAATATATGTACATCTATAAACAGTTACGGGCATATTTCAGTAACGGGCAATTCCGAATAGTGGACAACTTTATTTATGACACTTTTTCAGTCCGCAATACACATATTATTTGATCTCTGATTAGTGTACACCCCAAATAGAATACAAATTTCGGTCTCACAAGTTATCTGCTATTTAGAAATTTATCTTTGTATATGTTTACATGTTTTATGTACTTATATCTACTTGTTAACATAGATTATAAAGTATTTCCATACATTCTACTGAATTATAGATTGTCGTGTGTGATGAAATATATAAATTTTTATGTGCAATCCCTTTTTAATATCATTCATTTATCTTATTTCATAAAAATAAATGAAATAGAACATTCAATATTTCTTTTTCTACAGAATCTCTAAATAATGTGATAAATATTATAATAAAAAATGATTAATATCAATCGATCTTTTGTACTCGTCATTTATATCTTTGAATTAATTTAAATTTACCTATTATTCCCATTTTCGATATATTTTTTCAGTACGTGTTTTTAAATATCTTATTCGTATTTGATTATTGAAAAATTGAAATTCTATGTATGTTAACTATAGACAATATAAATTCTTCCATGAAATTTTACTGAGATACGGTAAACTGTCTTGCACAATAAAAGTTTCTGACTTAACGAATCCTACCTTCTGCTTAAACTATCTGCCTACAAACTTGCATTTATTCAGTCCATCTTCTCTTACATAAAAATTTTGTGTATTTTTTTTTCCTCGTGTCTCTAGAGTTTTGTGAAAGCCATTTGGAAGATGCACCTAGCACAATGTTTCTTGTTGCATACTTTTAGAGGTTAGCTACCGATATGGACTTTAGGGGTCTCAGTGTATCTAATTCTACATGTATAGTATGTGGCATGAATGGAATAAGGAAACAAAGAAGGAAAAGAAAAGAGATTGTTGTGTCCTCTATTTTCTGTTGTTCTTTGCTTTTGTCTTCCAAAAAACATGTTTTGATTTTTTTATAAATATGAATAGACTTTTTTTTTTTTAAGTATATGCATTTAAAGGTAAAGAAGAATATAGGAATAGGAATATATAACGGTGGAAAAAAATTGTTCGACTCTTTATAGTATGTTTATTAAAACCCTCTGACAGTCTTGCAAAAGGACAAAATTGTAATGTTGTTTTCTCAGCATTTTGTTTTAATTGCTAAAAAAATATGATTCTTTCAAAATTATAGAAAAATCTTATTTACGAATATGAATGTTATCCTTGGGTGTGTTAATTATTGCATAATATACTAAAAATCCATTAAATCAACTGAGTTATATCATTTTAATTATTGCTTGCATTGCAGTGAAACCTGGAGCTTAGGGAACGTCTATAGACGGGCTTGTTAGTGAGAGGGTTAAAAGCTAGTTTTAGATACGTTATTTCATATATATATATATCAGAGCACATACACACATTGTCCAGAATAGTAGACACCTTTATATAGCGGACACCTTTTTCTCTCCGCAATGTACATATTATTTGTATGTTTTTTATATCTGAATTTTGTATACCTCGAAATAGAGGGCGAATTCCGATGTCCTAAATTTTCCGCTATTCAGAGGTTTATCTTTCTTACGTTTACATGTTTTATATGCATTTTATCATACAGGTATACTATATTACAATCATTTAAAATACTTATGAACGTAGATTATAAAATAAGCCTATGTATTCTACTAAATTATAAATTGTCTTGTGCGATGAACCATATAAACATTTATGTTCAATCCATTTTTAAATCATTAATTTATTTTAAATACACTCATCATCTTATTTTATAAACAATTTGAAATAGAAAGTTCAATAAAACGAAAAAAATTCTATAGAATCATTAAATAATATTATAAATGATATAATAAAACAAGTTGAAAATTGTACGTCAAGCGTATAGAAAAACAATTGAGTTCGTACTATAAGAAAGTTTTTACAAATATTCAGATCTTTGTGTAATAGTACACAGTACTTTGGATACAGTGGAATATCCGAAATACTTTGAACATTCCTGTAAATATTGTCGGATTTCTATTGTACAGGAAATAACTTGTAGTAAACCTCAGCAACCTATATCAATTTCATAAAATGTAAAACAGTATAACATTATTAAAACGCGCCCCAAACAATATTTTCCCCTATGGGTCATTCCATGTCAATTCAACCAATTTTCCCCCCATTTGTAACCCGACCGACAGGGATTTGGATGAAACTTTGTGTACACACTAATTCTATCATAAAATGATTCTATCAGAAATTTTTCCTTCCTAGACCTCATGGTTTATGAGATACGGGGGGTCCAATTCTTGGGGGTTTCTCAAATCTCACATTTCTTAGTCTGTATTCTGAGATTGCAGTTCCATCTTCAAAAAATTGTTTCTCTGGATCTAAAACATGAATCATCCTAAAAATATCACTGTAAGAAGATAAAAAGATGCAGATTTTAATAAAAAATATTTAAAAAATTTACTTTTAATATTTAGGATAAAAAAAGTCAGCCAAAGTTGAGAGTTATGGTTATTTTTCCAAATTTTTGTGACTTCATGAAAAAGGCTGTATACAAAAAGGCAAATTAAATTTCCAATTTCTTTTTGTTTTAAATAAAAGTTTACACTTTGCGCTTTCTATCTATGAAATAAAAATGATGTGTTTCACATGGCTTATGCAAAAATTTTGGGTACTTTCCAATTAGCCGGATACATGTTTTATTTTTACATATTACATATGCAAACAAAAAGGCAAATGAAATTTCTAATTTCTTTTTGTTTTAAATAAAAGTTTACACTTTGGGCTTTCTATCTATGAAATAAAAATGATGTGTTTCGCATGGCTTATGCAAAAATTTTGGGTACTTTCCAATTAGCCGGATAAGTGCTTTATTTTTACATATTACATATGCACACAAAAAAGCAAATGAAATTTCCAATTTCTTTTTGTTCTAAATAAAAGTTTACACTTTGGGCTTTCTATCTGTGAAATAAAAATGATGTCTTTCACATGGTTTATACAAAAATTCTGGGTACTTTCCAATTAGCCGGATGCGTGTTTTATTTTTACATATGTACATATGTATAGATCTATATAAATACAGATGTATTATACATGTACATATGTATGTATATATACAGTATATTGATATATATATGTATAACACTGGTGCCCGTCTAACTGAAAAGTACCAAATTTTACCTTGTTTTGAAAATCTGCACTAATTAAGGGGGAAAAAAATCTGACTAAATTTAGCTGTGGTACTTAAATAATTACTGGAGTTTCTATGAGTTACTGAATTTAACGTTATTTGATACAAAAACAAAATAGAAATTTCATTTGCCTTTTTGAGTAGACTTTTTCATAAAGTCACAAAATTTCGGAAAAATAATCATAACTTTCAATTTTGGTTTACTTTTTTCGGCCGTATATAAATCTCTATTAACTGCCCTAATTGCTTTTTTCGCTTACTTTTTATGCCGCTTAAACGGATCTCCACATTTATATAATTCATATTTCATTAAGAGCGAAATTCTGTGATGCTCACATATATTAATCAAACGGTTTTCACTTAATTTTTGTTTTATAAATGTAATAGTCCTAACTAATAAAAGTTCTTTTTCTGAATCACAGAGATTATCAATGTAGTCTATTTCTCTGTTATTTCTATAGCTAGTTTTGTGACATTCTAAACCAGTTAATATTACAATACTGCAAGCCTGAAGACTAGTAGAAGGTTTAATATCAGGCTCCATATTAAAAGAATAAAGCAAAAAAATATTTATACATATCATAAACTATAAAGTATGTAACAATCAGATTATATTTTTAGTAGCACAGTAAAAGTTAGATCATTCTTCTATGATACGAAACAACAGAATGACAATAATTTTATTAAATTGATTTCAAAACATCTGCTTTCATACTAATGAACATTACCCTGCCTTTATCAGATGGTGTTTATACAAGGCAGGTGCAATTAAATCTTTCAGACTACAGAAACAAATTTAAGTTCTCTTAAACATTTGTGTATTTAAACTTGCCAATATAAACATTTAAACTGATTAAAATTAACCAAGGACAGGAAATACAAGGTTTTGAACATTTTTTAAACACAAATAATTAATATATAAGCATTCGAAAGAAAGAATGGAAATGTGAGGAGAAAAAATTATCTATTTTATGCTGTACAAAAAAAAAAAAAAAAAAAAAAAAAAAAAAAAAAAAAAAAAGAAAAGAAAGAAAGAAAGAAAGAAAAATCTGTTTTGAGTTTAATTATTGAAAATAAAAGTAAGAGATTCTTTACATTAGCAAAAAATGCCCATTATTAAATAACTATGCAATATATGATTCACTAAATTTAATGGGGAAACATATGACAGTAAGATTTTTTTTTTAATCAGAAAAAACAAAGCCTAAATTTTACTTTGCAAATTAAAAAAACATGCATCAAATAACATTAAATTCAATAACTCATAGAGATTCCAATAATTATTTAAGTACCACAGCTAAACTTAGTCAGATTTTTTCCCTCTTAATTGGTGCAAATTCTCAAAACAAGGCAAAATTTGGTACTTTTCGGTTAGACGGGCACCAGTGTTATACATATATATATCAATATACTGTATATATACATACATATGTACATGTATAATACATCTGCATTTATATAGATCTATACATAGGTACATATATAAAAATAAAACACGCATCCGACTAATTGGAAAGTACCCAAAATTTTTGCATAAGCCATGCGAAAAACGTCATTTTTATTTCACAAATAGAAAGCCCAAAGTGTAAACTTTTATTTAAAACAAAAAGAAATTGGAAATTTCATTTGCCTTTTTGTTTGCATATGTAATATGTAAAAATAAAACATGTATCCGACTAATTGGAAAGTACCCAAAATTTTTGCATAAGCCATGCGAAACACATCATTTTTATTTTATAGATAGAAAGCCCAAAGTATAAACTTTTATTTAAAACAAAAAGAAATTGGAAATTTAATTTGCCTTTTTGTGTACAGCCTTTTTGGTGAAGTCACAAAAATTTGGAAAAATAACCATAACTCTCAACTTTAGCTAATTTTTTTTATCCTAAATATTACAAATAAAATTTTTAAATATTTTTTATTAAAATCTGCATCTTTGTATATTCTTACAGTGATTATTTTTAAGATGATTCACGTTTTAGATCCAGAGAAACAATTTTTTGAAGATGGAACTGCAATCCCAAAATACAGACTCAGAAATGTGCGATTTGAAAAACCCCCAAGAATTGGACCCCCCATATCTCACAAAGTATGAGGTCTAGGAAGAAAAAATTTCTAATGGAATCATTTCATGATAGAATTAGTGTGTACACAAAGTTTCATCAAAATCCCTGTGGATCGGGTTACAAGGTCTGGTTGAATTGACATGGAATGACCCCTATGCCATTATGTAATGGAATTCTTTTGTGCACCTCTGTAAATTAATAACAAATATTTTTTTTCACCACAGATTGTACTGAATGTATATTTTAGTATATCTTTCATAATTGCATATTAATTTTATTATGTTCGAAAGAGTGTAACACCATTAAAATGAACTTGAAACCATTTTTCCCCATTCTT